>CM056996.1:127840537-128220859 GCA_029891345.1 Dryococelus australis | reverse complement strand
TACAAGTTTGATATTTAAAGAGGTCGGCCTAGATATTGATGCAACTGCTTCCGTAGCACAACAATTTTTCTCTAAAAACTGCACAAAGGACTTGCAAATAGGGAGCTCAGTGTCTGTCGAGGCCATCTCCCACTGTGTTTGAAGTAGGGCATCCAGTTTCCTGCAAAGGATGGGCAGCAAAATTAAGTCCCAGTGCTGCACAGGAACCTTCAGAGCCGGAACATTCTCTGTTACAACTGTCAGCATCTGTCGCAGTGAGGTGGGCGATTCAGAGGATACTGTGGGTGCTTCCAGCAGAGCTTCCACTTGCAAAGAAACAATTCATCTATCTTTTGTTTGAATATTGCTCCATTAATTTCCATGCAACTTCAAAATTGTTATCTGACATAGGCATTACCTAAATCATACTTAATGGCTCACTATTAAGGGACAACTTGTAATAGGACAACCTTTTGACTTGAGTTAGGTCGGGGTGGTCAGCTACAAGAGCACTGAACAAGTTAGAGAAGTTCACCCAGTCTGTTGCACATCCACTGAACTGTGGCAAGGAGATGTTGGGATGTGATACATTTACCTTCCTTGTGCTGGTAGCTACTGCCTGTGCTGCCTCCAACTTGCTCGCAAGAGATTCTACCATTGCCATAACATTGTAGTATTGATCTTCGAAGTTCATCATATGGGCTGCATGTGCGTTTTTATTAAACCTGTTATTTATTCAGCTGCAATTTCTACAGTAATGTAATCTGATTTAAAGTTACATTTTATTTAGGGCAAATCTCACATGGTTGCACGTAATAAACTACTTTTGAAGGGATCTGTACCAACACACTTGGCGAGGCCAAGCACGCGCTTGAGGCATCCTTCGGCCAATCATAGAGGCAGTATTGTTGCTTGAGCATCATAAAATTGCTGTGATGTGCAAAAACATGTACAAAAACTAAGAAGAAAAGCACAAGACTCAAGAGTTGTGTGTTCTGTATGCAGAGCAAGAGTGAGCGTGAGAAAGAGAGGAAGGGGGGGGGGGGGGGGGGTGAAGCGGGCATTCTAAAAATACCGGTAGACCACCCAGTCTTCATAGCGCTTCCACTCCGCATTTCTCGTCCAACCACCGCCAAGCGGCTGTGTGGAGCAATGGTGAGTATGAAGAGGGAAAAGAATCTGGGGGGAGGGGGCAGAAGAGTGTGATGAAGAAACCATTCGTGGTAGAAGGAGTTGGTAGAGTGGAAAGCAGGGACACAGAGTGAGGGGGAGAAAGAAAAGAAAGGGAGCAAACAAGCTGGGTGGCTGATGAGGAAGATGGGGGTGTGGGGGAAGATGTGAGCGAGAGCGAGAAGGAAAAATGAGAAAGGGAGCAAGCCAGCATGGCCAGTTCAGCTGGCACTAAGCGGCCCATATGTGTTTAAACACGAGTGATAAGCTGTTAATCTTTTTTTACTTCCTTAGAAACCGAGTTAAACATTACAATGTACTGTATGTTGACAAATTTCTGAGCATATTTGAGGGTTAAATTTATTTTCATGCCAATATCTCATAATAAGCAGCACACCATATTTTTTATAAAATGTATGTGCAGCCTATACATGCCAAAATACAGTAAGTTCACAGCCGGTAAACACACTTTTCCGTCACATGCGTGCTTGCTAAGTAATGCAAAATCACAACAAATATATGTGCCCACAATGAACAAAACAAATATCAATAACACACCGGCACGTATCTGGCCCGAAAGAACCAAATGTCTGGCCTCAAGAACTACATATGTGAATTGTACTTTAACGAAACCATTTCATGTTGCGACTTTATGAAATGAAAACAAAGCCGAACTGGTCTTGTACATTCCGGCAGTGCCATTTCAGTACCAATGGTACCACCATCAACAGTGTTACCACAATGTGGTGGGAAATTTAAACTAGTTTAAAAGGACATATAGCTCAAACACACCACATGTATACTACATTTGCAACTTCCAACTCATCTCCTCCTGCAAAAGATGTGAAAATAGATAATTGTAAAATAGTGAACATTGCAGTTAAAATGAAAGCAGCACAGTGTTTACCACAATAAAGGATGTAGGTATGAATAATGAGCACAATACCTGCTTCTCCATGACGGTCTGCTTGTTAGTGAGACGGGTGTCACCACGCGAGTGTTTACTGTCCTTGTCGAGCTGTCCGCTGCTCGCCTTGGACACAGACCCTGCACATAAACCACACTGCAGCCTGCCAGCAGGTGAACCACCTCACACACATATCTAATCATCTATTGTGATGTCATTTGCTTTACCAGTAATGTTAAATACAGGCTCTCTAACTTTATAAAACAGCATAGTGCACAACCATTCTCAATAGTGATCACTGCACAAGCAAACTTAGAACATCGGAAAACAGTGAGACACAAGTGGCAATCTCCGACGTTCTCCCACCATCCCCCTAGTGTGAACAAATTATGCACAGCGATGAGAATTCTTGGCACAGATTGCAAGCTGCAAACATTTCTTATCTATTTCTTCCCTTAATATTGACGCGTGTCCTACCGGGTGAGGTAGGATGCTAACTACCCTCTCAGCATACTAGATGGGCCTACCGCGGCGATTAATACTAGCTTTACGGGCCTGGTGGGGCATATGGGGGTAAAGATCAGTAGTGGGTGAAAGGACGTAGCTTCCTGTCCAGTGAGCTCGATTCTCTTCACTATAAGGGTTGCCAATATACGGGATGCAAGCTGTCCCAGGGGATGGGATGAGAGTGAACTTATTAGATTGTGAAGGTGGAGGTGGAAGTTCTGGCGGGCAATATCTTGGCAGGTCGGGTGGGTGTCATGCAGGGACAAAGTCTAGGGGTGGGGGTGCCGCACGAGGTCTGATGTCCGCCTGTGACGGGAGTCGAACCGTTATAACTTTCCCAGATCCTAGCTTCACGGTGCAAAAGGTCGGAAGCTCAGAACCTTCCGGGTGTTTAACTCAGATGAGTCTACCTGAATTCAACATGATTATACTAGTTGTCGTGGGTATAGGTCTAGTGATGGTGCCAGCCGAGGTGTTGCTAGTTACCTGTTGTGACCGCTCTACCTGGTCAACATAATCCCCGGTTGGGTACCCTGGCCAACAGGTGACTAAGTTATGATCCAGCAGGGTGGTGTGTTCTAGGGGAACTGAAGACGATATAAGTCGAGGGATGAAGTTGGTGCTCTGTGACTGGGGTTCGACCTTGGTTATGGTACCTAGTAAAGAATCAACTCTCTTAGATTGTGTTAGAGTGTGGCGTTCCTTGCATCGCTGCCTACTCTGGATTCCTCCTTTTCTGTTGTACATTTAGGCCACTGACCACCGCACAGTTCCTTACTAGACCAACACAAATATACAAACTTATGTGGGGACATGAGGTGATTATCCTCTATAAAGGATAGAACATGAATAATTAGTTTTAACTTAACATAATATTTATTACGTGCAAATACCCTGGAGAGTCCCGGCTAATAAAATAATACAAAATGGATTAGGATTTAGCTATCTGGCTACATATAAAGTATAGGCGAACGTGAGGCTAGAGAATACCATTCAAAAATCCCAAAAATTCCTCTCGAAATCTATGAAATGACTACGCAATTCTACAGCATGCTCAAATCTATCGGAAGTTACACAGGCAGGGAGGTAAACTATGACGCGCCGGCTTGTTACCATGGAGTCGCTGCAAGTTGACTGGGGTAAAGGATACCGAGGTTGAGGAGTTGGGTTACCTGACGTATGGAGTAGTAATCTCTCAAGCTGTAGATGGTTGGAGGTCTTCTGCTGAGTGGATGATGCACCATGCAGGTCACGGAGAGGAGAGAGAGTCCTTGCAGACTGACGAAAGCCTTATTTCAAGCTGAGGAAGTTTAGAGGGTCCTGGTCGGACTGGGTAGGGAAGTCGTTTTCAGACTGAGGAGAGGAAGTCTTTATCAAAGTGAAGGTGGGGAGTCTTTGCAGACTGAGTAACGCTCGCGTCCTCTTCAGCCGGCACTGGAACCTGGACTTCTATTTATACTAAATTTTCTCATATATCAGCAGTTCTTCGGAGTGCGGGGGGTAGCATAGCCATCCAACACGGGGGCGCGTTATCGGGGTGCAGGAGCGCCGCTTATTTCTTATCGCACCATGTGGAGGCGACGACAAGTTAAAACCCCTGTCTTCAAGGTGGACTGGTCATGGTGTCACAAGGCCATGGGGGTGCTGCCATCTCTGGGCGTTGCAGGAACTTCTTCCAGGACTAAGCTATGAGTAGTAGAAATTCACGAATATTTATTTATTTACCCGGGGGTGCCTTTTGCATGCATAAATTTGGACGGGCAAAGGAGATTGTAACCACGCACACAATTTACAATGAAGTATTCTGCTACCCAGGCCTGCGAGCTTTCCTTGGGCAAAATTTTTTATTCAATTTGCCGCTTATACATTTTTTCCCTGTGCGCTATCCAGGTCTGTGAGCTTTCCTTGCGCAAAACTTTTTATTCAATTTGCTGCTTATACTTTTTTCCCCGAGCGCGGGTCGCTCGTACATGGGGCGAAGTCGTCCATAGAGTAAGCATCCACACAGCGCAGCATGTTGGCATGCGTCAACGTCATGACATGAACCTACATGAGGCAAGTGATCAGCTCACAAGAGAGTTACAGTTCTCCAATCTCCAGCTGTTTATGTGCTTGCAAGTGACTGGTATAATGTACCTTGTCCTATAACTGAAGGTGCAATGACGTTTCATGGTATGGTTGGAATCTGCCCTGTGAGCAATTGGGTTGAAGCCATTTTCTTGTTACATGCTGCAAAACCCAAGAGGGTTCATCATTGTTCCTGATGCTGTGTATTGTAGACTCTCCCAACTTTTGCAATGGCAAACATGTCAGCTAAGAATCTATTGAAAGAAATTTTCCAATTTATATCTCTCTTAATTGAAGCACCACAAGCACAGTTGTTGGACACATATAAGCCCCCCCCCCCCCCCCATGCCCATCTCATTCTTTTTCCACATGCTGCATTCATTTTTTGCCTAGTGGCTGGCAATCAGCCCGCCATGACATGCCTGCCTGAGAGTGGGTGGACCCAAGTCCTCGCTATGGTCACTCGGCCAGGCAGGTATCAAAGGTGCATCGTGGCTGTGCATGAAAGGAGCTCACCTAGTTCTCAGGGTGAGTTAAATATTACTGCACACACCAGAATTGAGGCTGTTCAGTGGAGAGAAGCAAACTCCAGCCTCAGCTCTACAATTACCGTGGTAGTTGTTACTACGCCATTCACACGGTTTGCCTACATTCAGTCCATTGTGCTAGTTAACTTGTTTTAGCTTTGCTTACACAGTTTAAACTTGTGTTTTTCAATGCATTCTTGCCACTCTTACTACAGTCAGTTAAGTATCAAGCAGTCATCCAAATGACATGTTCGTGCAGGACTAGGCATTCTGGGGTTGCTCTCGTTCTTAGACTCTTTCAACCCTCGATACAGCCCTTTTGTATTACCGCTTGGCAAACCTGTCCCTCGTCCATCAAACATTTGTTGGGTACAGGCTGGACATAAATGTATTTAGTTGTCTTTTGGTGAAATAATCATATATCTTACACGCTACTTCGTTCTGACAAGTCATTTGCTTCTAGTTTCATTTCCTTTTCCCACATACCTACTGTGTACTTTCCGCTTATGCATTTCCAGACTCATGCCTGGCCTACGGCAACTACATTTGAACTCAATACCATTCAAAGGATGCTCTCACCTTTTGGCAGTGTGTGGTGCACCAGTTGCTAGCAGGTAACAACATTCTTCTGGTTGCCACTGCAGCAAGGGGAGGAAGAATCTTTCTAGGGTCCACAGGCTTGAGGAGAGCAAACATTTGGGATCACTTTGGGACTTAGCAAAAGCAGATAATTTTATCATTATTTATATAGGAATTTTGCAGCAACCACTGAAAATTAATGGTGGATACCATTTTTCGGTACATGCATTTTTGGTACATTGAGAGTCCACTGTACATCCAAATGGAGGAAAAACTTGGTCAAAATTAAAACAGGATCACTGACAGAAGGATTACTACAAACTGTCCTTAAATGAAAAATTTGCAAGTTAAATGACAACAAGGCTGCACGAGGCATTACATCATCCTTTCCACTGTTAGGTGTATGTCCACAACAATCAACATTCAGGTGGCATCTACATTGGCAGAGTCCAACATATCTTCCAGTTGTATGCTCTGTAGTATGACAAAGCGTGAGTGATTATAGACAACTCTTCCAGTGGTTGGGGCAGAATGAGAAGTACAGAAAAGTTGGTCTACTACATTTTGGCCAGTCCATGATGGTTGCATATAGGTTTCCAAATGTTTTTGATGAGATATCTCAAAAACTGCATGAGAAAATTTAATGCATCACTGGAGATCACTTACAAACAGTTAATTGATGCCAATACAACTTGACAAGAATTTCTGTAGGCATTTTTCAACTCTGCTTTCATCGTCACATGGTTTACTGTTGCAATATTGTAGTAATTCTGTAGTGCTCGAACCCTGCCATTTGTTTTGAATAGCCAGCCCACACAATGTGTATGCACCTGAATCATAACCTCCTTACTTACAATTAAATAAATGACAAAATTGCAGCAGTTGATGTCATTTTTTAAAACACACACTTTTAATATTTGATTTATTTATTAAATAAATACTATTCTTGTTAGTACGAGTAACAAAACATTAAGAACTGATGCATGCTGCTTATTGAGTTATACCAAACGACTACAACTCATCCTAACGTGTTATTACCAAACCAAGAAGGGACCATAGATGGCTACAGGATTGTTTCCCGTGGAGGGACAATTACAGACACGTGGTATTTACTACTGGTTCCAGAACCGACTTGACCTCATTACTCACATAATTCTATGTAACCCAAGGAAGGGTCAAACCCAATACGTTATTCACAAGTGCATACAGGATCGCTCCTAGAGATGGGCATTATTTAATGTAACAGTTATAATAAACTGTTACAATTTGGTACCGTGTTGCACAAGTAACACGTTCCATCATTTATACCATTATTTTTAGAATGTCTTGGACTGCCTAAGTTAAACCAATGCTTGTGTAAAAGTTATTCTTATGTAATGTCTCAGTTGGCAACTGTGCACATGGATAAATGTTATTTTCTGGAATGTCTTGATTTGCAACTGTGCGCATACGCTCATGTTATTTCTTGAAACATCTTGCTTTGGAACATTGAACCACATAATTGTTACATCCCAGAACGTCGGAACAGGGAAGAAATATTTCACAGTAACCTGTTACAAAAATATAATGTTACTGGAACATGTTACTTACTTGGAACTGGAACGATGGAACAAGTTATATGAAAGTAACTGTTTAGCCCATCCCTAATCGCTCCCAGCCTAGTGGGCAGTTCTAGCACGTGTAATAAACGAGGTTTCCAAGCAGCCGCAGTAACACAAAAAAGACTCTAGTTATCTTCTCCAGTAGCTCGCCTCAACACTTTGTGTACTGGGGCGCTCTACTGAACATTAGACCCTCAAGGGCCTCTCCAAGAACGCCAAAGGCTTCAGCCAAGCCTACCAGCAGCTTCAGAGGCTGCCACCACCAACAAGAGAAGCTCCAGAGGCTTCTCTCAACAGCCGTCAGGAGTTCCAGAGGCTCATACCACCAGCCAACAACAGCCCCAGAGGCTGCCGTCAACGGCTACGACTAGCTCCAAAGGTTCTGCAGCATCTACCACCAGCTCTTCAACAGTAAGCCTGCAGACACCAATACCACACTCTTCGTTGACGTTCCTCCTGGTTCGACAACTGCCACTACTTTCTGGTAGTAGCAACTACACCCACTGCCATTAAAAGTAGTGGCACTTTTTTTTCTTAAAGTCTCTTCGAGACATCCAGAGTTAGAGTAGCTGCGACTGAGATGATTTTATAGTAAGTAAGGTGTGCTCGCAGTCCCAGACTGTGCCAAGCCGGATACCAACTCGACCTACTCCGCATAATCAAAGGCCCCGATATTCCAACAGTAACCTGTAATCCTGATCCAGCGCACCTGACCTAGAACAATCAAGTGACACGCGTCAGTACTTTAGTGTACAATAACATAAATGCAAGGGCAGGAGATCTGAGAAGAGTGAGTAACAGTGAATGAGATTGGCGAAGAGACATTATTTACATAGTTGACCTGACAGAAAATTAAACCAGCAAAGGATGATAGATATGAAGCAGATAATGGGGCAAACAAAATGGGTACAGATTACCAATGAAGCCAATTCAGTGTAAGAGTAGAACCCTGAAAATGCAACTGGTGTGAGGGGATACCTTTCCGCTCAGGAGGAAGCAAAGTAGTCTGTGGTGGAGGAACGCTGAAGCGCACGTTCTTGAGGGTGAGGTCCTCTGGCTGGGCCATCTCCTGCTCCCGAAGAGACATCACCAGCATGCGGAACAGCTCCCAGTCCCCAAAACTCATCTGTAGCACCTGTACATATAACATTCTGCAAGTAAGTCACCAGCACTCAGCCAGCTGTGTGTCAATTCCTCTCCTTCTGCCATGCAACAAAAAACTGCTCAGATGTTTTGCCTGTGCAAAAACAACCAAAAACTAATGTGGATCAACTCTATCTTAGACACAACAACTACAGCACTGCCATGCAGAGCTTCTCAGCATGAACATGGGTCTAGGAATTATGTTATAATTCTACATCTACCTTATCTTCTAGCATATGCAAGCCATATGCCTTCCTCATGACTTGACTAACATTTCTGGTGTGATTGGGTGACAAAGCACTTTTCATTCAAATACTGAATCAGCAGGTTTTTGTGCGAGGTCTGCCTCCGTGACTCCTGCAATAGCAGAATGCACTTTATTATGGTGTTTATAAATAACACTTTCCGTGAGTGATGGCCAGATAAACCCAGTACTGTTACCGATACACATTTTTTTAAATTTTCAACTCAAATACTTGATAACTAACGCAGAACATTTTCTGTGTAAAAATCTTCATTTTTAACAAATTATTTCACAATGATACTGACAATTGAAATGTTTAACAAAGGAATAAAATAGTACAGAATTTCATAAATATTATTTGTACTATTACAAATATTACAATAATAGTTTGCAATGGAACCAACACCAACAAAAAAAAACTTTGGTTGATGTTATTATGGAAGATTTATTCATATTTAACAAAAATTTGTAGCTCCTCAAACTCAAACTATTATGGCAAATTTAACACTATTAAAATTAAATTACCAATAGAGAACTGTACAGCGAATTTCAGTGAGAAAACAACCGACTGGCGGCAGCTGCACATGACTCAACTTATAGCAATGATATCCAACACAAAACTGCCTTCTTCCTGTAGCTCAGGATCGCCAACCCTTGTGACAGCATTGACAATTGATGAACGCGCACCAAGTTAGGAAAGCAGGAAATTTAAAATGTGTCCCGCACAAGTATTAAGAGATCAGTAAAAGAAACTACACAAAGTTCTGCCATGAAATTACAATTAATTTAAAATTCTATCCAATTCATATTTACAAGGTCACACGTCCAAACCAAACATTATTCACCAAGTATAAAACCACTGAATTTAATTATCTTCTGAATAAACTGAAATCTTGGAAGGCCATACACAATACCCCTTTGGCATCAAACAATTTGCAAACAATGAGCCTGAGTGTTAACTCATTGCAAGAACAAGTGGAATCTTATGTAAAAATCTTACAATGTTGTTTTGAATGATTACTGCCTTCACCAGTATTTCATGCCTTCGCATATCCTACACAATCATGTATTTAAATTGAATTACCAAATTTTAAACGGAAATATTTCACAATGCATATTATATACAGCTGCAAGTGGATGAAGATCAATACATATTTATGGGTAGCTAACGTAATTCAATGAAACCTGTGCTTATGTTTTTATTTTGTGTGTGCCAATACCAGGCATGTTTAAGGAAGACACATAGCTGGATGCTTCACCTATTGTTATTGCAATCACATTTTCTTAATGCTCAGGCTACTGCTTTCTTTCATAGACATCACAGCATTCCTTACTCTCCTCTGCTACAACGGAGAGAGGCAGTGATGTGTCAGACTTTGTCACCAAAGGTAGAGATACAAAAGGAAGTGGCATATCAGTAAATAATTGCTGTGATGAGGTGACCTTACAGGGTCGTCACTGCCTCCTTGGAGGTGCGTAAAGTGGGTTCGGCCAGCGAAAACGGATGGGTGGCCGCCATGGAGTCTCCTTGTACAAGCCTTGTCGTTAACTTTGCTCGACAGGCAAGGGGTGGCTGGACTTGTCTCTGAGCTTCGTCCGATGTGCAGTGGTCCTCTTGCTGTGCTGCCTTCTCAGTAGGTTCCAGGGGAGGATTGTTGAGGTTGTGCCCCTCCTCCCCTTCCGCCACTGATTTGGCATGGGTCGTACTGTATATGGAGCAATGGTTTGGTGGAGTGACTCCGGCCCATCAATTTTCCCAATTAATGGTGGAGCCCTGTATAGTTGGGAGGCTGGTTGCGGCTACAATGCCTCTCCAGCTGTAGTCTGGGCAGCTGGCGTACTGCAGACTGCTGTTTTCCCCTGGCATTTGGTTAGTTTGGTTACAAAGATCACAAAAGAACATCAAACACACTGAGTTAGTTTGCCGTTAACGTTGAAGCACATCGGAGAGTGCTTGGGGGATGCAATTCGAGTGAGAGATCTGAGTCTCCCAACACTCAACCACCCTGAACAAGGTGAGGTCCCACCATGTATCTCGATTGTTGGCGCAGCGCTGTACCAGTGATGGTCGGTGAGATAAGGGTTCAAGTCTTGGATCCCAACTTGTGTATTACACAAAAGATGTAAACTAGTTCATTCACTCATCTACGGAGTCACGTGAGCAAGTGCACACAAGTACCGGGCTAGCCTATAGGATGATACTTTCCACATAGGGGGGAAAGACAATAAGATGGGTTATCTTGTGGTGTGTGAGATGTACACAACTTGGGGATACTGACCCCGATGAATAACTTGAACGTAAGTGTACGCTCATACATTGTTTGTGTATGAGAGGCTTGGGTGGCCTTCAAATTCTTGAATGAGAGTGTTACATATAGTATGCCCAGGAGAAATTAATCCCTGTTAGGCGATATACCAGCATAAATAGTGGGACATGTAGGTGTGCATGTAATGACAAAGTTAGCAACAGTGGGCAACACTCCTCACCGACGTATTACCTATGGATTCACAGGCAGCGGAGCTTTCCTCTGCTCCGGTGGTGGTGCTGCGGTAGCCGGCTGAGGAACAGCGGCTGACTCTGGTCGCGTTTAAGTAGTGGTCGTGCTGCTGGGTAGGGTACAGGTAGCTCATGGAGGGATAACAGTATATTAAGGGGAGAGCACTGACGGATCTACGATTAATATCTCTGTGCCACTATAAAAGATTATTAAATATTCAAAAGGCACGCGTCCCAGTGTCCAGGTAGGTACAGCAAATAATGAATCACTTTCTTGCAACTCTGCTATAGAAAAACTGTTGATTTCAGATTCCAAGAGGTGCAGTTCCCATTCAAGATGATTCTTGACACCTGTTTTGTAATTCTTCTGCATAAGGCCGATTTACTGTTATTAACTCTGATCCAGTATTAATTGCCACCCAAAAAAATGTACATGACGTGGAGCCAGGTATAATTAGCAGTCCTATAGTGTACGTCCTGGCACACCACTAGATCCAATATGTCTTGCCGCTTAACCACATCTAGTCAGTTTGCTAGCCAGAAGGGTTATTCAGCAAATCATGTGAGCAGCCGCAATACCAAGCTGTATCGAGTGTCTAGTGAAGGGCTCCCCCAAAGATTAGCCAGTGCAATACCCTGAGCCATTACCTTGGCCAAACTTGGAATACAGGTCTGTGTTAATCGTATTTGCCGTTTGGCTGAAACACGTAGCTTCCATTACTTCATGTAAACAAAGAATTACATGAAATTTAAACTGTGCCTTAGACTTGAACTCGAATTCACAAGGGACACACACACAATTTAAAAGCTAGTAAAAATAATTCTCTTAAATTCCATGGGTTTGTGGCTTTAATAAATCCACATAAGCAAGTACAGTAATTTGAGATAATGGCAAATATAATAATGGCAATAACTTCGACCATACAATACTTTATTGCTGAATATAATACATATATTGACTACAAATTAACTACGAAAGTTAGAGTATAACTAAATGCAAATTAGGTGAAGGCTACCTGTTATATTTACATTACGTTCAGTTGATTGGTAGGTAGTTAAATTTAAATAAATTTAATTATTATCTAATCTAGCCCAGGAATTCTAGCTGAATTCTATAGGGAATGTCCAGAAGGGACCTCATAATAAGTAAATGGGTTTCTCTACTCGAGTGGTAGTCAGCCAGGCTAAGGCCTTAAAGGGGCTACGTCGCTGTGACATTAGGTTACCTGGAAGGTGTGGGGTTTAGGACAGGTTAGGTCGACGTAGGAGGTGCTCAAGGCGATGACAACTGTGGACACTGCTGAAGAGATGTACTTCTGGGAAAGATGGCCTCTTGGAGTGTCTCGCCATCGTGGACGCGGCATGGGCGTAGGACGACCGGTCTTAAGTCAGGATTCCCTCAGCCTTCACAACCGGAGGATGTTGCAAGACTCGTTTACCGCTGCAGTTTCCATTTCCGGCCTTCACAGCCCTTAAAGAGTGAACGAGTGACTCTGGCAAGCCACCCCGAGCATTTGCTCAGGCGTAGATTGGTTCACCTTCTATAGGGATTTCTGGTGATCTTAGGTGCTTTGAGGGGTGCAGAGGGCTTGGCCCCACCTCCATGGGATGGAGCTTGTGATGCCTGTTTGCTCAGCTCTTGAGGTGTAGAACTCCAACTTAGGGTGCTCGAGTAGGCCGTGATCATTTGCTGAATGGCACGCATCTCCTGTGGCACCAAATTCAAGCTACTGCGCTCTTCTGCTGGAGTGTGGCGAAGTAAAATATTTTTGTTTCGGGAAGGGCAATGACATGATGGTTTTCGGCAGATCTGGGTAGACAGTACAAGCTAGGAGCACAGGGCTGGAAGTGTGTTGAGTCGCTGTCGACGTCTTGGAGTTCCCAGTGTCTTGCCTCTAGTATTGTGGGTTAGACTTGTCCATGTAGCTTGCCATATTCAGATGGGGTGAAGTCGTGATTCTGTAGTGCACTACCTCTAGTGCAAATTACGTCATGCATCAACGTAACATAAGAATAGCTAGTCAAAAGACTGCAGATTTTTTTCTGTTGGTAAACATTCCTGTAATTCAAAATGCAAATGTAAATAAAAATTAGAGCATCCCCAGCCCATCCTACGGTGAATGTGAATATTTTTAAACACAAATAAAAAAGCACTCAATACCTTGATCTTTGAGATGACCTTCCATTTGACTCTATTGGATTTGCATATAGTGTGCCCTGAAAACTTGAAAAGTGCCATTATTGCATGATTGCCTCAAGCGAATGCTTGTTTGCCATATTTGCTCTCAATCTGCAGCATTGACTCATGGAGACAGTGCAACAAAAATTGCACTCTGTGTGAAATTTTGCAGTGCAATAGACAATTGGAACATGAGAAGTGACAGCGCTCTGTGTAAGGGCAAACAAGTTGAAACATGCAGCACTCAGCCAAACACACAGTGCAGTTCAGTGCAGTAATTGTAAGATGCTATTGCTGATAGTGTGTTTAGCATTTTAACAGTATATACTGACAAGTGACACACTGCGCAGCTTTGATACACATTCGACTTCGCTCCATCAGAACGTTGTTTTATTTCGCCTTGGGAAAGTCATTATTAGCAATAGAACATGCTGGTCACATGCCTACAGGATATGCCCTCACAATCAGGTATGTTATTACAGACACGTCAGTCCAGCTTGTACTGTTTACCCTGAAGATTTCTCTGCTAAGTTTTTTTAAATTCCGCCAAATTTAGCAAAATGTCAGTTGAAAGAACGTAAACAAATATATGCCGCAAGGAATGCAAGCGGTATAAAGGTGGGTTTATGATTAAAGACAAAATAATTAAGAATTGTATTTAATGACTCGATAAGCACACGGAAAATGAACAATAAGAAAATTTGCAGTTTAAAATTGAATTCGCAACTGTTAAGTCTAGCCAATCAAAATCGTAGACTATGTAAGCAACCGAAATAACCTGGAAAAATGTACAATTTACGTATATTTAATTATCTGTGTTTACTGATTGTGTAATTGTTTTAAAAAACTCGTGAAATCTTACAGAAGGGGAAGCAGATGCCAACATTAGGCATTTATATCAATAAATCTGAAAAGGTTAATTAAAGTGAATTCAATAACCTCTTCTACAAAAGAAAACATGACCATTAACTATTCTTTAAATTAAGAGGATCCTATCCCTTGATTAAAATAATTATTTTCATATGATTTCACAATACGACATAACCTAAATACAAGTTGTAAATTCAGTTTCCCGCCAACAACTGTCACTGTGCTCTGATTGGCTACTTCGTCTTGACTTGTACTTAAGAGATGGTTATTTTTGATATCTTAAGTCACGCCCAGAATGCACAAAACCCGTCAAGACCCACACACAACAGTCATAAACAAATAACCTTGAACACAATTAATCATATCTTAAGCACACGGCACACTTATTCTGTTACGTCAATAAACCAACTAAAGATCTTGCTAATAAAATGCCTGCCCGAAGAAAAAACAAAAGAAATGTTCTTTATTATTCTTTAACTACACTCTTGCAGGCAATAAAACACGGTATCACACAATAGCGAGGCCATGGCTGGTTTATAACCAAGCTGTTAAAAAACCAGAGGTTAACCTAAATTGATCGGTGATGCCGAATAAAATGACAAAGCAGTCTGCAAGCAGAGAAACATAACAAGAAAAAACGATCCTGTAAAGTACTGTGTCAGTGCAAGGAACAAAACTTACACTTTCACTGGAAAGGGAAACTTCATGAGCAAGTGTGGCAGCACTGGCTCTGTAGCATTATATTAGTTTACTAAATATATTTGAGGGAACTGTTTACATGCTTCATTAATATGAAATTATAATTAAAGTAATTTACGTTACTAACATCTGTGTACACACTTTGTATATAAAACCATGTTTAACGGAATTAAATAAAATTAGACACAATAAAACAGTATTCCTGTATTGGCAATGCGTGGTTTATTCGGAAAACATAACGTCTTTATCCTGGGGAACTGTTTAGGACGACTTTAACGCTACAACACGTAAGCAGTAATATTGTAAATATAATGCAAGAGATACACTACATACTGTAATATAAGTGGGAAAGTCATTATTTGGTAAATTGTTAATAATTTTTTAGTGTTAACTTTGGTGCAAGAAAATCCTGTTGGGTCGGTTTTTTCCTGAGAATTCAGGTCAGTTTCAGTTTTTGTAAAAAATGACCGAACCGAAAATTTGGTTTACCGATCAGGTCTAACTATATTACTGTTCGCCTTTTACATAAATTGATTGCTTGCTAGCATAGTTTCAATCATTTTCTTGAAAATGACATGAAGTCACTAGAATATGAGTATTACTTTTAATTTTGACGGAAATTACTAATCGGTTGTCAAAAATGTTTTTTTTTTTTTTTTTACGTACCGGTATCCGCATGTGAAATTTAGTGATAAAAAAATTTGGGTCCATTGGATTTTCGAACTCGCACCCAAAAGTTACATCTTACTAGTGGGTGACACAACTTTACCACTGTACTACTAGTTCATACATGAGATGTTGAATTTATATGCTGCAGATAAGTTAAACACTTTGAATTAATTTTTTCATTGAGTAGGTAATGTTTTAAGTATTTAGAACAGTTTTAAACAGAAATTAAAAGTTGTTGTCATCGCCAATATCATTTGTCGTAGTCATATTTTAAATCTGTTTGAAATAGTTTGAACCTGATGGATGTGTAATAAAGATAGAGGCATCCTTTTCAGTTTCTTCATCAACTTGTTTCAAGTAGAAGCCGAGGGGAGCACCCTATGCTCTGAAACTGCAATGTGATTGGCCAGGTACGAAACCTGCCATGAAAAATAGGACAATTGCAAACCTGGTAGAAATCTGGCCGTACAAGGCGGGAAATGCCATGACGAATGCCACACTAGCCCATATATAGGACATTATGGTGAACCTTGCACAAGCTTTTACGGAATCTGGTATTGTGTAATATCACTTTAAGGGATGAAGCTTGCCGCGTCAGTGATTCTCCCGCAGCAGCAGAGGACTCCAGTAGATGACTTGTGGGGAGGAGCTTATCTTCCACTTCACATCTTGCCACCTCTAGTCAAGCGGTCA
The DNA here is from genome assembly GCA_029891345.1 of Dryococelus australis. Classification (NCBI taxonomy): domain Eukaryota; kingdom Metazoa; phylum Arthropoda; class Insecta; order Phasmatodea; family Phasmatidae; genus Dryococelus; species Dryococelus australis. Next base: position 128,204,528 of record CM056996.1, on the reverse strand, counting down.
ACCAGTATATAAAGCTCTTCGCAACATGCAGAAGGCAGTCTATGTTTCCTCCATCGCTCAGTCCTGGGCCGGAGGAAGCCACAGGCAGCTTGCTCTCTAGTCTGCCTTACTGATTCCACCACTCCCTTTGGGACCAGAAAAAGCCTACTATTGCAGCCTGCTCTATCATAAGCCTCTTTTGTGCCTGCGGCAAGCCCCCTAAACGTCTTCTGGAATATTAAACACAAACAGCCCCTGAAGACGTCGACAACTCTCCTTACCTCCCTCTGGTAACAGTCATCGTCAACAGTCCCTTCAGGACAAATGGGATAGATGGTTGGGGAAACTTCAAAGTAACTACCTAGCAGTTTATCGTCATCAATCAGATTAGAACTAGGTCTCCTTAACTTGGCAGTGTGTAGATTAACTTCCGTGTTAATCCAAGGTTAGTTTTAGGAGGTAGTACGGGTCACCATGTATATTCTCTTGGAACATATACGTGGTCTAAACTTACTCCTAAGTGTCACTGTGTTAAAATATGTATAAATCAGCCAGCTAGAGTAAAGCTCGAGGACCACACACACAAAAGCTATTATACATGCCCATTAGAAGGCCACTCATGCTGTGCCTCAGGATATAGAACGGTAGAGCCACCACCACTAGCAAGACCTCCACCAGGTGGTTAGCCAGTCAAGCCGACCCGACCTACTCCACCACCGCTCCGTACTGAGGCAGAAGGGAGTAAGTATTGGTTATGGAGGACTGACCCATGTGGATACCACACCCAAGTGTCACAACATAAAGCCTGAGAAAACCCACTGCTCTATACGGGGCTGGACAATCTGAGCACAGGGTACAAATCTTGCCTGTGCGGCTGTGGCCTTGGCTGAACACGAAGTAGGGATTCACGTCGCCTGCTTGACTTTCACGAGACCGGAAGTTGGACCTTCTCCCCATGCTGCACACGCGGAAGGATGGTGCTCGGAGGAATTAAGAAGGGCAGCTTACGCCTCCAGAAATAACACTTAAGTTGCAATCCAAGAACACAGCATGCTCTTTGCAGCACATTCCTGCGGGGCAGAGCTCATACTGCCCGCCCACTGGAGAGGCCTCACCTCCCAGTTCAACCCCTTATCAAGACAGCAGGGTAGAGGCTATCCGCAGAGGAGAGGAGCCTCATCTGGGTACCGTATTTACCCGAAAGGAAGATGACACCTTCCTAAAAAAAAATATTTTTGAGGGGAAAATAATTGAACCTGAATTCAAGACTACCCCTGTGAAGTGTTGAAAAAATTATTTTGGTTGAAGTATTTTTGCATGAATTTATGGCAAACCCTTCAAGAAGAAATACTATTATATGACTAAATTGATATATTTGATTTACTTTTAAAGAAAAGTTAATTACAATAAAAACTGTGTGTCTAACGTGGCTGTATGGTAGCAGCATCTTTCTTACACTGTAAAACTTTTGTGGGTGTTATATATTCGTGACTTTAGCCATTTTGCTTCCCAGCAAAGAGCTTCCTCTTCATGGCTGGGTGACCTCAGATAAGGAGACCCTTGTCAGAGTTGACAGGTACAGTCTCAGCACTACAAAAATACACACAACCATAGGACATCCTGTATTTATGCATAAAAAGCCTTTATGAAAATCACCTAGGTTTTGAATTGAATATGATTCCTGAATTGTAGATGACCCCCTCATTTTTTCTGTTCCTTTTATATCAAAAAACCTTGTCTTCCTTTTGGGTAAATACAGTATTGCCAATCTTTGGTTCGGAGGGAGACTGCAAGACTGGCAACCGCCAGCCCACCCCACGCTCCAGCAAAGTCAGCAGTGCACTACGTCCCAACACGACCAGCCACAGTCACCTACCTTCGCTTCAAATGAGGCAGCAACCTCCATGAGACATCACGCAACAAGGTCAACCCATTGATAAAGGCCAACCTGTTCACCAGGCCATGACAACTGTATCTGATTTTGTTCCAGTTAGACAGGCTATATGCCCTGTACTTTATAAAGGCCAAATACTAAAGGTCACTACTAATTCTCTCTCTCGTGATATTAGCATCACAAATAAAACTTTTAAATTGATCCCGGCGACCACCTTTCAGTTAAGGGCCATTACGTAACGGAGGTTCATGTGTCACCTATGATAGGACGTCCACAACAAGAGATTTTGTGGCATCCTACCTAAGACCATCGTGCATCAATACATATGTATGATGCCACTATGCAAATGTTTACATTTATACTTCATGGTGAATTGTTTGTGAAATACTGTATTACAAAAAAAAAAAAAAAAAAAAAGACTTGTGCAAACATAACTAATTAAATTGGTCTATTCCTATAGTTTTCGACATCTATGATAGTATGTTAAAGGAAGTTTGGCAATGCTAACAAGAAAATATGATATTTAAAGAGTGTTTCAATAAACTATAAAAGTTTTGAGGAACCATGTTTTTCTTTCATAAAGGCGAGTTTTTCATTAAAGTAGGAGTTTTTACTGTATCTGCCATTTTTCACAGGTTTTTTTTATATTATATATACTGAAATCGAGAAAATAGCATTCTAAATGAAATGTAGCAAAAATTCACAGAAATTTGCATATATCTCAATATGTGAATTTTTTTGCCCCCTTAGTAATTAGTTCTTAAATATACATATATGCCTTTAATTCTGTAAAACTCGAGATTTCAGTAACTTAAAACCTTCATAGTCTACATTTGGGAGTGTTTCAGAGCTTTTCTGTAGTGAAATAAAGTGAATTACATTTTTCAGCTCAGCGAGATCACAGTACAGAAGCACACGACCATTGATGTTGTTGTCCCCAATAGCCCTGGTATACTGGGCCGTCTGCGGGGAGTGTAGGTCCTCGAGCTTGGTCAACAAGTCGCACACGTTCTCCACTGTCATGCTTGACAACCTCTGCTCCAGCACATCTGCCTGCAACCACACAACCGTGTAGAGTGCTAGCACACAACTCACACTGTCTGCACAATACACCACCACTTGTACAATGTCTGCACCTTAACATTCACTACAGGGTTTCTATGATGTACTCCTGCATTCACAAAATCTGTGATATCACAAATCGCTTAATTTTGCTTCACCAATAACAGAATTTAAAAAAACCCTTATTAAAAATAATTATTTTTAAATGACATTATATATATACAGTAAAACACTGTTAAGAAGTTTGTGAAGGGGACTGAAAATATACTTATTAACCAGGAAAACTTCTTAAAAGGATTGAATTACACATGTGCAGATGAACAAGGTGCACATTCATTCAACTTATTAAGCAAGAAAACTTGCTAAGTGGAAACGTATTAACAGGGTTTCACTGTGTGTGTGTCTGGAGAGAGATAGAGATATAGATACATAGATAGAGAGAGATATAGATATATAGAGAGAGAGATAGGTATATAGAGAGATAGATATATAGATATATATATATATATATATATAGATAGAGATATATATAGATATAGAGATATAGATAGAGAGAGAGGACCAACTCAGATTTTGGAACCAAACCGAACTAGAACTTAACCCAGAATATTTTTATAGAACCGAACCTGAACCGAACCATTAAATTTGTACATGAACCGAACTCAAATTGAACTATGCTATAGTTCGTCGAACTTGAACTGAACCGAACTTTAACAAATGTATTATCCTCGCACATATGCCCTCACAGTCCAGCCCTAAATTGGTAGATACATATATAACAAAAAACAAAATTTGTAAAACCACCTTAAAAATACATTGGATTATGGATGCTAAACAGTAATCAGTGTGTGCACACATGCATAACTGCAAATTAAGTACTTAACATTGATTACAGTGGTCCCATACATCATTTAAGCAGTGTTGCCCACTAAAGTAATGAAAACTTTGTTACTGGAACTCTGGACTTGGCTACGAGGGGCAAAGTGAAAACAACATGCTAATACAACCACATTCATAATTTCATGTCTAATTGTTTAAACAAACAAACAAATGCACACACACACAACCTGCACAGTTTCACCACTAATAGTTCCACAATGTAATGGCCAAATTTTATCTAGAGTGGAAAAAAAGAACAAAATTAACATATTAACTTTTGGTTTTTATAGATTTGGTTGATATGATAGTTTATCATAACACTGGGAAATGTATCTTTCTAGTCATTTTAAACGTGGTACATGAAAACCACAAATCAGCAACACAAAAAAAATGTTAATTGAAAATGTCATTTTTCAAAAACTCAAGTAAATCACTTATTTTGTATACAATCATTTAGACATAGAATAGCACCTGGTTATACACACTATAGAGTTCAAGATATAATGCTGTCATCAGTGTTACAAAAACAATAATCAAATATGACATGTTCAGCAATTTTTGTTGTGTTGCATTGTCATTTTTCAACTTCTTTGAAGTGAAGTACCATATTTACTCATGTATAGTCACACCACGATTTTTGCAACATGTTCCAGGAAAAACGTTTTTTTTTATTAATATTGCACCAACGATTTGCATGGAAAATATTTTAATTAAATAACTCATGGGGCTAAAAGCCAAAATATTGTGGCAGCCTGTATGGTCGTGGTAACCTTATGGTCGATAAAAGAAGAGTGTCAACAACTAAGGTGGGCCGCTGGGTTCCTTTTTTTTTTTTTTTTTTTTTTTTTTCCGGTGCCAGTAGGCCTGCTTTATTTTTTGCTTCTTTTAAGCAGTGGCATGCTGGTCTTGTTTTGCCATAGTGGAATGTGAGACACTATCTTTCTCTAAAAAATGTGTTGCCTCTTCCCTTCTCCCCTCAGGTAGCAATCCACTAGACTATTCCCCTACACCCCTTTAAACATCTCGGGACAGTTTAGGAGTGGATAATTTACAACCACCACTCTACCACTCCTCAGAAATGTTTTCCTTTATTTTAGGAAAAGGTCATGCTGTACACAAGTAAATACTGAAGTTCGTTAATGATGTTCCTTTCTAGCACACTTTTGAAAACACAAACTCCTGTCAATTTTTCGACCCAAACTAGAACCGATCTTTGACATGGCAATAAATTTCGAACCGAACCCGAACATAACCGTAAAGTTCGGGTTCAGTTCGAAATCTGAACATTCGACCCATTTCTTATATAGGATGTGAGGTAATTCGCAGTTACAGACTGCACCACACGAATCTGATATCAAAACTAAGTACTTAGAAGATATATTTGGTAAAACAGCATAAGGCCCTTAGTTTATAAGAAAAATAACATTAAAGTATATAAAATGACAATTTCACGTTAATCACAGAATACAGCATCATCACTCAAAACAATGAAGCATTGTAACAAAGTGTTCAAAGTTTGCTCTACTCATTGCAACACACTTTTTCGCATGTTGAATGCAGCATGCACAGAGCTTGGCTGATGGATGCACCCATGGTCACTTCCATGCCCCGGTACTCCTGTACCATGGCCTCTTTGGAACGACCAAGCTCAGCTTGTTCCCTTGCCGTATGCCTTATGACCAATACATTAATTGTAGCATTGCCACATCACCTCACGTTTATCTAATTAAAATACCAAATGTTTGCTACAGTGTTTTTTGGACTTTTCATGGCATTTTTCTCGGAAACGAAGGGCCATACACATTTTTACCAAGGGGTATTTTCTATTTAGTTTTGAGCACAGATTTGCGTGGTGTAGTCTGTATCAGCGTATTACTTGACAACATGTATGTGTGTGTATATATATACACACACACACACGTGTGCCGCTTACACCATTATACTACAAATGACTACAGTTCATCCTTCGTGCTTATACCAACTACAGGAAACAACTACCAGATGTCTAACAGGAAGTGTTCTCATTAGAGGCATGGAAGATACTTGGTTTCCCAGACTGTTCCTTAACTGCCCTTCTCTAAGAGAATTAAACCAGTCAAGGAGCAAACCAAGCACAACGTGTTACGAGTCCACAGAGAGTGGGTTCAATTCAAACGCACTTTGGTTTCACGGTAAACGAAAGATATTTAAAGCGGCCGCGCAACACGCCAGCCCCCCCCCCCCCCACCCCCCTGATGCACCCGGCAGACAGTTTGTCGCCACACTGCCGAGGATGGCAGAGCGCCATCGAGCGCCTGAGGCCATATCACGAGCATAGAGTTGTTCTTCCACCCTGTGCACTCCAGGCAGATATCACAGGGGTATGTCATATCTCCCACTCCAGAGGAACCGTATATAAGGTAGTGCACTGCTGTGGTCGGGATTATCATCTCCAGTAGCTCGCATGAACACTCTTGTGCTGGAGCTCTACTGACCACTAGGCCCTCGCGGTCTTCTCTAAGAACTTCCAGTTCTCCAGTGACTGCAGCCACCACTTACCAGAGGCTTCTACCACCTCCTGGTATTGACATCACCTGAAGCTTCTTCAGCCGAAGACAATGAACAACGACTTAACACTTTAGTTGTTGACACCTCTTGGGTCTTCAGCCGCCACTACTTGCTGGTACTGGCTTCCTTGTTTAAGGTTAGGGCCTCTTATAGGCAAACCCATTTAGTGCTAGTTGCAACCAGTATAGTTAATCTTCCCTTCCATCCAAGTAGTCTGGGGGCGGGTCACCTTCTCCAGTTATATGCGTAGGTTAAGTACTACCGCAGCATAGACTTATTGGTAGCAGGTACGAATCACGTATTTAGTGTAGAATAAACAATTAATCTTAAACGTATTCACAAGTTCCTTGTTGTAGTACTATAGCCAATCTCCACCAGCAGTGACAGACGAGTGGTAAGCGATCGGCAGAGAGCTTAACCTAGAATAGAACATCAGTCCCCCTTCAGGGGTCTTGTCAGTTATACACACACATCATCTTTCGATGGCCAAACATTCTGTTTACCTCAGTGTTCAGAATGGTAGAGCCGCAACCACTAGGTCATTCCTTGCAAAGGCAGGACAGCCAACCTCCAACTGTGTCTCTTACCGGAGAGCCTAGCTAAGGTGCTGGCAAAGATAGCTGCTTGGGATTGGAGGCTCTACGTTTGTGGTTACACCCGGCAGTGGCAAGAAGGCAGTCTACGACTCACAACTCCAGGTGCTTGCACTGTTAAGCAGTCAGGGAGAGCAACCACCAGCCATTGCTGGCTTATACGCCAAGTCATGGAGTGTTGATTGCTTATCACCTACAGGAAATCTGGTACACTACCAGCCTATGCCATTCAACAGCATGCACAGAGCTCAAAGAGCAGTTAACTGGCTAAAGTACATTCAGTGGTCTGGGCCCTAGTCAGCGGGAGCGACACCAGACTTGGGAGGGTCAATCCACACATTGGCAGCTGGGCCAGCACGGAGTGGAACCACCGCTGCTACACAGACCACTATCGCAACCTGACCTCCACCATGTCCAGCGGAACCAAGAACTACATATGCTCCACCTACACTACGGTAACACCACTAAGAACACCCCCTCAAGCTCTGGTAAGTCTACCTTGCCCCAGAGGGCCACTGTTGTCGTGAGGCACGTTGTGAGACCTAGTGTTCCTGACTACATACCTAGTAGACAGCCTACAAGGTCGACACTAGTATCCAGTAAGAAAGGGAACAGCTTCTCTAGTAGCGTGACTGATTAGTGCAGGAAAAGGTCTCTTGTTAATCAAAGTTTAAGCGACACGCTGCAATATATTCATTGTGAACTCAGCACTCAATCCCTGATCCAGATCTGCTTTTATACACAGTGTATTATTCCACCATATGCAAATTAACAGTCCCATGGGCCTGACCACTTGCATCCAACATGAGAAACTGTGAAATAATTACAAAAGGAAATATTCTACAAATTTACTAATTCTTATATTGATATGCATAAAAGAAATAGAAAGCAAAAGAAATAATTTCAGTAGTCATAGATGTTTAGGTAACACTTTTAATTAAACATTAAAACATATGCTGTATGATGCTTTGTCAACAATGGTTATTGAACAACTTCAGCTCCTCAGCATAGCATGTGTTGCATCTGGGACAACGGAGTTTTTCATTGTTGGCCACCACGTGACTCTAGCTTGTACTGTTTACCCTAGCAAGAACGGACGTTCCAGCCCCAGCGGTATTGTATTATTCACCATCCCACAGAAGGTATGCGCTGAAAGCACCAAGTACCACTGCCCACCGCTAGATGGCTCCTGCAGTATGTCTCGCAGTTGATTTCCAGAATTCTTCAAGCCGACTGGTGACGTCACGCAAGAGAAGCTATGCTTTCGCCACTCCCCTGCTCAGCACAATACCTCACACTCAAGACACCAGCCAAAAGATTCGACTCTGGACCAGTTTTCATTTCCTCACCATGCTAGCCGCCGAGAAACTGGCCAGCCTGACTCATCTCAAGCCTTCACTTCCAAGCTTCCCAGCTCACCTTCCCTCGTCAATGCACTTTCAGTGCCAAAAAGACACCTTCCCTTGGTCTCTAACCAAAGATTAGTTCTTCCATGCTCTGCTTAGTAATCCAAGCACAGTGCTGAAGAACAAAGCCTAGTCATCTACACCTCTAGACACTGCCGCCCCTCTAGGCAACAATGCGATAGAAAGTAAAATTCAGTTTAAGTTGTTTTCATAGCACTAATCGACTCCATCCCATTCAGCCTAGTTTCAGGTCACCTCTACCCAATTTGCGTAGGATAGTTTGCCATACAGCTGTTGTATAAGCAGGAGGTAGTGTGGCATCACATATCTATTCATCTCACAGGAAATAAACATTGTGTTTTACCTGACTGTTGAGTTCCACATTCCCGGAGACTTAGCACGCATCCTAGTTGACCTTTTCCCTGAGGGAAATGCAAGTGAAGAAGGGCAAAACATCAAACTCTTAGATGAGGAAATGGAAATATCTGAAGTTCCCTACATTGAGGTCAGAATCAATGGAAGGACCTGACCGCCTTAGCGCTGCTCGACTGCAGCATCTAGGAACTTCATCCACTGGGACACCCTTAGTGACAGTCAGAGAGCCAATCTGCACCCACAAACTAAGACCATACGGATGGCAAAACCAGAATATACCTTCACCGTCACCGCATGAAACTCCTGTTCAAACTCGAATTCGTAGTGTCCCCGGACATCCAAGAGGATCTCTTTCTAGGCTACCCATGGTTCCAACAACAGCAGTGCATAATGGATCATGGGCAACAGAAGATTTACCTGGACGACGACCTACTAATCATGTTACACTGGGAATATCAGCCAGAACAACTGACGCCTTCCACAATCTGCAAACAAGAAATCCAGCACGATCACACTAAAGCACAATTTCAACAGCTGAAAGAGATACTCAAAGAACACGTTGATACCTTTAGAACAGGGGAAACCTGCATGAAACCCACACGATTCAGCACTAAATACTCTTGAATATGGCAGCACCAATTTACACTCCGTCTTACAAAGTTTCCGCCCACCGGAATCAATTGATTATGGAACAGCTGGAAGAAATGAAGCGACAAAGGATTGTCCAGTCATCTGACTGTATAATTCTCATGTGGTATTGGTATCATAGAAGGATGGACTATTATGCTTCTACATCAATTACAAAGCCTTGAGTGATGCAACTCTACCAATCCCTACGCCAGCCCTCAACCTAGCGCATATATTGGTGGGATATAGGCGAGGCCAAGATATTTAGCACGTTCGACATGCAATTGAGTTACTGGCAGATCGCCGTACACCCCGACAGCCACCTGTACACCGATTTTAAGTCGCCAGAAGGAGAGACACTCCAATTCAGGGTCATGCCCTTTGGTCTCAAAAACGCACCCGCCACCTTTCAGCAACTGATATCTTCGGAAGTCCTGACACGTTATATTGGCAAGTTCTGTTTTACCCACCTGCAACAGGTGTTTGAATGATTACAGCTCCATGGACTTATGGCTAAACTTTCCAAAAGCCATTTGGGGAAAAACTCCATTGAATACTTGGGATATATTGAATTCCCCGAAGGGAATTACCCCCTTGAACCAAGAAACAGCTACAGCGCTTCTTGGAGTCGTGCAACTGGCTTAGAGACTTTGTACCGAATATTGCGGACCTGATGGCCCCCCTACAACCTTGTTGGAGAAGGACACAAAATGGAAGTGGACCCCGGACCCCCAGATAGCCTTTGAAGCTCTCAAGGTTAGCTTCCAACACCTGCATTGACAGCAAGGGAAGGGAACCCTCATTCTGCATACGGACGCATGCCAGACGGACCGGGAGCTATCTTATACCAGGAAGCCTCGGACGGCAGACCCCTCGTGATAGCATATGCCAGCACCAGACAATGTTATTAAGCAGAAATACCATATCAACAAACTGGAATGTTTGGCTGTTATCTGGGCAATTCGGAAGTTTCACTACCACCTGGAAGGATCCCGTTTCCTTCTACGGATAGACAGCAGAGCACTAGAGTGGTTACAAGAGACACCACAACAAAGCCAAGTTAGGATGCTGGGATTTTCTCCTCTCAGAATATGACTTTCAAGTCCAACACTGTCCTTGGAAGGAAAATGACTTTCCAGACGCCCTAGCCCGCCTGCCTGAACAACTTGGAAGGCCAAACCCAATGAGGATAGAGACAGTATCCTGCTACCCGAACCTGTGGTACTGTGACCAGAAGAGCAGTTACAACTCCTTCAGATACAGCCGAGTTGAAGCCAGATTGAGCATCAACAACAACTCTACCCCGAGATAAAGAACCTCTTCATGAAGCACCCGCATGGTTTGAACTGCACAAAAACATTGAGTGATTTTGCAACAGTCAGTCGGAGGTGAAATGGAGGATCTGGATATTTTGGGATCTGCCGACGCTTCCATGACCATCCAGATGCAGGACATCTTGGAATCCTGGAAACTCTTGCCAACATCAGCGTACAATATATCTGGGATGGCATGAGCAGGGCCATGCGCCAACATGTCAGCGAATGTGCCAAGTGCTGTCGACATAAAGCTTACCCTGCCAGGTGTCCCAGTAAAACCTTGCACACCCCACAAGTCGTGGATCCAGGTAGCTGCGAATTTAATGGACCATATCCCCGCAGCACCAAAGGAAACAGATACCTGTTGGTTATCACAGATTTGTTCTTTAATTGGACCAAGCTGTTCCCTCTACGTAGCCAAGAGGCATGTCGCATTATTAATAAGTTCAACCCGAAGATCTTCCCATGTTGTGGATATCCACAGAGCATATTAACGGACAGCACCCAATTCATGAGCCAACAATGGCAGAAAGCTTGTCAAGGATAGAGAGCCAAAACATGGACGACGGTGCCCTAACATCATCAAGCCAACCCTACTGAACAATGCAATCAAGAGCTTAAAAAGTGTCAGCGCCTCCCGTTGGAAGACGATCAATGCCATTGGGACCACCATCTGCCTAAGATCCTTTTTTCTCTGCGCCTACACACCAATGAGGCCATTGACTCCAGTCCTAGTCTGCTGCTATTAGGACAAACTCTTTGACTAACGGGAGAATGTCCCTGGAATTTGTATCTTTGAAATGGGGGGAACGTCTTGCGCTGCAGCCACCCTCGAAGTCTAGGAAATACCCAATCCAGTGATGGGCTAGCCGGAAAATGGGAAGACCCCTACAAGGTGATAGCACAACAGGAAAATGTTTACTGGACAGAAGACCACCGAGGTAGAATCTGAAAGGCCACTAGGGGACAGATGAGACCTTTCCCCAACTTCACCTCAGAGCCAACTCAGTGTCTAACCCCTTCGCTGCACTTAGATACACTGGATGACATAACAGAAGTAGCCAAACTCTCCTCCCACCAGGAAGCACAGACAACGCAACCTATGGAAGCAGATGGAGAAAAGTAGTCTGCGACAGCACCATTCACAGCATCAATTGGACAGGCTCCCAAACCTGAAGCAAACCATAGAACAGACAATACCATCCACCCCTCAGCATACTGCTGGAAGTTACACCCACAACCCTGGAAAATGGACCCCGAGCACCACCGTAGTGTCCTGAATAAGCTAGCTAGTAATGCGACCGAGGCAGTCCAGCTGCTGCACCAAGGGAACTTCAACCACAGCTCATCAACAGACAGCCAGGCCACCAAAGCCTTCATCTCGACGAGCTATGCCAGCACCTTCAGCTCTTACAAGCCACCTCAGGCAGTAACCCACCACACCAAGGACGCTGTGTAGCCACCTACAGCTGAGCCTCCCCGCCCTTCTCGGCAGGAACCACCAGTAGAACTTCCAGAACTCCAGAGGTCGCCTCCCAGACCCCAGGATAACTCTAACCTGCAGCCATAAAAATCCTTGATTGAGCAGAAGTGCTAGCTGCACAGACCACGCTTAACGCAGAGGCCACTGTCTTCGAGTCGCCACCACCCAGTGCCGAGCCGGCCCAACAGACACCATACCTAGAGGTACATTAAAAGAGCATTTATGAACACATTTTATAGCTTTTATTTTGTGGTTTTTAGCATTTTTATAGCACTTATTGTGTGATCTATAGCGTTTTGTAGTATATATAAATAAACTGGGAAAATTGCATTTAAAAACTTTTTTTTCCATGTTATCCTTGTAAAGTGTCGACATTTTATTAGTGCATTTTCACTAAAATTATTTTTATTACTACATCGACAATTTAAACGGATTTCAGCATGTACAGGCCGTACATTTTTACAAAAAATGTTAACTTATTTATGAGATATTGGCATCTAAAAAAAAAGTGACCCCCTCCCCCAAAACACATTTAGAAATTTGTCAAAATACAGTACAGTTTAATGAAGAACTTTTCACTCATGCAATAATGTCACAAGTTGTCTTGAATGTGCACCACATATCTAACAGAGTTTTCAAGCCCTTGGGTTTTGAAGGGAGAAGAAAGAGGAAGAAGCAGTGAAAAGATGAGACAGTTAGCGCCTCTAAAGGGGAGAAGGGGGGAGAGAAAGACAGTAGGACAATGAAAAAGGGGCTGCTGCTTGTGATGGATGCAGCCACACAGTGTGGGGTGTTAGGAACAAGAGGGCAAGAATGAAGGCATTGGTGGGGGGGGGGGGGGGCGGGTGGAGGAGGAAGAAAGTAAGAGTGATGAAAGAATGAGAGGGTGAGGGAGCTGAATAGTGGGGGTGTGGCTACGCGGAAGAATGGCTCATGTGTATGGGCATGACTACAACAATGGATATTGGATGGCAGAAGAGGGGTATGGGCGTGACCTGGACGTAGGGAGGGTACAGAGGGGCAGGAGGAGGCAGGCTATGTGTGGAATGTGAATGGCAGCAGAGGGGTGTGAGTTTGGCCAGCCGGAGGGCAGCCTGGCGGCGACTGCTGCCACCGGAGTTTATTAACGAATGCACGAGCAAAATACATACACGGATCTGTATTTTACCGCTAAAACACTTACCTAATTTCATATATTTTATTTGAAAAACAATATCGGTAGTGATAAAACTGCAAGGAAATGTAAACAGAGGTAGTTACTCAAAAAGATTGTTATTTCAGACATTTTTCCCATTCATGAACTTTCATAAAATTTCGCAAATATTTTGCTAAAAACAGAAAATTTCGCATCTATTTCACATTTATCGCAATTGCAAATTTGACGTACCTTTAGCCATGCCACAAAGGAGTACAGGACAACCCCGAGGCTTACACCTCTGGGGATTCTATTAGTGTTGATTGTAGCTCGGTGTGTAAACCAATGTACTGTGATATGCTTTCCAGTTTCAGATTGCCTGCAAATACCGAGGGAAGTCTCCTGCGCAGCCACCATGGACGTGATAACGCCCAGCCAGAGACACTCGATGCCAGTGCAGCCCAGGCAGTTCCAGAGGAAGCAGCGAGAATGGAAGCAGCCCCAGTGCACCAGCTCCATGAACGTGGAGGAAAGCTTGTGGTTACCACAGTGGGTCAGTCTACCCCAGGCCCTGCACCTTTCTGCAGAGGGAGATTAACCACTGATGTCACAGACACCTATCCGACAACAGCCAGAGGGGTTTCACAGCTACCAGCCCCCCGCTTGCCACAACTGGCCCAACCATGCAACAAGGACGACACGTTGGAATCTACACTGGATGACATGACTTCAGACCCTATGCTAGCAGAAGGGGTGAGTAACCTCACTGTTGCTAAAAGGCTTTTACAAGGATACTCCATGCCGGCCAGCCAGCAATTTTCACTGGCTGAGATCACTCCACATACCACAGAGGAAGCGGGGATGACCCAGTATGAAAGTCGTCGCCTTCTCATCGCAGTGAGTACCTGAACCCTGTGCTAGATGCTGCTAATGCTGCATCAATTGAGTGTACATGTTAGTACCAGTCAATATGTCAATGAGAAGAAACAGAAATGCCACAGGTTGGTGTGTTGGAATATACATTTTCGGGACTTTAAACACCACACACCATAGTTTATATCAAACCTGTGATAATTCTTGAAAATGTATAATGCCAAACCATTTTGATATCAAGCAGCCCTCATTAACATAGGAGTAACAATTCAATAGTTTTGGTTTCCAAATATTTAAGCAAGCGTATCAAGTCCCTTCTACGTTTGTGTAAATAATGTGTCAAATAATTAATTAGCAACCCAGAGACTTGCAGATAAGTGAAATGTGGTTGCACGAAGAGAGTGATTGTTATAAACATGTCTCAGTGTCATGTATTTTTCTTCTTCTAAGTCTTTACTATTTCGCTGTAGGTGATGACATACGCATTTGTATGAAACCCTGCCACTACACTCTACCTCTTAGAAATGAGCTGAGTCTGGAAGTGCTTTTTAAAGAACATGTAATTCTCCTGCTGTCCGAACACTAGAGTGTGTGGATAGAACTCGGATTACACCACCATGTAGACAGCCACAGCAAGGCTTTACACACAACTGAGGAGTGCAGTTAAAAGTGGCCAGTTTATTGTTGCTTGTAGGATAATCTGTAAAAAAAAATCCCACACAAGCTGAAGCTATTTCGTGTGCAATCACATTGCTTACTACAGCCAAGCTGTATTTTTAATTGTGAAGTAATAAAATGTTTGAGTAATCTGTGAATGCAAGCTTTAATGAAAGAGGTCTGCGACACATCACTCTGGTTTCAGTCACACAAGTGTCTTTTATATATAAAGTGTCTTTTTATAAAAAAAAAAGTGTGTACATGCATACGCACACATGCACGCATGCATGCACAAACACACAGATGCGAAAAAAAAGAGACAGACAAGAAAACGCACTGTAATTTGAGAAGCCAACAAATAAAAGATGACAAGCGCCATCTGGCACCATCTGGATTTCCTTTTTCCCGAAAGCGAGGAGTGGAATAGGATTAGTTTGCATGTATCTGTGAGCGAGAGAGAGAGAGATTATGTCTGCTGTTGATGCAGTTCTTAAGAAACGGGATAAAAGAGAGTTTAGCAGTCACCTGCATGTATCGATGACCTTTCCCAATCAGCTGATTTTTCAAAGTAAGGTTAAGTTTAGACACGAGGGAGGAAGTATGCAGTCAGAACGCACAGAGTAGCCAGCGTTACAGAAGTGCAACCGGGAGAAAAATAAATTACTTTTGAGGGGACAAAACGACATTCCCTCGAAGGAATTTCCGAGTCGAGTAATAAAAGCTTTACTCGGCTCTGCTCGAGTTTTTGAACTTCGACCCATCTCTATGTACTTTGGTATCCGACACAGGGAACCAATTCCATCTCTGCTCAAGGATGAGAGTTTGATAATATTTCCTGTGAAAGGGTGGCTAACTGAGAGAAAGGCAGATGATGCCTGCGTGGATGCTGCTCACATCCAACTGGGAGTTCACTTCATCCCTCCTCAGGGTCGAGCTAGTCTCATCCTGTACGATACCAGACCACACCCACCCCTCCCCCCTAAAGATGACGAACGCCCCTCCATTCTGCTGAAACGTGACTATCAGAGCACACAGTTGACTTGTCCTGGGAGAATATTCTTCCATCTCTCCTCAGGAATGAGTCGGAGTCAGTCGATAGAGACATTGTCTTTGATGGGACAATCACAAGTCCTTCCAAGAGAAATCTGTTCTCAATTCCCTGAAGGATGAGCTTTCATGACAGCGGAGAGGGGCCACGTTGACGCATTACATTTTTTGCAACAGTGGTAATTAATAGTGGTGTGCGGGATCCCGAACTTCGGGAAAAGTTTTGGGATACATAACGATTTTCTCAGAAGGGCGGGATATAATTTTTTCAAATATTTTCGGGAAAAATTTACGCTCACGTTTGTAGGTTGTTTCAACTAAATTACAAGTCGGATTTCGTACGACAAGGTTTGTATCGACTCTTATGTACACGATTATGATTTGATGACTCAAATCTTGTCGAGAAAGTTTCTTTTTTTCCGCTTATTCACAGATTTCAAACTTTGTTGCATAAGCTAAAATAATTTTTGTAGGTCATATATTATGTAACATTAAAACTACGTGTCTATTGCGAAAATTAAGTAAAACTTGTTGTAAACTTGCACGGTGTTTGTTACGGTGAACCGTGCACACTGCATTTGTCTTATATACGAGTGACATTGATACGTTGCAAGTATTGATTGCTGGTTGATGTGGTACTCGAGTTTTGATATACATAACCTAAACATTCATGTAAAATTAAGCTAGTGCACAATGAATGTTTAATTTGACTCCAAATGTTTAACTATTTGACTGAGATCTAAAATGGTGATTTTTAACATGGGTGTGGTTAAAACTATTTGTAACACACAAACAAACTGTCTTTGTTTTTCGTTCAGAATGTGTTTGTTTTTAATTGTGTGCTGTGCTCACTTGATATTGCCGAGACGTTGACAAACTCCAGCCGTAGCAAATTTTCTAAGAGAGAAATATAATTAATTTAATTAGCTAATTTTAATTTCGTTATTGATAGAGGATTAACTTTGTTAGCATACAGATTCTGTATGATGAATTCATAACCTGCCCGATGTGACTTGGTTTTGATTGCAGTTGCACTACATGATTAGAAGCATAACTGTGTTTACGGACGTTAAAACTTCCACTGAAAGTTAAGTTGAGTACATTTGTGTCAATGTAAACACATTTTACTACAAAAAAATGGAATAAATAATGCAAAAGTTCCTTAGTAGACGTCGTGAAATTATAAAGAAAATAGCAGTGAACTAAAAACATGAAGGCAATGTTTTCAAACAAATTTAAAGTGAAATTTTTGTTTTTCATGTCGTAAGACCAATTCTTTTTGTTATTTAAGAATTATTATAAGGGATTTTCCTATTAAAATTAAAGCAAGTATTTTATAAAGAAGTGCTCCAAACCCAGAGGATTAATTCGTAGTGCAACAACTAAGTGTATAAAAATATAGAACAATAAGACTTTTCTATCTAAAATCTAATTTTTAGCACATACAGTAATTATTCTATGTTTATGTTTGGTTTTAAGGGAATAAGTCCTGATAGAATGTTATTCACTAGGTCTAAAAACCCACAAACGTCTTTACCTAACTTAAAATATTTTTCCCCAATTTTTTCCTATTCCCGAGGGATATTTAAGTTTCCCACCCAAATTTTTCCCCAATGGCAAAATTTCATTCCTGCACACCACTGGTAATTAGAATACGTCAGCTCATCCCAACACATAACCTTACATTTGAGTCTAGAAATCAGCATTGCCACTATCCCATCATGTGGGATTGTACTGTTTGCCATTTACGATGGACGTTCTAGATAGGGTAAATTGTATTATTCACAAGCCAACCGTAACTATGCACTCAGAGCACAGAACGTTCGCCCGCCGCTAGATAGCATTACTAGTCTCCTTTTGTTGCTCATTTATTTACTTCCAGCTGGCCGGTGACATCACGCTCAAGAGCTATGCTTTTCAAACCCCCCCCCCCCCCCGCTCAGCGACCATCCCCTCGCCAACAAGACGCCAGCCAATCAGCACCAAATAGCTGCCAGTTTTAGTATAAACGGAGAGATGCCGCTCGACTCCAGACTAGTCTTCAGTCATCTAGCACACGTTGCTCAGGCAGTGACCAGCCTGCACCTTAAGCCTTCACTTTCGTATTAACTTTGTCATACCCACCGTGCTGGCTGCCAGAATTACTCTAGCTACCCTAGCTAAACTTTCCTTCCTTCATTGCACCTCTGTGTCAGAAGGAAACCCCAACTCCTTACCCAAGGGTTTCTCACCACTACATCCTGCTTAGTCAACCTCTCAGAGCGCCAGTACGCCATTTCATTGTCTACCCACAAGACACAGCGGCCCCCTCAGAACAATAGGAGTCTGCAATAGCTAGTTATTTCCACGATGCTAGCCTACCCTGTACTTATTGTTAGTTGGCACCTGTCGCCTCTACCGGCATTTGCGTCTTCCTGTCAGATGCTCTTGCCAACATAGGAGGTAGTGTGTCAACATGGGTTGCTTCCCTAATAAGGAAATAAAACACGTGTTTTGCTGCAATCCTGAGTACCACACTTCTTGTAGACTAGCACCATCCCAGTTGACTTAGTGGACGCAAGGTTCATTACACGCGATCCTGGGAAAATACTCATTCGACCAAAACACATTGTTGCCAACCACACATACTTAGAACAGTCACTCATTTTATCTACACTGTAGGTAGAACGGTAGAGCCTACACAGGTATACTGCTCTCGGACCAACTTGTTGGTTTGGTGCTCACGTCTTTTCCACTGCACCTCTGTGCCAGAAAAAAGGGTGTTCCCTAGAATAGGAAGACTCTGCCGAAACAACATAAATGCAGGGACCCTTGACGGTGAGGCCTGACTTGCAACACACACTGCGCATCAACGCCAGGTGTTGGAATAGGGTGGCGCTTAGTCAATGGCTCACACGCTGTAAATATCACAAGGAACCTGCCTTACCTTGTTGACATGAAGTGTGTTTTTCTTACAATGACCTATTCCAAGAGCCATGGTCTTACGGAGCACGTGAAACAGACCTTGCTGACCTCTGGGTGCCTGCACGAGCAAACCCTTACCTTAGTAGCGATGTTAGCTACGCTAAACCCTAGGGAACAAGCTCAGGCGCTGCATCATCTGCAAGAACCCGTCGAACCAGAGGTACCCAAGAATCTATTTCCTGAGCCAATACGAGTCAGTTCAGAAGTGCACCCAAGGTTTGCCACCTACCTTAGCTGACTAGACCAACAGCTACGGAAGCCATCACCTTCTTGATCCCCGCTGTACCTGCACCAGAGGCAGGGTTTGAACCTGAAGTGACTTGCTACCTGATCCTACAAGTACATCCCTTGATGTGGGGCATTCATGGACACATCAGTCAAGTTAGTTTTGCCCTTATATGTCAGACATCACGCCGACCCCCATGTGTGATAGAAACGAGCCAAGCAGCCAACTGCAGAGGCAACCCAGCATTACAGACATGCTGAGTTCCACAGCAGACCAAGGGATCAGGAGGAGGAGCATGCTGCCCGCACCTCAGACACACCGCAGACAGGGAGATGTATGTCCATGCACAGCCAAAGAATGGTAGTTCATCTCCATCAGCACGCTCCACCACCTAGTGTGCTGGGGCTGTGTGCTCATATCAACATCTTCACTACCTACCAGCAAACTACCAGAGGTTCTCCAAGAACTTCACCAGCAACCCTAAAGAAGTCTTCAACCCTATGGACAGCCATTAACCTTCTGGTAGTGCCCCCTCCCTCCCCCCTCCGGAGACACTTCTGGAAAGATAGCACTGACATACAGTGGTTAGGGACAGTTGTTATTACAGCTACCTAGCTGCATCTGCTCATGTCTAGTTCCGACCCAGGTCTCCTTCATCTGGTTTAACATAGTCTTCTTCCATTTCAGTTACTAGTTAGGAGTGAGTACTAATTCTAGGGTGATTGTCGTTTTTTCCTCTGTAGACTCCATCCCACCACGGAAAAGCAGGAGACTGTGTTATTGTAAACCAATTACAGAATCTAGCGTAGGACTGTGGGCTCCTTAACAGAGCGCGCGCACATCATAAACACACCCAGTCGACGGCCACTTGTACTGTGCACCTGGTGCAAGTAAGGTAGAGCCACAACCACTAGCAACTCAATCCACAAAGCAGCTAGTCAACCAGCCCAGCCAATTCACTCTGTCCACCACATTAAACTGTTGCCGGTTGGAGTAAACGGGTACGCCTCTGGGTTAGTTCGGCCTCAGCATTGGTTCTACACCTAGCTAGGGACCGTCATTGCCTGCTCCTCCTTTACGAGGCTGACTGTAGTACCTACCTTATGTGCTATACACCAAAGGAGTGGTATGAAGTGGCAAGCCAGGAAGGCAGCTACTGCTTCCAAAACCAATGGCAATTGTAACCATACCGAAACTATCCTCTGCAGTCTAACCCCACGGGAATGAGCTCAAGCCATCCGCCATATGGAGAGGCCTCACCTCCCAGTCGCTACACTCTCCTTCCCCCGTCAAGACAGTCGGCGAGCTGCACCAGGTCGTCACTGCGTTCCGCCAAGGATGAGAAGTGCAACTGGGTATCGCCAACCCATGGTTCAACCACCACAGGACCAGCAGCCCTCCCAGGGCTTACCTCAGAACCACCAGCCACAGCACCACCTCCGCCCCAGGTTGGGGCACGAGTGTCGGCCAGCAACAGCGCCTGGGTCAGCAGTGACCCTGGACCACCTCCAACACAGGTAAACCAGTGGCTGTGTGCCAACCATTATACAGGGCATGTAAAGCCTCCTCAGACACTGTGCCATGCAATCAAGCCATGCAGTCAAACTGGTAAACCGGCCAGGGCCAGGTCAATCAATAATAAAGTCAAACCAGCGATATCGCCCGTGTGTCTAACCAACACATCACCAGCCACCCGACATCACGCGTCACAGTATACTTGGGATATAAAATATGGATTACTTACCCGCTTCTCACAATTAACTTCACACATTACTAAGACACTCAGTATTCCCTCTGATCTCCAGTATTTGTAATACACTCAGTATTCCCTCTCCTGTATTTGTAATACACTTGTATTTCATGTCCAACTTTATAGGTATTAAATGCCTTTAGGATTCACTTTATACCATAGGCCGTATATATACACATGTTTTCATGATTAACATGCAGCTGAAGTTTGTTGGTATAATTTAGATTACATCCTGTACACTTATAAGAAAAAAAAATTTCAGGACTGAGAACACATTTTTAAGAAACGGCACTGAACTGAGAACTGAAAAATATTATGGAACCACTTATTCCTAGTACGGAGTCCACTGTTCAGTCAGGTGTTATCACCTTAGGCTTTCTATGTATAACTGTGTCACTTATCATCTCTCCTATAGTTATTGTCACTTTGAATGCAGTATGCACAGAATTATTCCCTAGGTGGTGGAGGACAGACAAATACTCACAGGCAGCTGGGATATAAAGGATGGCTGAGGGTAGAGGGCTGGACGTGGTGCTTCCTGCATGCTCATCCAAGGCTGCCAACCAACCATCGAGCTTTGTGGGTACACCATGCCGGCACCTTGCACCGTTGAGCTGCGTAACAGCGGCCTCTGCAGCAACACAGACTAATTCATAAACCTCCTTACTACCAGCTACAACATTTCAACTCTAATATACTTGTGAGCTCTCAGTGCACCAAACTTGGCATGTCAAAGTTGACGCCTATAATATTTATGTTGAGAGGATATGTCAAGCATCACTGCACTCTTGTGTTTATCATTTTAAAAGATAAGTAACCACAATATTCTAAATGTAAAACTGAAAACTGCCATAGAATATGTAGTACGATAGCTTACTAAAGGAGCTCTTCAACCAGTTTATAGAGAATAGAAACAAGGAAACTACAATGACAACATCCTACTGGAGAATACAAATCTACAATGTCCCCATATGATACCAGTTACAGTCAAAACTCAAAATTACAGCCATTCACGGTTCCCAGGGAAAAGGCTGGTAAAGGCTGTTCACGGTAAAGTGAGCACTTTTGAAAGCTCTCTCGTTTGGATTAATATTCGATACATATATTTTATTGTAGCCTTGGAGGTTAAATTCAGATTGCGGTGGAATACACACACTATGTTTATTATTTACATACTAGTATTTATTTAAAAAGGTGGTTAAATAATAAAACATGACTGAAATAAAAAAGTAACTAGGGCCTCAAAAATGCTCACTTTACCGTGAACAGCCTATACTTCAAAAGGTCATTGTTTGACTATCTGCAGATTCTGAACCACTCCCAAGCTCTATACACAAGTATTATGTTGGAATTTTACAGGCCATTTGTGCATGGTTTTAGCAGCAAAAATATATGTTATATTTCTTAAATACAGTTAAATGGTTCCAGTGAACTGCCTCACAAGATCTAAGCACTTGTAAGATCAAATTAGACTTATTTTGATTGACTCTGACCCCCAAAAAGTAAAAAATTATTGCATCCATGTATAATTGTTTCTTAGGCAAACCATGTTGTTTTAATAAAATATTACCAAATTAATTTTAATATATTTTGAAGTCTTCCATGACAAATTTTACCCTATACAAACATATAAACCCATCTCTTGTCACTAACAAAAGCCTAAACACAGCGCACCAAGAACTTTTTAATGAACGATAGCTACATTTTCACTTGCCCCTTGCAGGAAAATCAGTTTATTTATTATTGAAATCTTAACCTATCAAAGGTGTATTCCCTGTCCTTCGCGGGGTTTACGCACTCTCGACACAAAGGTGGTGAAAAGACAATGCGCTAATGGAGTTGCAATTAGTGTGGCTCACTTAGCTATTGCTCTGAACAAGCCGTATCCTGACTATGAAAAGGTGAATGATGAATGGAAAGCAATTCGCTTGCTGTCCCTCCAGTGACAAGCGATAGACGCATACACCTGGCCCAATCAATACTGTGTTCTGCCTCACCACGCCTAGCTTTCCATTCCATTCTCTGCAAATATGTCCGCAGTCCACATACACAAAGATTACAGCAGAGTACAAACCCTTTCTCTTGTAAATATGCTGGTTTCTAGCATTGTCAGAATATTTTACCAGCAGTTATTAATTATATTTTTAATTTGCATTCATTAAGTACAGTTGACTATAGGTTTCACTTCAGTGAAGCATATTGGCACACTGCTTCATAAAATAACCTGATCCACCACTGAAGCTCAGCAAATATACTTACGTTCACAAGTTTAAATTGGGTTTGTTGTATGAAACATGAATGATTCTGCAAACAAATTATTTCATACAAGTGACAGACAAACGTAATTTTAGAGAAGTAATCGTCCATGGATTTTCATTTAACATGTGTTCAGGGAATATTAGGATTACAAACAGTAGATTTGAGTTATAAATAATGTATTCCGAAACAGTTACAAGTTTTAAATGTTTGAAATGTGTATGGCCTAAAGAAAAAGAGCCCTTTTCAACTCTTTGATTTGTAGTGTATGAGTAAAATTTTATTTTATAGAAAATACGAGTGTGTGGTTAACATTGCTAAAAATGTTTACCCACAGAGTTTAATTACATCTGTATGAACAGCACCATATTTATTGTATTTTATTCTTTCAGCAAAGCTGTCCAAGTGTTTTATAATTTTAATGTTGACGTGCAACATCTTTCTGCATATTATTGAATCAACTTCTACTCATCAGTGGAAACGAACCTGGAGCATTAATCTGCCGCCACAAACCATGCAACATCAGGAATTGTATTATCTACCCAAGGCAAAGGATGGGCGCTCCACACCATATTTTAATATTCACCGGATGAGCCGAAGACATGCACTGAGATCAAACAAGTACATTAGCACACCGCCAGATGCCACTACTAGTGCGAACGCTGAGGCATGAGCCTGGTTCCAGTGCCGGCCACTGACGTCACACATTGAGGATCTATACCACGCCTTCACAGCTGCTACATCCTCTCCAAGTCAACCCCCTGTGTAAGCCGACCAAGGAGCATGCCGTCACAGCCAGAGTATAAATAGCAGGCCGCACCAAGGCTCGTGACCAGTTTGCAAGTAATTGCTCGGCTGTCCTATTCCTTCTCCACTCTCCTGGTGGCAAGGGAACCATCAGCTACCTTACCTTGTCATTAGTTACCTAGATGAAACTACCCCCAGCCAGATTAGAACCAGGTCCCCTTCACTGAGATAGCATAGTTTACTACTTCCAGTCAATTCTGGGTAGACAGGAGATAGTACGGGCCACCGTGTCTTATTCCTGACAAAATAAACACATTGTGATTCTAACTGATATGTCATTATCCCTCGTACTTCCAGACTACCATAGTAAACACCTGCGTCCTGCAGAGTGGAGTAGGAGTCCGGGTTTGCCAATACCAGTTGCTGCTTAGTGTTGGACAACAAGTTTTTCCGGATAAGGGAATTCATTCATCAGAACACAAACCATTCGATGGCCAGCCATTCGGTGCACTTGTGTACTAAACAGTACAGTCACGACCACTAGTCATACCCTTGTTTGAGAGGATAAGTCACTATACCAACTTGTACCCGTCCGCCACACTGTTTCTGTTACCAGAGGGAGTGCTTGGTTAACTCTGGGTTGGACCTGTCCGCTCAAGGGGCTCACCCATCAAAGCTGCTGGAGCGCCTCCGAGGGAACCCGCTCTTCAACCACCGCACCATTTGTGTTGTCGGTTGAGGAATAAGGTTGTATTCGGCATCATTCTAATGCACCTAGATGGCAGAAATCTTCTAGATAGAGAACGTCACCTGCTCCTATCTCCTACGATAAGGTTTCGCACCCGATCCCCTTCACCAAGAGAGGTGGGAGGGAAATGAATGAGAGGAAGGCAGTTAGTTATTGCGTACCAGTCTACATGGGGTTGCACTCAACCCAGTAAGGCACTCTGCCAATTAACCCCAAGGAAACAAGCTCAAGCTGTGCACCAGTCGGTGGGGCTTAACTCCTTGGCTCCCTTCCCTTCTTTGTTTCAGCCTTCCCAGAAGGTTCCTCAGAGCCGGAGCCCACATCCTGTGATAGCAGCCATTTGTCTAGGAGAGAGGGTACCAGTCGGCCTTGGGTGCCCCTGGTTCTCGATTTGTCGCCATTGCAGCTCGGAGAGAATGTCTAGCAGACCATGGAGCAGCAGCCGTATCAGCAGCAGCAGTTCTTGGCTCAGCTATAATAACTCCAGCAAGCACAGCACAAACAGTAAGCCTGCTTAGTCCCTCAGCCAGCCTAAAATCATTGACCGCAAACCGCAGGCCTCCAAGCCAGCACCCTGGCCAGTAGCTAAGGCAGCAGTCGACTTCGTACCCAGCCACCAGCCAACATGACCCGTATTAATTTCAGGACGGCTTGCTGTATGCAAGTAGAATCTACAAGAATCACCAGTAGGTAAAGCTTGTGGCAAGCACCCTATTCTGACATTGAGTAAAAGCACCCCGACCCAGATAGCCATCACGCGTCAATATATTCCCAATTCTTTGCATGGTTGGAGCCCTACTTAGTAAACTTCCACAATCCCACCAGCTTTACGTAGACTTTTGTCATCATCTGTACTCGACAGGAATTGAGAACCAACTGCATGACTTGCATTGAACAGGCTCACGAAAATGATTCACTCTTTGAATAGGTCCAGTAACACATTCCCTCCCTTATGTACACTAGTGGTCCAGGGGGCTGAGATCGGCAGGATGGAGGAAGAGGGCATTGGATAACATACAGATCTTTCAATGATAACCACCTCACCCCAGTCTCCCCACCTCTTTACCTACGATAGTGCAAAAAAAAGCCCGTCAAATAATGGGCAAGCCTGAATACTCTTGTACCCTGACTCTAAGTGATTGTCACTCTAACAGTGGACTAGAGAAGTCTGGGCGGTTCTTAACGAGGTCTTAAAAGCTGATGAGGGTGAAACGAGGTGGATATGTAACAGTACAGGAATGAAAGGGAGGGGGAAATGGGAGATCCCAGAGAAAACCTACCACCAGTGGCACTGGCCTTCATGATCCCAGGTGCAAAAATCCAGGAGTGACCCTGCCCAAAACCAAACCCTGTCTGCCTTGGTGGGAGACAAGTGTTCTGTGTGTTACGCCAACTGCAGGCCCATTACTGTAACAGAAAACACTAGACTTTCCTGCTAAACCTACAGAACATTTTGGAGCAATGTTTACCTGGCGCCTGAGGAGGGAGGGTTTCTGATGCGACCAGGGAGAGGGCGCTGCCGGCACTGGACTGGACATGGCCGCCACAGGTGCTGCTGCAGGTGGCGACACTGTGAACTGCAGCCCCGATGACTCTTCTGCACTCTGGAACTCCTCTGCCGAACAACATAAGCGTTTTTTGAGCAGCTCACCACAACACAAAAATGAAACAGTAAGGAACGCTTTGCTATGTAGTAAAGATTATTGCTATGCCAAGTCGTAAGGTCGCCCCCACTTTTTCTACCACACACAGTCACATAACTGTTATAGAAGTATCAATGTTATTTCTCTTTTGTTTCAGTTTTTGTAGTATATTCCTGTAAGTAGAATATATGTATCTTTGTTTTGACTGTGAAACTGAGTATCAGAATATGATAAGTACCACCATCTGAACCTTAAACATAATTTTGGATTATGATGTATTATGTGATTTTAACTTACTCTGTATTCACAGAATATATGTTTGCTATTTAACTGTGTCTACTGCCAAGAAATTAGTATATAAAGGTGTGTCTTTAGAGTCTTCTGAGGAAAGACCTGTTCAGGATTATATGGCAAGACCCGAGTCTACGAAAATGTTGCCTAAATCTATGGAATATAGCTCACTACATATTAATAGCAGCAATGGTAGAATTCCAGACATATGCATTTACGAAAAGACACTATGAAAGAGGAAATCTTAATGTATTTTATACCAACTAAATACATTTATACTTTGTTCTCTTCTACTTGTGGCGCACAGCTGCGACCACCCGAACACATTTCCCCAATGCTGGAAAATGTCCACAGAACATAGTAGATAACATTTGGAAGTCTTTTTGAAAAACTAGTGTCATTGTGTATGTAGTAATGTGGGTTTCCTTAGTCAATAATTTCAAATCAATTACTTTCAATACTTGCTTAGAACATAAACCAAAGACACACATTTATTTGCAGCAATTTAATTTTGCAAAATACATTCAAATTTATTATTATTGTTGTTATTATTACTACCTCAATAAGTATTGAAACATTTTCTTGCTACATGGATAGAAAGCCTAAATCTGCTCAATTAGGCCTAATAGTGTAATACAGTAGAGCCCTTTTTTTTTCACCTGCAAATTTATAATTTCCTGAATTATACGCCTACTTTATTTGGTTCTGTTCACTGTTATTACTGTATAAACCTCCCTCATTTTACAATTCCCTGCACTTAGCAACAATTTTTCCTGGTCCGTATAAAAGTGTAAAAAAGGTGTTTAACTGTATGTGGCTAACCAAAGACATCATTTTTTTGTTAGATAACAAAATAAACTTCATTCAATACTGCAGCAAAAATCCCTCAAATTATGTTTCCTCAGAAGAATTCTGTTAAGACATTTCAGAAAATTGAAAAATGTGTGTGTATTAAGTACGAAAACTTCTTAAAAGGAAAAATGAAGCATTTATAACAGACCAAGTGCCAACTTTCTAAAGCTTACAAAGTAGGAAAACTTCTTAACAGAAAACTTTTTAAAAAGTTTTACTGTACATTAAATAGAGACACTTAGCAAATGAATGGAAATCTACAGTTCTGATTTTTTGCTGCATTGAAGTAACATTAAAAGTATGGAAATAACAAAATAAAATGTTGAAGTTCCATGCCAAGATAGGGTGAGAGAAGGAATGTAGGTTCCAGAACTAAACGAGAAGTAATTCAGTGGACCTGCGGCATATTAAGTTTGGTTCTATTCAGCGTAACTAGCAATTTGATGCTAATGCAGATTATAGGGTTTTTTTTTTAAAGAGATTGCACATTTGTTACTTTTTAAGAACTTAGAATTTATTATTAAAAAAAAGAAGGTAAAAATATACAGTGGAAAACAGCTTCTACATTATTTTATAAGCACTAGTTTATGGGTATTTGTGAAATAATTTATCAGGGGGCTTGCAAACTCATCAAAAGTACAATAACACAGGTATTCTTACTATCATTTCATCAAAGGCTATTATGTGATAAAGGCTGTTCATGGTTAAGTGAGCACTTTTGAAACGAACCTTAGAAAAAAGTCACTGCCCCTGCATGCATATATTTGAATTAGTGTACCGAGTGATATTCGCCCAGTAAAGTTGTTAATGACAAATGAAAAGTAGTTCCATATCTTAATGTTGAATATAAAGTGTTAAGTAACCATTTGAGAATAATTTTAATGATTTCTTTCACTTTCTGTTTTTTAAATGCATTGAAGTGTAGAACTTAGCAAATTACTTTTCTAGTAACTTTACAGATTCAATTGACCAATGCATGAATGAAGTGATGAGGCCCGTGACAATGTTGATTTTATATAAGGCAGAGGAATACACAACCTGTATACAAATAGATCTTAAGCAGGGCTTTCAAAAGTGCTCATTTTACTGTGAATAGTCTATAGTTGACATTTCGAAGCAGACCAGGTGCTCAAGGACCCAAACATTCTGCCAATACCATGATTCGCTGTAAACAGCACACATCCAGGCAACATCCCAGATATCACCAATTCAACTAATGTGCAAACCTTCCCACACTGTAATCTACACACATGCCACTCTGGGAATACAATAAATTAGGCAAGGCAAACTGAGTAATATGAAGACAAGTCTACTGAATGTGAGGAGAGTGAGCCTACACTCTGGTCCTTCCAGCAAGTGACAGGTAATATTTGAGCACACAAAAATAATGGCATGAACCATCTGCCATTACTTCGTGTAACTGACTTACCACTGCTCGCAACATAAGTGTGAAAGTCACATACAGCATGCAAAACAATCTCAAGTAACACAAATTTGAATTATTTTCGGAACAAGACAAATTAACACTTTGTTCATTCGTTGCGCAACAGCAACATAACACAGGAGTCAAGCCACATAATATCGCCACTCACCACTTCTGCCTGCTTCAGTATGTTACAAATCCTCCCCCCATCGCACCTAAATATATTAAAGTATTTAATCAATAAAATCTTGTTTTGATTGTAAATTACAAATTCAAAAATAATTATTTTTTGTGTAGTAAGTATTAAATATGCTAAAATGAAAAGAAAGCATAATTTTCCTGCTACACAGGCGGTATGAAACGTCCGGAGAGAGAGAAAGAGAGTGAGTGACAAGCTTCACTCCGCCTATTGAATTTCTTCCTCGGACAGAAAAAAAAAAAAGTCACTAGGGCCTATGCACTGTAATTTCCACTGATATTTTAAACTGTAAGAATAAAATGTTTCATACAGTGCTACCTAACAATTCAAACATATCAATAGGTAACGTTTAATTTACAAATAGCATACCAAAAAACTAGGTTAAAACAATATTTATCTATGCACTATTTCTTATTAGCCATTGCCAACACACAGCTGCTCTCACTGCTTTTAATTCATATTTAATACAAAATAAATATAACAAGTGATAGAAAATATTAAGTTAAAGTTTCATTTATTCAGGAACGCAGTACCTTAAAGTTAATCACAGTGTAATATATTCGTAGAATAAAAGTTATTGAAAAAACATGTTATGCCAACGGTGATTTTTTTCAAAGGTTCGTTTCAAAATATCCGAAGAAACCGTGAACAGACTATAGAAGCAGTTATAACGGCTAGCATGGGACCCGTCATCGCAATTGCCGCCTTCTACGGACAGATTTCATAATAGGTTTGGTAATAGGACACGTCCTATTATTCGTGGCAGGTTCCACACTGGCTTTTGTACCTGGCCAATCACGTTGCAGTTTCAGAGTGTAGGGCACTCCCTGTGGCACGAGTTATCAGTTGATGATGAAACCGAAAAGGGTGCCACCATCTTGATTATACATTCGTGAGGTGGAAACTCTTTGAAACAGATTTAAAATTTGACAAAGATGAATAATATTGGCTATAACGTCTAATTACTGTTTACAATCATCCTAAATACTTCAAACACTCCCTACACTATGAAAACATTATTTTAAAAGGATACATATATATATATATAACCTGTATTTAATGACAACGAGCTGTTGTGAGAACTGGTAGTACAATGGTAAAGTCAAAGCACCAGTGATAAAGTTTTATATTTGGATGCGAGTTCAAAAATGCGTCCAATACATTTTTTCCATAAAATATTAAGTACAGATGATAACTTGGTACGTTATGGCAGATGGACGAAGTTTAGCTTTGTGGAATTTTGCTGGGAAATTATTTGTAAAGGATGTGGTTAGATACCAGCGGCTTGGTACCACCTAAATGGTTTGTTAGTGCATTTAATGAATTGTTTTTCCCTAGTGTCCACTTGCAGTTTATCATTTTGGTTGATTTAGTATCGTTCAAGGTTTGCATAACGATCAGGAATAGAGAGGGCGCGGTTCCATCGGTCTGAAATCTCACAAATCTTAGTGTGAAATTGATTGTTGTTTGGTAACAGTTACCATTGGTGGTACTAATTATCCCGCTCTGGTAGAAACTGGCGCTACCTTGTGTGTGACAAGTCAGTCATTTGTGGAAAAAGCTGTTAAAACTAATAGTCATCAATCAAGGTCATATTTCTTGTAATTTGAAAGCAGTTGTGTCGCCACTGGTGAGGTAGTTCAGTCCAATATGGTTGTAAAGTTGCATTTTAAAACTGGCAAATTTTCGTGGAGTAAGTTGTATTGGGTAATACCCAATCTTTCATATGACATAATATTAGGTTTAGAATTCTTTAGTAAAGCCAGAGCCATGGTAAATTTTGACGAAAAATACTTGTCTTTTGCATATGCCCTAAACATCCGAGTGGGTTTAGTAACAAAAAAGTTTCCCACCACAATTTGCACCAGTGAAGAAAATGATGACTGGAATGCTTTTAATTTTGAGCTTCAGAAAATTGAAGCTGAATATGACGACGTTATTTCAACTTGTATAGGGAAATGTGACATGCTACATCAATTTTCCTTGAATGATGAAATTCCAGTACAGGATCGCCACTACAAACGTCCCCCTCCCAAGAGTAAGGTCTTTAGGGAGATAATCGACAAATTATTGGCAGCCGGAGTAATATTCCTGTCCAACTCGGACTATTGCTCCCCCAGTTTTTTATTGTGAAAGAAGGATAGCGAAAAGTACCATTTAGTGGTTAATCATGCCTTAGTTAATAAAAGTATACACAAGGACCCTTTTCCTCTGCCCACTATTGACTGTGCCTTACAACACCTAGGAACAGCAAAAGTTTTTTCAGTATTAGATCTCATCCATAGTTTTCATCAAGGTTTATTAGATCCTGCTTGTTCTAAATACACAACTTTCAGTACTCTCTGAAGCCAATTTGCGTTCACTGGAATACCCATGGGTACAAATTTTGGCAATTAGGCATTGTCTAGAGTACTTGATTTTGTTTTATCAGACTTTAAATACAAATTTGTTTTCAACTACGTGGACGATATTACAGTGTATAGCGAGGATTTGAATTCTCATCTAAAACATTTACGTTTAGTTTTTGCCAAAATGAGAGAGGTTGGCCTAACTGTGAACCCGGAGAAAGTGACCTTGGGGTCGAACAGGGTTAAGTTTCTGGGGAATGTTCTTTGTGAGGGTCGGTTGATGGTAGATCCTGACCGGATAGCGCCGATAGTAAACTTTCAGCGTCCCAAGACCCTTAAGGGAGTACAAAAATTCTTAGGTGTCCTCGGATATTATTCCCGTTTATAGAGCATTTTTCAGAACTTGCCGCTCCGTTAAATCATTTTAAAAAGAAAGGGGTGGTATTAGAGTGGGGTTCCCAGCAGGAGTCAGCCTTTCAAGCCTTGAAAGATAAATTAGTTTCAGCAACTGTGTTATATTTGCTAGACTTTACTAAACATTTTGTAGTCCAGGTGGACACTTCATCGATTGTGTTAGGGGCAGTGTTAAGTCAGCCAACCTAACAGGGTTTGGCATCGGTGGCTTTTGCTAGTCGGATGCTAACGGAAGGTGAAAAGAAGTTAGGCATTTTGGCATTGAGAAATTAGTCTCCTACATGGAACACAATGAATGCAACCTTTATAAGACTAACCAAGTGTTGAGTTGGGTGTTAAATCACCCCCAACAGGTTGGGAAGCTAGGCTGATCGGTGTTACTCTTTCCAGTTTCTGTTTTAAAGTGCACCATCTTAGGGAGTCGGAGAATCAGATAGCGGATGTGCTTTCTTGTATGTTTGACGCGGATGATTTTGAAGTAGTAGGAGCCCAGTCGTCCTGTGCCACCTTGACTATACTGCAAGGATTATCCTAATTTTATTTAAAACTTCATCAAGCCCAAAAGGATGATGCTTTATGTAATCAGTTAGTGGATGATCTAAATAAAGGTCCTAATATTCCATATGTCGTGAATTATGATATGATATACTATACTGGCAAAAATGGTAGGAGCAAGAAAATTTTAGTTCCAGTTTCATTGAGACCCATAGTGTTTACAGACAAAAAAAATCTTCTGATGTCGTGGTATTCATGATATGTGACTTGTGCTGTTTTTGTACTCAGACATGTGTTAGCAGCTTGTTTGCCATGAGAGGGCAGTAGTGTCGCAAGATGGCGCGAATGGAGGATGAGCACGACTGTTGTCCTAAACATTTTAGGTCCGGGCCAAATTATTTACGGAAGATACAGTTTTGTTTATGGAAGTGTACACTAGAAGAATAATATACACCTTTTAATGGTACGGTGACTGCGACGAGGAAAGTTTTGGAAGTTATTGTCGGGTTTTGTTTATGGTATGTCGCACCAAAACTCAATGTCAATAAACACGCTGCAATAACGATCTCCGCCAGCCAGAGAAATTTTAAGCCATATTTCTCGCTCATGTATGAGCACGTAATTATTCTGCCGTTTTATACAGTGCTCTTCGTACATCAGTGAAATTTATTTTTTTGTTTAGAGAGTTATTCACATATAAAATGGCGGCTGCAGCATCGCCTGAGCTACAATTTGTAATTTTCAATTACCTGCTAGCCCAGGCTGACGAGGCCAGAGAACTGTATGAAGCATCTAGGGAAGATGAATCAAAGGTGGAAGACTTCAAGCTGATCTTCGAAGAGGTTATATTGAAGATAGATGATCTACTGGCTAATTTTTTTTGCTATCTACACTCAGCCACGCCAAGAAAATACAAGTGTGTTAAATGAGTGCAAGGAACAGTTTGCAAAATATGAGACAGTTTTCCGTGAACTAAAAAAGGTGTATAGTAAACTTAAGAAGAACACTTGTGGCTACATGACCCACAGTGATTGTTCACAAAGGTTAGGAATCCCGACAGCAGTGCTACTACCTCTACCATTGCAGGTATTTAGTGGCAATAAAGCTTAGTAGATAGGCTTCGCAGAGTTGTTTAATTAAATTGTTGGTCAAGCTCCGCACCTTACCCAAGTCCAGAAAATTCATTACTTGTTGGGTTGTTTACAAGGGGAGGCTGGAGAGAGTTGGTACACAATATAATGGTTACCAAAAGCAATTACTCGGTAATTTGGAAAATATTAGAGAACAGGTTCAAATGTTTGAAACTCGCAGCAACACTACATGTACAGAAGATCTTGCATCTACAAAAGGTTGACAGTAAGAAAGAAGATGGGTTAACCAAGTTTGTTATGGTAGTGGAAGAAAATTTGAGTGCGTTGGAGGCTCAGAAATTTCCAGTGGCTCAGTGGGATTTCCTGCTGCTAAATATATTGCTCGAGAAGTTGGCTGCACCACTCAGGCAGGCATTTGAACTCTCCCACGAAGAGGGTGTGCCATCGTATTCCAAGCTACTAACATTTTTGAAATGGAAGGCTAGAGCTGTGGAGCATATTCAGCTTGCTGCCGACAATCAACCTCCTGCTCGCTACACCTGTAAGAGTCCACCCTCTCAGAGGAAATTTTCCTCCTGGAACAAATTTTGGCTGATCAGCTATGGAAACAATAGCCAGTCAGTAGAATCAAAGACAACCCTTGTTTCAGTTCGGGACAATACTGGTAAGCAGATGTTGTGCCCAATTTCTGGTGCAGCTCATGCCCTACACAGATGCCAGACATTTCTTTCAAAGCAGACAGATGAGAGAAGGGAGTGCGTACTAATGCACAAGTTATGTTTTAACTGCCTGTGAGCAGAAGATGCAACTGTAAATTGCTATTCAAAGTTTTGCTGTCAGCAGTGTAAACGCACACATCACACCTTGATTCACTTGTCGCGAGATACAAGTTCTGATGATACAGACCAAGATACTACAGGCCCTGCTGGTCAAGAGGAAGGTAATAGAAGCACTGTCGCAATGTGTTCGATGTGTCTTTCAGAAGAGGATGGTCCTCCGAATACGGTTTGGCATAAGACTGCTCGCATCAATGTTAAAGACAGTAGTGGCCAAAACCAGGTTGTGCTTGCATTATTCGATAGTGCATCCCAGTCATCATTTATAACTGAATGGTGTGTGAAACACTTGGGACTTAAACAACATCAGGCAGGGGTGAACTTTTCTGGCATAGGGCATACTAGGACAGACCCGAGAGGGGCTGTAGTGTGTGAGATTACCTCGCTTCACATGCCAGATTTGCATCTTACTACCCGAGCATTGATTCTCAATAACATTACTGGTAACTTTCCTTCAGCGGAAATTGTTACAAAAAGTCTTGCACATCTTAAAAATATTCCCTTAGCCGATCCTGAATTTGCATTGACATGTTGCTGGTAGCAGATGTAGTAGCTGATGTGATGACTGGTCGCAAGATTGAAGGAAAACCGCATGCAATTCATACAGGATTTGGTTGAGTAGTTACTGGTAACTTAGACGACAAGCAGTAGCACCTACTTTGGTAACAGTAATCTTCTTGTCACCGTGCATTTGCATTCACTATTTGTGCCACCCGGTGGTAAGAGGGTTGCTAAACTGAACAGAGACCAGATACAGCTGGGCAAACCCCAACTTCTGGAGCCGTGAAGCCCATGACTGGAAATGCTGTTTCGGAGTAGACCAAGCTCGCCGCTACTGGGTAAAATCCTCTTCAACCGCAACACCCAAAATGACGGAATAAGTAAGCAACAGCCAACACCCCTCGCCTCGTACCGTAAAACAAGAGTAAACCACCCCCCTTATGGTCTAGCAGAAAAATCCTCGACATACATGTCAATCAGACTTAACCGGCACGTGTCAATACATACAATTTGCTACTATGAAGAACAACAAACTCCAGATGTGATATGGATAAGAGTAAATCTACCATTACACCAATGGCTGCTATCCCTTTGCCAGAAAACTGTCTCAAGTGTCACACTGCAGTATGCCAGAACCGACTGAGTGAAGCACTGATCCCAGCGTGTCTGCCACTGAATGTAGCATGCTGAGCCCCTCAAGCAGCTAAGACCGCTAGCTTAGTGATGCATCGACCAGCAGCTGTGGTGTAGACAAGGACTTCATCACATGCTCGGAGAGCTAGTACAGATGCAGATGCAGACACAGAGCACAAGAGTCTAACTGGTCAGCAACATCCTCCATTAAAAATGCAATCATTGGGAAATGTTCCCAAACACAGAGATAAAGGTACAGTAGAACCTCCAGTTGCCAAGAATACGGTTGTAATAGAGGGAGGAGGGGGCGAGTCGTAATAAAAAATTTTGAGAATTTTGGCCCGATTTTGACCAATCCCTAACCCCTATGCCACCAAACTTGCCATTTTTTACATGAAGTTCATATTCAATCGTATCTAGCGCATAAAAAAAACCACTATTTAAATTAAATATAAATACATATGTATATTTTAATAGCTCGACATCTCCTGGTCAATTTGATACTCAAGAAAGGCATATTGGACCACCCCTTGCAGTAAAAAAAAGAGGCCGGAAAACAGTATGACATGGCCATTGAAAGTGTGTGAAAAGATTAGACTATGTATTATTAAAATATAAAATTATTAGAGAACTATTATGCAAGTCTCATGGGTCATACATTACTATGAGGCACATAGCAATCAAAAAGTTTAGGTGGCGTTGCGCAATACGTGTGTGCAGGCCGTGCTCTCGTTTTGGTCTGGCAGTTTTATTGCTAGAAAATTGGACGTATTATGCCGGAATCACATAGCCCCGACCAACACAGCATGACACGACCAAAAACGCACCCATGGGACATTTCAATGTGACTACTTGAATTTACAGCACGACAGGCACCACACTCTTGGCATTTAACCTAGCTATTTAGAAGGCGCTGATAGGCTAAATTAGTTTCAAAGGTGGTGAACAAGATAAAAATTTGTAATACATAATGGTACCAAATGGTATCGCTAATGCATACAAAGGTAAAATTATTATTTTCAAGAGTTAGATATAGTAATTGGACAGCTCTTGCCAAAAATGTAGTTGGACGGAAATGATACAAAGACCTTTGTGCAAAATTTAAAGTTAACAATTTTTCCATTCTGGTGGGTGAAGCTTCAGACAGTGTTGGAAGGAAGCATCTTTGTGTTGTTTTAACAGTAAACAGTGACTTCAAAGTGCATGAAAATATTTTCAGTCTTACTGAGTTAGGTAGCGCCACAGCTGATGTGCTCTTTGATGATGTTCAGAAATAATTTCAGGAAGGTGGAATAGAGTTACAAGATAATCTATTGGGAATGGCTGGGGATGGAGCAAATATAATCATGGGTGGAAATAATTCCTTATCTTGCCGCCTTAACGAAGTGGTACGTGAGTTATTTATAGTAAAATGTATTTGTCATTCACTCCATCTTGGTAACTTACGGCTTGCCTTTGAAGCACAAAGTTTCATTGAGCAGCTTGCTCGGACACATACTGTTAATTCAGTTGTAGTCCTAAAAGAATTTCAACATTACGTAAATTCCAAGAATCTGTTGGAACAGAACCCACTAGATACTCCATCCTGCACAGACTAGGTGGCTGTCATTTTTCCCTGTCAAGAGAATGATACAGCAATACCAAGCCCTAATTTTGTTTTTCCAGAATGGTTCTCTACGAGAGTGAATTCCAGCTGCTCAATACATTCTAACCACTCTTAGAGATCCCACGTACAAACTTTATCTTCAGTTTTTAAGTGTTTGTTCTGCTATACTTCAAAGATTTGATCAGAGAAATGCAGAGTGAAAAACCTATCTTTTTATGTTGTATGACAGAATTGCAGCAGTGTACTTGTGCATTCTCAAGTGTTACAGCAAACAAGATTAGTTGGCTCATACACCTGTTGAAGAAATTCAGTACAGAAACCCTTCAAATTGTTTCCTTAAATTAAGTTTAACTAGGAGAGCCAAAGTGGTTGCAACAATTTAATCTGACCAAACTATAGGCAGTGCTGTATATCTGCACCAGTTTAGAGTCAAATGTCTTGAATTTTTCATAGGCCTAGGAGCTCATCAGATATATCAAAGATTCCCATTCAAGCATATGAACCATTTAAAGAAATTTGAAATCCAGAAAAGGTTTACAGTAAGTCCATTAATACCATTGCTGATGTTTTCGCACACTACCCCCATATTATCTCTGAAAATGAGTACTTTGATGTGGATAATCAATGGCGTTTACTGATCCAAACAGACCTTGATTTTGAACCGAATGTTATTGTCGAGGATTTCTGGGTAAAAATTAAAATTAAAATGGGCGATGAAAGTCTTGTTTTAAAAAATCTGACATCATTTGTTAAAAAGCTTCTGACTTTACCACACATGGGAGCCGCTGTTGAGAGTGTCTTCTCAGCTTACAAGCTAATCCTATCGGATCGGTCACAGAAACAAGCTCAGCACAAAGAGTATTAGTGGCTTGCTTCATGCAAAGAGAGATATAAAAATATTATATATTGAATTTAAAATTTGAAAAGAGCACAAGGCCCTTTTTAATAAATCCATGTACGACTTTAAAGGCGACGAAGTTAAGGGGCATAGCAGCAGTGAAGATTAATAGTGTGGACAAACTTGACGAGAAAGACAAATTAACTGACTGTGAGTGCAAATTATACCTTATAATATTTTTGGTTTCATACATATATTTTCATAAATAATGTGTATAAACTCTTGTTTCCAGGAATTTTGAATGAAATAGCATAGTACTAAGTTTTTTCGGTGTTATATAGGCAAAAGCCATACCTGAAAGGGACTACGAAAATAAGCAATAAGGTGAGTTGAATTGTTTTTGTAAAAATTATTTTACATCAAATCTGAAAGTGATAAATTGATTTTATATGTTATGTTTTATTTTACAAAGTACGAATTTCCCAGAAAGCTGTTCTCATTTTGCTTATTTGTACTTTTCATAATCTAGGGATTTTTTTCTCAATCTAGGGGAAAACATGTGTCACATATGGGAAATTTTCATCTCCCTGGGTTGCCAA
Organism: Dryococelus australis; assembly: GCA_029891345.1. Taxonomy (NCBI): domain Eukaryota; kingdom Metazoa; phylum Arthropoda; class Insecta; order Phasmatodea; family Phasmatidae; genus Dryococelus; species Dryococelus australis. Next base: position 128,166,195 of record CM056996.1, on the reverse strand, counting down.
CACTGTACTGAGGCCAACTGCCTCGTGCAACTGTCGCTGGATCGCTACAAGATTACTCGTGGGCGGCGGATAGCCAGCACCACTGCTGTTGTTGGGAGAACATGCTGATAGATATCATTCACCTCAATGTGTTGATTTTCCATGAAATTTAGACGGCGTGTTGGCCTATGTACTGGTACAATGAGGCCCAGCAATGTTTACAGGAATACAAAATTTAGTGTGGCCTACTTGAAATATTAACCAACACAAATTTGTCAAAAAAAAGTTTTTGACGTGGCATATACATGCACACAGCCTAACTCACCAAAATAAATTACTCACCATAAAAAATTATCACTTTACGTAGGTATGGGCGGAGGAGAGTTGACAGAAGTAAAAAATGAGTGTGTGGGGTAAGGTCCAGTACGTGACTAGACAAAGAATTCTCAATCCCGCCTGCAACCACCACCCCCCCCCCACCCCGCAAACTACAGTCCCCATCTGACTTGAAGTAATTTATTGCTTCACACTGCTTGGAACAACAATTGCCAAAGTTTTGAGAAATGGGTAACCACTAACATCAGTAAGGCCAGTTTTCCATAGATTGAAAACCGTGAATAATATAAACTATTACCGCAGTTGAAGAATAGGTCTACAAAAACAAATCCGTGCATAACTGAAACCGCGTTTGAAGATACCGTGGTTGGTGAAGGATTACTGTATCTATTTTTAAACGTGCCTTATATTTTCGACTTTTTTGACCCAAACTTTTCATGGTACCTTGGGATTGGGTTGTAATAGGTAGGTGGTCCTAATAAATTGGGTCATAATGGATGGGTTTTACTGTAGTTCTCTACTCAACATATTCACTATGTTTGCCACCACAGCTAAAGAATATACGACCTACCGTATTAAAGAAATGTGCTTACCTTTAATGACCTTCTTGATATATGGGTCAAGGTTGATGGTGAACGGTAGAAATATCTTCAGATCACTAATAAGAAGGCTGCTTCTGTGGAATGTTAGGAATATGTCAAACTTTTTTTCATCTCTGTCAAGTTCCAGCAATGGCTCTACTTCCTTAGACACTGGGATCATTGGTCGCAACCTATAAATGTATACAATTCCGAAATAAATACTACTGGTAAAACCATTTCACTGTATTCTACAAATACGTATTTTAATTAGTAGCACAAAGTTGTGTATCTTGGGACCAACCATTGTTACAAATATTAAAATAGCGCATTCACATTTCTGTACACCACAAACTGCATTAAGTAAATTTGCAGTTTACATACTTTTGAAATAAACTTTGTGGGATGGGCTTACTCTATGACAGCGTCATTCAATTAATTTTCCCATCAGGATGGAACACACTCACTGATTATGATGTCTTGACTCACTTGTTAAAGACAAGTTTATTTATGTCAAGATGTAATCAATAATAATTATTATTATTATTTGCTTATTTATTTATTGGAAGTTTAATGTGCCAACCAACAGTGTTAATACTAACTAGGTGACACACATATACAAACAATAATACAGTACAGACAACCACCACCCAGAAACAAATAAAAATTCACGAAAAACAGACAATAGGGCACAAACACATTACCAAAACAACACAAAAGGCATGACTCCACACACACATGGACAATTCACAAGATTTACACCACTATGCTTCCCAACAATTACGATTTTACTAAAAATAGAGTTGAACATTAAATAATGACAATTTATAGTTGAAAGCTCAAATATCAAATATTGCCCACTAACTATTGTGATTCTTGAATAGCTCAAAAAATTATTTTTTTGCCTTAAAAAGATCAAAATCAAAACAGAATTTATTATAATTTAAAACTCGTCTATTGACCGGATCATTTCTAGAATTTTATGTACAGAAAGTATTTACAATTCTATGCTTACAATTAGCAATCTTTAGACATACCAGTTTATTGATAGCAGAACAAGAAAGCTGAGAAAGAAAAGCATTTACTAAATGTAAAGCATAATTGTCATGTTTGACTGTCAGTGTCTAAGTATTAAATCTAATGAGCTCCCTATTACAATTGAAATCTTTATTTTTTACTGAAAATCTATTAAAAATAAGATTAAATATTTTTCTTTGAATATTTTCCAGTCTATCTGAATTAGTGATGGTAATATTATTCCAAATGACTAAACAGCAATCTAATTTAGATCTCACTAATGAATAATAAAGAGACAATAGAGATTCAGGTGTTGCAGCAGAGTAGGTAGTAAATTTAACTAAACCGAAACTATGACTAATATTACTAATAAAACTATAAACATGGGAATGGAAAAACTATTCTGACTCTATAGAATCACACCAAGATCACGAACACAATCTACTCTATTGATTACATGATTATTTACAGAGTATTTATATACAAAAGGATTTTTTTTTTTGTAAAAGAAATACAGATTGTTTTGTCTAGATTAAATAATATTGCATTATTGGTACACCAATTAATGATAGTAAAAATGTCTTCCTGTAAACGTACACAATCATTTAAATCTTTAATACTTTTATAAAACTTCAAGTTTTCAGCATAAAGAAGAGCTTGTGAATTATCTAGTATAGCACTAACGATATCATTTATGAAAATATCAAAGAGCAATGGTGATAGCGTTCCGCCTTGTGGAACACCAAAAGATATATTTTATGCATGCCAGCATGTTGCGCAGCGTAGATGCGCATTCTACAGGCGACTTTGCATCATCCACGAGCAGCCAGAGCTCGGGGTAAGTCATAACAGTGGCAAAAATAATTGAACGTATCGAGCAAGGAGACTCCACAAGCTGGACAGCGAATATGTAACAGTAATTAACACGCTTAATTACGATATGCATCGGCCGCGTGGAATCCCGCAAGCAAGCGCTACCCCCATAAATAAATTAAATATTTTTGATAATCCCCTAACTTTTAATTAGTCACGGAAGAAGTTCCAACAAACCCCTGAGATGGCAGCACCCCAGTGGCCTTGTGAAGTCGCAACCCGCCAGCCTCAGGACAAGGTGTTTTTATTTGTTGTCACCTCCAGGCGGAGAGATAAGAAATGAGCGGCACTCCTACTACACCGGTAACCTACCCCTTTGTTGGAAGGCTACACTACTCCCCGCACCCCGCAAGAGTGATGATCAAGAGATTTTCAGTATATAAGGAAGTCCAGCAGCATGGTCCAGCAGAGATGCCGGGCTCGCCGGCCGAAGAGGTTTGCGAGCTCTCCCTGGTCTGCAGAAGACTCTCTCCTCTCCTCAGCCTGCAACACGGCTCAACTCCAGAGCTTGGAACATAACTCAGCCTCCAGAAGTCTGCACAAGTCTACAGCCCACATCCGCAGACTGCAAAGACTGCAACTTCCCAGCAGCTTGGACAAGGCTCATCCATCACTGTCCCAGTTGACTGAGGGCAGCATCTCTCTCCAGAGGTAAATCCACTTCCTGCACCCACAACCCCTTTACCCCTGTTTGGTACTGTGTGTATAGATGTCTTTGTAAATATTACTGTGTACAGATTTGAACTTCCCACCATTGCCACCAGTGGTGCTCTAGTAGTGCTTCTAGGATCTAGTATATTGAGACAGTCAGTTGTTCGCAATTCATTCGGGAGAAATGGTGTTTGGTAGTGCCCATCCAGTTCTCATATCAACAAATTTTCGTGTAATACAGTCCATCAAGATGTTCGACGCATCATTTATTGGTCCAACCGGAGCGAATATTGTTCTGACATAGTTGGTTATATACCACATAGCTGTTTTGAGTATTTGTTCATAGTGTGCTATTTCGGTCATGACTCGTGCTACCTCGTTCGTGACTCTTGTTACCTCGGTCGTGACTTGTATTTCATCAAGAATTTTCAGAAGTTGTGGTGGAATTTTGTCCCAGCACGTTGTCAGAGCATTTATATATCAGTACTTTGCCAAAACTGACATATTTGCATTTAGTTGTATTGATGTGTGTATCTTGTTCATATTCGCAGTGATCTACGTGTACTAAGGATAAGGTTAATGTACATTGGAACAGTTAAGAAATCACAGGTACTTAGTTCCATAAACTATGATAAAGTCACAGTTATAATGGTCATAAATCACTGTTAATTTTAAGAAGTGCTAAAATCACTTTTACTGATGAAGGTTAGTTAATCACTATTACGAACAGGATTATCAGGGTACGCAAGCTTCATGCACCTGTTGCTTTTGGCCTTACTAGTGTGGAATAGTGTTGAACATGGCTGATAAACACCTGGCACTTCAGAGACGTCTCGAAAGAGCGGAAAATTGACTACACCATGCATTTACATTGTCAGCTTCTGTGCAAGGTGACAGTACTGATGCACGCCTCTTCCTTTCTACTTGCCGGGACTTAGCTCGAATTCGGAACAGTTTTGATGATGACCACATCGCACTGAAAGTTGCGCTCAAAGGCACTAATGAGTTGACACCCAGTCCCATGCCCAATGACTTATCAAGTTTGATGATGAGTATTACACTGTAATGGCCATATATGACCGTGTCATAGCGAGCAATGGTAGGAATGACAAAGGAGCCACCCCATCACATTCAAACACATCACATGTCAAGTTACCCACTATTCGGCTTCTCAGTTTCAATGGTGACCCGAATTCATGGCCAAACTTTGCAAACCTGTTTCAGCCCATGGTAGCCACCAATGATAACTTATCTCAGGTGGATCATTTCACATACCTAAAGTCGTGTTTAACTGCAGAGCCATTGTCGTTAATCCAATCCCTACCACTCTCGGAGGAAAATTACACTATTGCATGGGAGATTTTAGTGAGGAGATATGACAATAAAAGACTCATAACCTCAAACTACATTGAAGCGTTACTTCAAATGCCAGTGGTATCATCTGACTCTTCGAGCTCTATGCGTGCACTGCTAGCTGCGCTAGCCGAAAGTATGGGAGCTCTGCGAGCACTGAAAATTCCTGTGGATAACTGGGACTTGTTGCTTCACTTGATGGAGAAGAAACTGGACCCTTACCTGCACCGCCAGTGGGAGCTGACAATAAGTGATCCATCACTGCCAAAGCTGACAGACTTCATAGAGTTCTTAGAAAAGCAGTGTCAATCAGCCGAAGCAGTCGGTTTGTACCAGGTCAAAACCTCTATGTCAAAGACTTCAATTGTGTCCAAATCCAGCAAACCTAATTCGTACAGTAGAACTACTTCCATGGTGAACATGACACAAACAGCTACTGCTAATTGTGCCCTATGTAAGGCAGATCACATTCCTTCCCAGCGCTCCCAGTTGCTGAGTTTAGGCCCAAAGGAACGTTACGCTCTTACCAAAAGGTTGAATTTGTGTTTGAACTGCCTCAGATCATCACATTGAGCTATTAACTGTAACTCCAAATTCACGTGTCGATGCTGTGGTGCTAGGCATCACACATTGCTACACTTTGCTGAATCACAGGATGCATCGGCCACTGAAATAGATGACCCCTCGGATATCACAATAGAAGAACATACAGGAGATGGCCAAACTAAAATTGTATCCACACTTGCAGCTCATACCACCATGACAGCTACCACCACTGTTTTGCTGTCTACTGCTCTAGTAGACATCCAGGATGCATTTGGAGCGCCCCAACAAGTACGTGCCCTTCTAGACTTGGCTAGCAAGGCTAGTTTCATAACCGAGACCTGCCTACAGCAATTGGGACTGCCCCTCTATCCATGGATTATCCAATGTGCCAGTCAGTGTTTCCAAGTCAACCACGACTTGCCTAATCAGTCCTTTAGGACAAACCTCACCATCATTCAGTCTGGATGCCTTTGTTCTACGCACATTTCAAGTGATATCCCTAATGCTCCATTACCCTCTAGCATTTGTGATGCTGTAATGCACCTGAAACTCACAGATCCTACCTTTGCCTGTCCAGGCCCAGTCGACTTGCTGATAAGTGCAGCACTTTATGACTGGCTGCAAAAGGGATGGAAGCAAGGAAACACCCACCGCATTGGAGACTGTGTTTGGATGGATCCTCGTGGGAAGGGCTAAAACTGCTGTTCCATCGCAACCAATAGCATCATATTGTATTTCATTGTTTACATCGTCCCCATCGCTTGAATATGTTGTCAAAAGGTTCTGGGAATTAGAATAAGTTCCTCAGAAAACACATCAACCTCCTCAGGAAGCACTCTGTGAAGAGATGTTCGTAACAGCTCATACAAGAGACCGAACAGAGCGCTACAGTGCTACTTTGCCATTTTGTCAACCAAGACCACAGTTAGGGGAATCTAAGAACCAAGCAATACATAAGCTTCATCGTCTCGAGAGGCAACTGAAACTGAAACCTTCAGTAAGAGCCCAGTATGCAGATTTTATGGAAGACTACCAGACATCTGGACACATGAAAAGGATTCCAGAAGGAGAAATCTCTAAGTGAGGCCTACTACATTCCTCACCACTTTGTAGTAAAGCCTGATAGCACCACCACTAAGTAGCGAGTGGTGTTCGATGCATCGGCAAGAACCACAAATGGTCAATTGCTCAATGATATACTTCTTATAGGGCCAAAACTACAAAGCAGCATTGTTGATGTGTTGCTTCAGTTTCGTATGTACCCTATTGTGTTCACTGCAGATATCAAACAAATGTATCGGCAGATATTCATTCATCCCTGCGACAGAGATTATCAGAGGATTGTGTGGAGGTCCTCGGATGATAAACCCATCACGGAATACAGAGTAACTTATGGGTTGTCATCTGCACCATATCTCTCCATACACAATCTCCATCAACTCTCAGAGGATGGGAAGAGCAGATTTCCTGTTGTAGCGAAGATTTTATCATCAGATATGTATGTAGATGATGTAGCCACTGGAGCTTGCAGTGGCTGACCTGAACATAGTCTAAGGTGTTACTGAAACAGCTCCAACCGCTTCGGTGCTTTGGCTATTTGAAATATTAGACTCGTTCGTGATGCTGAAGAGTTTTTCAGTTTGCCGTAAAATGGGCCGATTAAACAACCAGCCGGCCAAAAAAAAACTGTATTGAAAATGCGGTCGAAGTCTGCTTCGACCACAGCTACATGAAAAGAAAAGTATGTATTCTATCTGGTTTTAAGTTTTTGCATATTTACATTAGCTAATTTTGATTTCTTGACTGATATACAAAATAATGTCATTTTCATTAACTTAAGGGGCGAACCGCAAAACGAAAAAGGCTTTCATTCTTGGTTTAGTTGATTTGGGGACCATCTTAATGTTCACATTATTTCAAACACCCAGTTGTACAGGTTTTATTACTGCCATTGGCCTGGCCGCAGGAGAGCCGATTTGTGTTGAACCATCGTCATCAGCAGATGGCTGCCTGACTGGGTCTGGCTGAAAAACAACTTTTTCATTCGACACTAAATGGCTCTTTCACGTCGAACCTTATTGTTAACGTTACTTGCCGAGATGGAAATATTGTCTGAATTTTTTCTGACCATTTCACTGTAGGATTTTTTTTGCCAGTTCTGTGTAATATGCGTTGCCGTGGCACACACACACAAGAAACACATTTTTTTTTTTTTCATAGTCCGTCTGCAGACTTTCAAACAAATCATGTAATACAGTAGTGTCTTCTTTTAGGTCCTTGATCTCTTTTGTAAGTTCATCTATTTTATTATACAGTAATTCAAACATTGAATCAACATTAAAATCCACTGTTTCAGCTATTTTTGTAGAACTGTCTTCTTGGGAAGAATCACTGTCATTTTCCATAAGTGATACAGAAATGGTGAGGTGTTTAGAACAGGTTATTTATCTCACTACTGGGCTTTTTTTTGGAGAGAAACGAAACATGTTTGTTTCAGCATTAAGAGTCTCACATTTATATTCTTCATTATTTTCCACACCCACACATAGGCAATGGAAGCATGACCCGCATACACCAGCACACTTGACAATTTTTTGTTTCCTGAAAAACGGTTTCCCACAAATAGTACAAATATCCAAACTGGGGGGCATAAAAAAACCCCGAAAGTCCAATTGTTCCATTGTTTCAAACACTGTAACTACTTTACTCACTAGAAAAACACATATTACTTAGGAGCAGGCCCAACACACATCCTTCACTAACGAGCGCCACGGCCATGATGATGATAACAATAATAATAATTTCATTTCATTAATTCACATATTTATAGTGCCCCGAACGGCTGTAGACATTAGTTGAGGTACACTTTTGACGCATGACACATTTCCTGACTATACCACACACTCGACTTTGCCTCACCTGAAAGTACCTTCACTTCAACCAGCGCAGGATTAAAACAGTACTAGAGGCTTGTCACATGCCTACAGGATATTCCCATGCAATGAGAGCCTTATTAGACACACCCATCTAGCTTGTACTGTTCACTCTAAGTCAGACGTCACGTCAACCTCCCTGAAGTAAGACTGTACTATCAGCCGGACAGCAGCCTGCCACCCACAGTCATGTAGTTCTACAGCGCGCCAGGGAATGACGCCAGTAGACTACCCTAGCAGACAACTCCAGCAGACAGCTATGCTCAAGGGTGCAGTGACTGCCACTCTCCATGCACCGCAGCATCACAGAAGGCCCTTGGACAAGTATATAAGTCAGTGCACTGCCGGAACACATCAGTATACCTAGCACCCTTCACCGTGCTGAACTGTGCTGGAATGAGGTTACACCAATAATTCGCTCCACCACCTCGTGTGCTGGAACTCTCTGCTGATCACCAGGTCCTCACTAACTACAAGAAACTCTTCAGTAGCTTCAACAATGCCTTCCGGACCTTCCAGAGGTTCTTCTTCACCAACTCTACCTTACCTGTTAGTAACTGCAATTGCACCAACCTACCACTTATGGTAGTGGTTCTCGACGGTCCCTTCTGGTCACCTCACTCTCACCTTACCTGCTAGTAATGGCGATCGCTAACCACTACCTCCTCTGATAGTGATCTTCAACATCCCTTCTTGACAATGGTTAGAGTTAGTTAGGGCCAGTTATTTTCATAGTTACCTAGCCGGATCGCCTTGTTCAGTTAGGGCCAGGTTTCCTTCACCTGGATACTCTTAGTCTAACACTTCTGTTCAACTCTGAGGTAGTTAGGAGGCAGTATGGGCCATCATGCATATTCTTCATAGAATATATACGAATTTTCGCTTACTACTAAGTGCTCCTTTCTTAGTGTAACTGTGTTAGTCCTACATAGACACCACATCCATAAGAATAAAGCAGGAGACTGGGAACTATCTCAAACCATTATGAACCATAATATAGGACTGCAAACTCCCTTTGTTGGAATGGACGTACGTCAAAGACACATCCATTAGAAGGCCACCCATACTGTGCAAAACGTATAGATGCCAGGAGGCATCGAGGCCGACAACCAGGTCCCACCTCCTGTTCAGGAGGATGAGCCCACCAGTCATGCCGTTGAGGCAGGGAACTCCCGAGACCACACCAGCCCAGGAGGTCGAGGTCGAAATCCAAGTCACAACGTCAGAAGGTGCCAGGAGGATGTGCAAAGCCAAACCATCGAGGTAGAGAAGCCCCAAGAGCCTTGACCTCTGACGGCCACCCCGAGCCGAGGCAACCCGTCCAGGAGGAGACAGCTCCAGATCGTCCCCCGGTGTCTGGTGGCTCCAAACTGGCCATTACTGATGATGTGAACCCAGGATCAAGCGGCCATGCAACAAGAGATGCCTGCCCATGCCTGCTGCAGCACCTCTCAACCTGACTGCTATCGTGAGTCTCCATGGCAACCTACTTCCCGATTCAGGTGAGGTGACCTTACCCCAAAAATATGGCCTTGAGGAAGCAGGGTTGACCACAGAAAAAAAAAAACTTATTACATCCAGTGAACCCAGTACACGAGTGTTCACCAAAAACAGTGGAAACGCTGGTTAGATGCCGTTAACAGTTGTCACCAATACCAGTAAAATGAACTAATACTATAAAGATACATAAACCACTGAACCCAGTAACTCAGTGATAAAAACAGAATGTGTCTTTGCAGCATACAAATTACCTGTAGTAGCCAGTGCCAAAGTGCTACGTACTAAACCAGAATGCGAAGTATCGGACGCTACTCTTAAAGTGCCAAAAATAAGAGAAGAAAGGCCGCAAGTGCTATATTAGATGTGTTGGACATCAAGTGCATAACTGACGCCGTCGGGTAAGACACAAGACAAACAAAGACACAAATTACTTACTGATGAGGGCGCCAGTGGTGCATTCCAATCACCTTCTTGTTGAGACTAAGGGTTCTCAGGGATGATGTGGGTTCTGTGTGTCCGTCTCACCCGAGCGTACTTACGAAGCACTTTGCAATACTAAACATCAATACTAAACTTTTTAACACTGAAAAATAGGTGTGGCAACGATACTGTTACTACAAAGAAGAAACTTGAAACACTGTGATACTTACTTTTTATTTTACCGCTCATACAAATATTGTGCCAGGGATTTTACTTGTGATAAAATTCGGACGTGTCTAGCTAACTTTGTTTGGGTGCTACCCAGCCCGCAATTGTTCTAGCGCACGCCTAGATGGATGACTTCTACCATGGTGTTTAATAACACAGCCTTCACAAGGAAAGTGATCTACAGCCACTAGGGTGGACTGTAGCTGTTTCCTGAAGACAGGGCATGGAGAATCACAAAGATCAATCTGAACATGAACACGTGTGATTACTTGGCATCACTAGTGCAGACTTGCCAGGGCTTGCCCTGCAGCACGTGGTTAGTGTGGTGAAGGCCTATACACATAGCCGGTTAGGATGGAAATATCACCGTACAAAATTACACAATAAATATGGATGAAACAAGTTGGGGCACAATATGAGTAGTCACAATAAACACGCCATTGTGTGAAAGCAAGCTTAGATGGTGCATATACCACTGGAAAAAATTTGTAGCGGACCACATGGTGCAGGTTAAGTTGCAATATTTGTCCGTAAACGGAAAATTATTACCAGACAAAATATTATTGCGATTGGGAGAAATATTCCCCTGACGACTTAAACATTTGTAGGTTTCTAACTCGCCTGATAGCGGAAAAATCAGACGTGAAAATGACCACGTGGTCATACATACAAAGCATCAATTTATGTGAAATTATATGGAACCCTGAATGATAAATACATAGAACCCTAACATTTAATAAAGCACATATGATATTACACAAAAATACTCTGAAAGCACATGGATGGCGCAGATACGGACTTAGCTATATCTGACCGTGTGGCCATGGGCGAAGTGGCCGACACAATAAAGCATGGAAAATAGCCTCAAAATAAATACATAGAAATATAGCCCTTAATATTGCATGTAACAATCATACAGAAATCACACTGAAACACCTTTAACAGTTGCGGATGGAGCCTGATTCAAAGTTACTTAGGCTGCGTGGCCTCTGCGACATCTTTCAAAAAGTCGCAAGGGCGCAAATGATTAGGTTAAGTGGAAGCATAATGCTGGGGAAATGTCTGGCTAATGTACGCAAAGCAAAGGTTGTCCGGTATACTAAAATGAGATATGGAAATCTGTATCAATGTTCAAAGGTTGTAGTGCATACCTGACAGTGTCTTACCTCACCTCTCCTCGGTGAACTGTCCAGAGGCACTGGTCGCACGGACCTACCATGGTTGACTACTACAGGGTTAACACAACCGGAAGTGCTATGCACGCAGAGTAAAACTTCTTATATTAAAATTTAAACGGCACAAAAATTATTCAGATATTGATTTACATTTTATATTGAGGTTATTAATTTTCTGTATTTTCTCAATGTTTATGACGGCGTTCACGCTGGAATTATACATTTCATGTTCTTCGCACAGTGCACATTTCAAATTCATAACCAAACACTGTGCAACATTATAAAACATGCAAATATTAAACATTTTATAACACTGAGCCCTGAAATAAAGTTAGACATATTTAACACTTGAAAATACAACATTCCTGTTATGGAAAAGTCCAATTTAAAGCCTCTTTGCACACGTGCTTCCCACGTGTCACATAGGTGGTAAGCGCCATCATGGTCTTAACGCGTCAAACCAGTAAATAAAGACTTCCCAAAAGATAAGAAGCTAAGTACAGACCGATGCCTGTAATGAAACACACTTTCTCATGAAAAAAAGAAAATCAATATTATTGTAAATATTTTCAGTGTCCTTGTTGTTTGTGTTAAGTAATTCCAAGTTGCAATTGTGTTGTAAATATTTCTTTGTGCTTTGTTTGTATTTCTCAGTGCATTGTTTTCCATGTCTTTATGGGTCCCTTTTTTTTATTGTTCTGTAGGTGGTCCATACATCACAAATTAGTATTATTAATGTTAATCATTAAATTGTACTCATGCTTATTGTATATAATTAGGTAAATAAAGGTTGGCCTAGGTGATGGAAGGCCTAGAGTGAGTGAGTGAAGAGATTTGGGCTGCTCTTAACAGAGAGGTCTTGAGAGACGATGAAGGTGATTGAACTGAATATGGAGCGGTGCTGGAATGAAGGGGCGGGGGAAATGGGAGATCCCCGAAAAAAAACCCGCTGACCAACAGCATCGTTCTGCATGATTCCCACTTGCGAAAACCCGGTGACCCGATCGTGGATTGAACCCAGTTCGCCTTGGTGGGAGGCGAGCATGTTAATCGCTCAGCTACCGTGGCCCCGGTAGGCCTAGAGTCAGCTGGCAAATTAGCATAATGCCACACGTAACTTTTCCTGCCATGCAACATGTATAAGGCTACAAGGCGAAGGCGCTTTTATGACACCCTCAGTACCACGGCAGGTAATAGATAGCAGATGTGACACACCTCTCACAAGTGGGACTGTCTGTGTGTGTGTGTGTGCGTGCACACACGCGCACGCACACACACGCGCGCACGCACACACACACGCGCGCGTGCACACGCACACACGCGCACACACGCACACACAGACACACACACACACTCTCTCTCTCTCTCTCTCTCTCTCTCTCTCTCTCTCTCTCTCTCTCTCTCTCTCTCTCTCTCTCTCTCTCTCTCAAAGCATTGATTTTGTGCTCGCATATAATTAGTCTTGCAGGAAAATCTGTAATGAATTACAATGTATATACATAACCACAGTCCTCAGCCGAGCTTGTGAGTGAGTGCCGTAAGAAACTAAGGAACGAGTGCACTCACCGACATCAGACACTATCGCGTGACACACAGTTCTTCCCAGGAGCAACAAACTCATCAGCTGATCGCTCGACAGCCAGTCCGCAAGCGCTAGAGAGAGGCAGTGCTACACTCCATGCAGCTACCAGACATGTGCCACATCACCGGCAGGTGAGAAGCGCACACTGCGTGCTGCATCACAGAGAGCTCACACAGAAGTGGGAGCGCTACAGAAGCCGAACTCGCTTTCTTGTGAGGAGACAATTCTATATCACCCTCAAGAGAGAGATTTTATTTATTCGCTCAGGTGAGTCTGAGTCGAAACAGGGAGGAGGGGAGGGATTGATGCATAATGCATTCCTGACTATAGCCCTAACTTGACTTCAGCTCGTCAGAATGTGCCACCCAGCTCCCTCCCCACACTTGTTTCCAGCACTCTACGGCAGCTGGGTATCCCACCCGATAGTAGCACCCATCCGCAGAGGCGAGGACATCCCTCTTGGAATCGCCAACCCCTGATTCGGGGTAACCAGCTCGAAACACCACTGCCCAGCCCAGGCTTCGACCAGCATCACCACTGCACCAGGTCCTGGTACAACCAACAGTGCTGTCTACAGTCATCGCAGATGGGTCTGCAGCATCCCTGAGCCACCATCCAGCAAGGTAAATCCGTGACAGTGTGCCAACCCATCTGCCAGGTCGTGACAGCAGCACCCGACTTCATGCCAAGCAGGCAGTCCAAGCATCCTGCTTTCTACACTGACCGTGCTCCGGTGCATCATTACTATTGACTGATGTCATTAGTTCCCGTGTTACCGGCAACAATAACAAAATTGTAATTGACCATGGTAACCTCTCTCAGTCACTGGCCGTCGTGTGTGAACCTAGAGTTCTATTCCCTGATGCATGACATCTTTATAGACTTTAATAAAACAACTTCACCTCATCAGTGTGTATCTCCGTGTCTCATCCGGCAGTATTTGAACTGAAGTACAATCTACTAGAGTGCCTGCTGGACACGCCCCTTGTCGTGGGGGCTGTTACAGACGCCACCAAACAATACTGTTCACCCACTGTAAAGACTCACGCCAAACCCCCGAAGTATGAGTGAGCTGTCAGCCGAGCAGCCGAAACTGCATTCTGAGGCCAGGTACGTCTACAGCATGCTGAGGGATGGCACCCCCTACCAGGCTCCAACAAGCAGCAGGCAGCCCAAACAGACGATACCTGGCTCTGCCCACGTCACACCATCCACAAGACTGGATGAGGGCGAGCTGGCCGGGGAGGGGGGGTGCGTGTGCGTGTGTGTGTATATATAAACTGTGGTGGCCCACAAACATCAGTCTATGCTCCTTCACTGAACTGTGCTAAAGGAATGTGTTCTTCAGCAGCTCTCTCTATCACCTCGTGTGCTGGGGCCCTCTACTGCTAGCCTCCAGGTCATAGAGACCTCCCAGAAGCTCTTCAGTGCCTTCGCAAACATCTACCAGACCTTCCAGTGGCTCTTACCTTGCAACCCTCGAACAAGTCGTCAACCCCCTTTGCCTTGCCCACCCTTCTGGTAACGGCAACCACCACTGCCCTTCTGGTAGTGCCCCCTCGCCACAAGTCCCTTCTAAACAACGGTGCTAATATAGTTAGGGAGAGTTGTTTTCATAACCACCTATCCAAAACTACCTTGTCTAGCTTAGAACCAGGTCACCTTCACCTGGCATTCTTAGATTAATTCCGGTCAACTTTTGATTGGTAAGGAGGTAGTATGGACATCCAAGTTTATTCCTACCGGAATAAACATGCATTTCAGCTAACTACAGAGTACTTGTGGTATTCTACGTAGACACCACATCTGCTGGGGGTAAGCCAGAGACCGTGAAAAATTTCTCAACCCAGTACAAACCTAGTGTAGGACTGCAGGTTACCCCTCAGGAAGGTCATAGGTCATCACAAACATGCTTGACGGCCACTCGTTCTGTTCACCCCGGTGTACAGAAAGGTAGAGCCTCTACCACTAAAAAGACCATCCAAAAGCCAAAAGGTGGCTAGTCAGTCAGCCCAGGTTGTACTCCGTCCACCATGCTTAACTGGGCCGGAGGGAATATTAACCTGGTCCTGGAGGTCAGACCCCTTTTGGACCCACACCCAAGAGTCGGCATGCAGCCCGAGGATAATCCACTGCGCTGAACTGTGCTATATTTAAGAGTAAAGGGTACACCTCTTGCCTATACGGCTTCAGCCTTGGCAGAACACCTAACTAGGGACCTTTATCACCAGCTTACCCCTTACGAGGCTGGTAGTAGCTCCTTCCTGTATGCCATACACCCGAGAGGAGTGGTGCTGAACAGCACGTTAGAAAGACAACTACCGCCTCGCCACCAACCAAGGTTGAAACCCAGCGCCGACTGCACTCTGCAGTCTTACCCCCCGAGAACGAACTCAAGCAGCCCGACAGATGGAGAGGCCTTACCTCCCACCTCTCTCCCCTTGCTTGTTTTCAGTCCCCGCGATGACAGCTGGGAACCAGCACCCCATCATCGCAGCCTTCCTCGAGAACAAGGTTGTTCCGTATGGCATCACCAACCCCTGGTTCGGGGGAAGTCGCCACACTAGCCCGAACAGTTGTAGCCACACCTGCTCACCAGGACCCAGCACCAGCGCCAGCCGCCGACTACCAGTGCCACAGCTGGGCCCACAGCCACCCCGGGCTACCATCAAGCAAGGCTGCCGCTGTACATTTTGTACCTAGCTGTCAGGCCACACGCCCGGTGCTTTACACCGGCCGTGCTCCAGTAATAACGTAGAATGTTAACAAACCAGTGTTCCTTACCAACGTGACCAAAACCAGTCCCGACCATGATGCCGCCCTCAGTCACTAAAGGACACCACACATCATCACAATAGTTAATAGATTATCAATGTGGTGATGAAATATTATTTTGAATCAAGTAATATACCTGAATCCTTTATACACTGCTTTCTTTGAAGAACTGTATTACTGACAGAGTAATTAAAATTGATAATGAGTATCTTATGCGGATATGTGATGATTTTAGTTTTTCGTTAAGACTGCAATGTAATGGCATTATTTTTCATTTCCGTTTCAGTTTCCCAAAAGTTCATAACATATCTTTCATTTTCGTTTTGTGAGAAAAAATTGACATTCGCACAACCCTAGAAATTACTGTATAGCAATTAATTCTATATATTTCTTGTTCCAGGTTTCTCATTCCCTTTTTCTTCTGTTTCAGTAAAACAATGACGCCCCACAGCATGTTGGAAGAAGATTAGTCGCAGCACGAAAAAGAGATATTATATGTGTGAATATACTATCTGACATATATATGTACATATTTTGGTGTGTATAGGCTGGCGTGTATGTATAGGCTGCACCCAAAGTTTTTAATGAAAAATTAGGGATAGTTAATATTTCAAGAATAGGCCTCACTGAATTTTTGTCAGCAACAGAAAACTACGGACAATGTCAAACTAATTGGTAGTTTGCCATCTGGTCTGTACTTGTTGCACCAGCAGAAAAAAACGCACGCACACATACAGAGCTCCTGTAGGCTTTCTGATCCAGCAAGAGAGACCAGAGAGAGTCATGAGAAACAAGAGAGAGGGTGAAGGGCATTCTAAAAATAGCCATGAGGCTGTGTAGCAACAGGAAGTGCAAAGAGGGGAAGAGACACCATGATGATGGAGGGAGCAGAAGGGCATGACAAAAAACTGGTAATGGTAGAGGGGGTGAGTAGTGGAAGGGAAGGACCCAAGGGAGAGGGAGAAAGAAAATGAGAACTGGCCAGCTTTGTGGGTGATGGGGGAGGGTGGGAAGTTTGAAAGGAGGGATGCAGAGCAAGAGGTAGAATAAAAAAAAGAAAATGACCCCAGCTCTGCCTTCACAGGGCGGCCCATAAGCATTGGCTCTTTAAGTATTTAAATACAGTGATAAGCTACTCATTTGTTTCTTATTTATTTTACTTCTTTAGAAACTAAGTTAAAACATTAAAAATTCCTGTATTTTGACAGATTTCTGAACATGTTTTGGAAGAAAAAAATTCTTAATGCCAATATCTCGTAAATAAGCAGCATCGTACTTTTTGTACTCTTTTTTTTTTTGTAAAAATATGCTGCCTATACATGTTAAAATAAAGTACTTCATATGTCCAGTGTATAAACTTTGTATATGTGTAATTTGACTTGTTCAATATCTATCTAATGCTAAATCTTGTAAAAATATTTTACGGAAGCAATAAAACAAACAAACTGACATGACAATTCCCCTTCCCTTCATAGTCTGGTGGCAGCTGTGTGGGACAAACATTTGAGAATGAGATATTAAACAACAATGAAAATTGGAATTTAAAAAAATTAACCTTTCTATAAAATTATGTTCATACCTTACACCACAACAGTTCTGGTGACAGTAAACGTTCTGATGAGTGAAAGACATAGGTCTAACATAAACTGTACTCTGTAAATGACTAATTATGAACTTTGCTAGAAATAGAAGACATGGGTAGAAACGTGCAGATAGGAGCAGTATTATACCTGTCATATACAGTCTTGAGGGAGCAGTTATCATCACAGCTGTCTTCACACATGTCGTAGTGCAAGATGATCCAGGAGGTGCGGTACGGCCACTGCTCAGTGATGTTTACCCAGCTTGCCAGGTGGTACCAGTTGAAATCCACATCAAATGCCTTCAGTAGCCGCCCTTTAAACACACCACATCCTTGTGTTCAGTGCAGCTTTGACTGTATACGTCTCCCTTCCCACACACATTCTGCTAAACATGTGAAGCCTCCACACAAGAACTCCTCTTGCTTGGGACATACATGAACACATCTTGTGTAACATTACCTACCTGATTCCAATGATACAAACATCAAATTTCTTTACATGCAAGTATCAGGTATACTTCAAACAAAATGAGTATCAAACTTTATGCTACAATTAAAGAGGGATGCCGATCCCAAAAGCATTTACTGAAGTAGACTGCATGCATTGATACACAAAATCTTTTTCAACAATGGCAATTAGACTACTTCCGCTCCATCCTTGTCATTTTTGCTTAGGAGTTGAAAGCTTGCATTTTCATTTGTCCCAACTTAAGATGAGATTGTACTGTCAGCCATGCAAATTATTTTATTCACCGGCCCACCATAACTATGCAGCTTAAATGACGAGTTCTTATTCCCACCGCTACATAGCACTAGTAGTATGATTATGGTTTGTCTTTGCTTTCATCCCTTCTACCGGCCGGTGACGTCAGATAGGCAAGCTATGCATTCACTACCCACGCTGTGTGACAACCCCTCGCCTTAGTGATGCCAGCCAATTAGTGTCGGGCAGCAGTCCAGTTTAGTATAAAATGAGAGACAGCCTGTGTCTTGAGACTAGGCTTTAGAACTCCAACACTCGTTACTCGGATCTGGCCAGACTGCACCCTTTATGCTTCGCTTACACCAGTTTTTGTTCCCAGCGCCAGTCGCTCGGAATCTGACCACTCGACCTTTGTTTAAGCCCCACTTAGGAATAGAATATATCCTACCAGCGCTAGCTGCCGCTCGGAATAACTTTCTTAATGACAGTTAGGATCTCTCCCGGCTTCGTACCTTGCAAACCTGTACCACCCTGCAGTACACGGACGTATCTGTAGGTATTCCTATCCTTGAGTCCTTCTCAGGACTCATTCTGGCACCACCTCACCATTCCAAGCTACGCGTCAGCATCTGTAATTAACGTCATTCTACACTAGTAACATGTTCAAGAATGCAAGAGGAGATTGCTTAGACGTTCAGTGCATCACAGCTCGCATTATCCAGTATATTCACTGGTTGCCTCTACCAGCCAGTTTCAATGTAGTAATCTAGCTTCCCGGCCACAACTCGTGCCAACGCCAGAGTTACGGTACAATCAACACATGTTTTTCCATTCGGAAATAAACGTGGTTTGACCTTTACTTTGAGTTTGTTCCTGTAGACTTAGCACCTTGTCTGTAGTTACCCTCGCATAACAATTCCGCAGGTGAACCCGGGATTCGTACTTAAACAAGCCAACACACTGAACCTTTTACCCATATGCTCTCGACGAGACCGCCCTTCCTGTCAACAACAGTTGATGGAAAGGAGGAGCCACACAGGTACTCTATCCTAACCCAGCTTGTTAGCTCGGTGTCAGTCCATCTCTCCACTGCTTTCCAAGCCAAGAGAGGCAGGCATTCCCCGAGTTCTGACAGGATCACACACCCGTATGCGACCTTGGATAGGTAAGCCTGACTTCTGACGTGAACTGCACTAAGTGCCAGACGTTGGAATAGGGTGTCTGCCAGTCTCCGGCCCACACATGGTGCCACTCGTAATATTGTGCACAAGAAGCCTGCCATTTTGTTATAGTTGTAGGAATGTAAGTCCGTATCAAAATGCCATACTCCAAGAGGCGAGGATTTAAAGAGAATGTCCGGCAGCTTCTTCTGGCTTCTGGTCGCCTGCATGAGTTAAAGCATGCCCTGGTATCACACTTAGCTAGCCTTGATCCTAAAGCTTAAGCCCAGGCCCTGAGGCACTTGCATGACCCAGCTGAGCTAAAGATTCCAGGAATCTAACCACCGTACCTGTGAGCACCAGCCCAGCAGAACACCCTTGGTGGATTGTAGAACACCTGAACTAGCCTGAACAGCCTCCTACGCCTGTCATCGCCTATTTGGTTTCTGTAGTTCTGTGTCCTGCACATCGCCCGTTGCCACAGTTAAGACCTGCCTTCTCCGCAGCACCTTTAACATTTACTACTGACACAAACAAAACTCTTGCAGCACATTGTCCAGGTATCATTGAGAAACCAGTGGCACCTAAACGTAAAATTATGCTTCCCGCTCCCGATTTTGTGCCCTGCCACAAAGTGACCCAGCCGGTCCTATATCACAGGAAAGGCTTCAGTGCCCCATCAGGACTAAAACCGCCATCAATATAGGGGCGCCTGGCTTAGCTCTGAGCCAAAAAAGGGGATTGACGCTCCTTACTGCTTCAGACAAGTGAGTATCCATTCCCGTGTACGTCATGTGTCAAGTAGAACGGAATTGAACCAAGACCTTTTTCCAGCGCCCAACATGGTGCTTAACTGCTAAAGTTGCATAAGGCAGCACAAACAGACCAGCCACAAACGCCAATTCCAAGAACATACGGCACCCAGGCACCTCCAGACTTCTGGGAGTCTCAAGAAACACCCCGTGATGCCCATTTCAGCAGCCAGCATGTCAGTTGCCGCTATTATCGAGCCCGCATTTGAAGAGGCCAACTCTGCTGCACCTGAACTGAGCCGCTGTGTTCATAACCTGGCTGCCCCGGAACGGGAATACACTGCATCCAATGTGCACACTGCCGTCTCTGGCACCATTATACTTGCCTTGGCTGAGCAGATGAGCCTCAGTACACTGATGGATTGGGATACCAGTGCGAGGATTGTCGTACCAGGCAAACAGCATTCTGCAGTTGGGTAACGTGCCCTGGACGAGGGATCCATACAGTCCATTGTATAATCTGCTGCGAGAATTTTCCTCATGCCTGTATCGAATGGTCTGACGAGCCAGTAAACAGACCAGGCCTAGTTTACCAGTATGATGTTTGTAAACGAGCCACAGAATTCAGACCCTAAAACCCCAGACCTACTTCAATGCGCCGCCAGGTCCATTGCATAGGAGAACCACAGCTCCCAGAGTCTGCCAGAAAACCGCACGAGGATACCAACACATTAATCAACTAATGTGAACGGGAATTCCACAACCATGAGATCCCTGAGAAACACTGGGTTTCATGTGCTCAGCTCAAGCTAAAAGGAAAGGCTGTTGATTTGTGGAACGTCTACAGACAATTCATGATGGATTGGAGCCAGCTCAGCACCCGCATAGCACAGCGTTTTGCTGGAAAAGAAGTTGTAGCCCACTTAATGACTAAATTCTACAGCCACCATCAGAAACCTGGGAACAAAGTAGAAATCTTCGTAAGAAGCAAATTACAGATATACTGACGTGCATTTCCTGATGGGGATGAAGACTGATACATACACGAAATCACCCGCCTATTGCTGCCATGGATACAGAACATCTTGCTACTGCCCAAACCTGTGTCTGTAGACGAACCGATTGAAAGAGCATGAGAAGCAGAATGAAACTTAAAGTGCAAGCTCTGCTTGATCAGCCGACGCACGGAAAGCCCATCAATGAAGGGAAGACAGGAGAACGATGCACCAAGCCACCCCCAACTCCTCCGCAGACCCCATGATTCCCTAAATCTGCTACTATATAGGGAACCACTTAAATAAGGACTGGCAACAGAGACCAGAGCAACCATCTAAACGCACGTAATCACGGGATGCAAACCAGATGCCGCGATCCACTCAGGTCGTAGTGGCATCTCAGGATAAACCGTTGAAGGAAAACTGCAATGCCGGTGGAAAGAAAGGGGCGATTCCGTCGGTCAAACGGGACCGACCATCAAGCTCCTAGATGAAACAGAAGCACCTATAAGTCCCTACATTGGAATCAGAATTAACGGCAGAAATGCATTAGTCCTATTGGAGTCTGCAGTGTTGGGGAACTTCATTCGCCGTGATTTACTCCAGAAGAACCAACATGCAGAATTGGAACCGCAAACTATGGTAGTAAGGATGGCTTATCCCAAATGAACCCTCGCCGTTGATGGACGTATTACCCTGCCATTCGAGCTCCAAAGCCTGTCAGCACAAGCACACTTTGTTGTCACACTGGATATAGAAGAGGACGTTATCCTTGGACATCCATGGCTATGCGAACAGCAGTGTACTATGGATCATGAGAAGCATAAGGTATACCTGGGTGACGAACGA
Source organism: Dryococelus australis (assembly GCA_029891345.1). Classification (NCBI taxonomy): domain Eukaryota; kingdom Metazoa; phylum Arthropoda; class Insecta; order Phasmatodea; family Phasmatidae; genus Dryococelus; species Dryococelus australis. The sequence goes on along the minus strand of CM056996.1, from coordinate 128,144,208 downwards.
CGAGGACGCTAGACTGGGAGTATCCGACAGAACAGCAAGAAGCTACCACCCTTGATGCTCAAGACATTCAACATGACCTAACAGAAGTACAATTCCAGTAGTTGAAGTAAGTCCTGGACAAGCACGCTGCCGCCTTCGGAACTGCTGGACATCTACTCCAAACATGAACTGTACAGCATGAGATGCTACTGAATGACTCCACACCCATCTATTACCAGCCCTACAAAGTCTCAGCGTAACTTCGGAAGTTGATAATGGAGCAAATATAAGAAATGAAGTGACAAGGGATTGTTGAGCCTTCAAATTCGCCCTACAATTCTCATGTAGTACTAGTGCCAAAGAAGGATGGGCAATTACGCTTTTGTGTACACTACAAATCACTGAACGATGCTATGCCAATCTGCCCATTCCACCACCGGCTCTCAACCTCGCACACATGCTACGTTACATAGGCGAAGCCCGGATTTTTGCACCCTTGATAGGCAATCAGACTATTGACAAATAGCTGTGCATTCTAATAGCCGGCCATACACCACTTTCACATCAACATAAGTGGAGACATTGCAGTTCAGGGTCATGCCCTTTGGACTCAAGAACGCACCCACTACATTCCAGCGCCTTATGTCTTCGGAGGTTTTAAACGGATACATAGGCCTGTTCTGTTTCACCTATTTGGATGACATAATAGTATACTCCAAGACCTGGGACGGGCACCTCTCCCATCTACAGAGAGTATTGGAATGGTTGGAACTGCATGGACTTACAGCCAAGCTCTCCAAGAATCTCTTTGGAAAACTTAAATTGAATATATAGGCTATGATGTGTCAATGGAAGGCAAATACCAGCATGACAGATTGCTACAAGCCATTCAGGAAACTGAGGAACCTTAAACAAAGAAACAGCTTCGTCGCTTGTTGGGACTCTGACACTGGCTCAGGGATTTTGTTCCAAATATTGCAGAGATAATGGCACCCCTTCACACACTGCTAGGGACATCAAGTGGAATTGGACATTGACACACCGAGTGGCCTTCGAAGCTCTCAAAACCAGTTTCCAACACATTGACCACCTACATCGCCCACATGGGGAAGGGACCCCTCATCCTGCAGATGGACGCTTGAGAGAATCGGTTGGGAGTCATTCTATACTAGGAAGATCCTCAAGGCAGACCCCTGGTTATTGCTTGCACAAGTACTCGGTTGAACCCTACGGAACAAACGTACCATATAAACGAACATGAATGGCTTGCCGCCATCTAGGCATTCCCAGAACAGATAGCAAGGCACTCAAATGGCTAAGGGAATCCAGGCACAACAAGGCCAAGTTAGGATGCTGGGACCTTCTATTGTTGGAATTCGATTTTGAAGTACAGCACTTCCCAGGAGCACAGAATGACCTGCCAGACGCTTTGTCCTGACAGCCCAGCTCCACTGAGGATACCAAACCGGATGAAAACGTGGAGCGTACCCTCCTACCAGAGCCGCTGAAACTCCAGCCTGAGGAGCAAATCCAGCTACTGCAATTACAATTAACCCGCAATCAAATTGAACCATATCAGCAGCTAGATCCAGAAGTTGAGGGTCTCCTCCAACAATACCCAAAACAGTATGAAATGTGCAACAGTATCACCCAATCGCCAGCCAGACACCCCATGGAAAATATGGATACCTCGAGCTCTACGAAAAAATGTCTGCCATTGTTTCCATGATCACCTGGATGCAGGAACTTGAGACATGCGTGCCGATATCAATGCCCAGTGTGTCTGGGACGGCATGAGTAAGTGCCCCAAATGCTGCCAACACAAAGCAAATTCAGTCCAGCAGAGCACTGCGACACCCCGTAAGCCCTACGCACCCTGGAATAAAGTAGCAGCAGATCTGATGGGACCTTATCCCAGAATTACCAAAGGGAACCGCTACCTGCTAGTGATCATCAATATGTTCTCTCGTTGGGTAGAAGCTTTTCCCCTACTTAGCCAAGAGACCAGGTACATAATTACCAAGTTCAACCAGAAGGTATTCCCAAGCTAGGGATATCCTCAAAGTATCCTTACGGACAACTGCACCCAATTCACCAGCACACTATGGCAAAAACGTCATCAAGAATGGGGAGTTGAGACCTGGGAAACATCACCATAACATCCCCAAGCCAACCAAACAGAATAGCAAAACCAAGAGCTTAAGAAGTGCCTACAGTTGAATCTGGAGGAAAGCCAATGTCGCTGGGACCATCATTTGCCTAATATACTATTCACCATATGCAGAAGAACAAACAAAGGCATACCTTCCAGCCCGAGCCAACTTTTGCTAGGGCACACGCTTTGATGGTCGGAAGAGTGGCCATGGGAGCATGCCCCTACTGTTATGTCACAAACTGAAGCTTTTCGCCAAGCCGCCGAACAATGCTTGGAAAAATTCTGAGAGACGCAAGTATCCTCCTCCAGGCACTGGAGTCCACTCTTTCACCATGGGGGAAACAGTACTACTTTGCAGTTACCCCCTGATTAAGGGAGACAATCAATTCAGCGCTGGCTTGGTAGGCAAACGGGAAGGTCCGTATAAGGTTGATGCATATCCTGCTTTCGGATTAGTTCATAGAGCGCTGATTGCCCTCCACAGTCATCTGGAAATCCTTCCATGGTGTGTTTATGTTTACGCTTGTCTTAACCCGGTGGGTCATGGTAGATGAAGTAGGGGTCCACGTAGTGGGAGGATCCTACCTGAGGGAAGAGGAATCAAACCCCAGAGTGAGTTGAACTGTGAATGTCTCCCAGCCGCGCAATACACTCTTTCACACTAAAAAGGCTCCTAAGATGCGGGACGCCAGTAGTCCCAGGGTACGGTTAATGAGAGTACCATTTAAATTGATGGGTGTGGGTGATTCCGGTGGCGGGAGGGATGTTACACGAAATGGACATGTCGGCCGTCAGTGGGGGAACGTAGTTCGATAGGGTAGTAGTGACAGGGGATCTCTGAGTAACCTCACAGGTTACTCCGAGATGCTGAACGAATAGTAACTGTATTTTGATATGCTTTTCTTTCAGCGGGTTTGGGTGGTGCAATGATTACGGTAGGCGTAGGGGTCTCTGGCTGGAAGTCGTTCACGTGTTCTGGTTCTTGCCACTGCCAACAAGCACCTAAGTAGGCATCTAGCTCGGACTAGTGGTTGAGAGGAATGAATGGTGAAATGGGTCAAGGTTTGAATTCAGGGTCTGCAGGTGGGGGCGTGTCCTCACACTCCGTTTCCACCTCGGGCTGTATGTAGTTGAACCTTTGTCTCGCAAAACGTTCTTGCCGTCGAATGTGACTCTGCGTTCCACCTCTTTTACTGGGCATTTAGCTCACAATAGTCAACATACCACAATAATGAACAGGAAACTAATGTTAAAATAATGGTAGTCAATAAACTTCAGAAAGACGTAATATTTATTATTACGAATATGAAACTGGGAAATTCCGGTTGGATTATACAAGCTAACTAAAAATGAGCTCAGTTACGTAATTACTGTAGGCGAAGGTAAGCCTAATAACATTTGTATACAAAATTAATCAAATTAAGACGTATTTAAAAATTAAGTAAATGACACTCTCTACAGTGTTTCATCTTAAAAGAGGAATACATCCAGAAGGGTTAACATGTTGTGTCAACCTGCTACCATGGAGTCAAATGAGTGACTAGGGTAAAGGGGTGCAGGAGGTGGATGTCATGGATTACCTCTGGAGGGTGAACCGTCCTTGCTGTTGGCTGGTATGGACGAGCCTTCACAAGCTACCGAATTGAAGCAGCCTTCACAAGCGACTGGGAAGATGCGGCCTTCACAAGCTACTGGAGTGGTTTGGAGCTGTTGCAGGCAACAGTAGAGAAGAGATGTATTGTGCAGACCCAGGGAGTGCTCGCTGACCTATGCGGCCAGCGAACCCGGCGTCTCTGGTGACAGACGTACTTGTGCTTCCGTATGTAGTCTAAAATCCCTTGATCAGCAATCTTCCAGGGGTGCAGGGTAGAGTAGCCTTTCATCGCAGGTGTTGGTTTATCAGGGTTGCGGCAGCGAGGCCCATTTATGATCTCCCTGCGTGGAGGTGACAACACATTTATCCACCTCGGCCAGAGGCTGGCGGGTGTGATGTCACAGGGCAGCATAGAAAATATAATATTAAATATTACAAAGGGAGGTGATCACATGCTGGATTCTGGATGGCATTACAATTCATAATTAAACGCATCAATTATCTTTACGTCCGATGCTGTCCAATGCATGGAGTGCCTTCTATTGAGACATGAAAAGTACTTTGCAACTGTTTGTGACGTGCCCCGAGCTCTTGCCTGCTCATTGATGGGACGAAGTCGCTGATAGAGAGTAAAAGGACGTTGCACAGCAATGTGGTATCTGTCAAGGTTGATGCATGCCACTTATACGAGTCATACCAAACGACTGCGACTCATCCTAACGTGTTATACCATACCAGGAACCACAACCATAGATGGCTACGGGATTGTTTCCCATGTAGGGACGGTTACAGACGCATGGTATTTCCTGATGTTCCAGACCCAACTTTCTCACACTACTCACATAGTATTACGTATCACGAGGAAGGGTCAAACACAACACATTATTCACGAGTGCAACAGAATCACTCTCAGACTAATGGATGGTTCTAGCATGTGAAATAAGTAATGTTTCCAAGCGGCCGCAGTAATATGTTAGCCTCCCCGACGGACCTGGCAAACAGAGTGTCGCCACACCAGCGAAGCTATCCGAAGAGGGCCGAGCACCACCCAGCACCTGAGGCCATATAGCCGAATGCAAGAGTAGGTTCTCCCACCCTGCTCGCTCCAGGCAGACATCACAGCTCCCACTCCAGCCCAGGCGTTGGCCAGCCGAGTGCACTATATAAGGCCATGCGCAGCCGAAGATGCCAGTTCTTCTCCAGTATCCCACCTCAACACTTGTGCTGGGGCTCTCTACTGACTACCAGTCTTTTAGATCTTCGACAGCCATCAGTGGCCTGCCGCCTCCAATGACCAGAGGCTCCAGAGGCTTCTACCACCTACAACCAGAAGCTCCAGCAACTTCTACCACAAAAAGCTTCCAGAAACCTGGAAAACTTCACTTCACACTTCCGCTGTTGACCCTCCTGGTTCAACAACCGCCGCTACTTGCTGGTAACTGGCAATTACACCCACTGCCCTTTTGGTAGTGGCTCCTTTTATAAAGTCTTACCTAGGCAACCCCAGAGTAAAGTAACTGCATCCAAGTTATTTTTATAGCTGTCAAAGTCATTCTTATCTTAGATAGCCTAGGAGCAAGTCACCTCCACCTGTATAGCGTAGATTGCTTTTGTTTTCTGTTCACACTGATTAGTAATAAGAGAGTACGTGTCATTAGTATTTATTATTCATAATAAATACAATTTATTTATATCCTGAGAGTGAATCTGTTATAAAGGTCCTTTCCGACTGCTAGGAACTCGATCCTTGTGCGGAGCAAGCAGGAGACCGGGTTTTCTAACATTACGAACCATAGATCCCTTTCAGGAATCTGTATGTCTGCAATACACACCACTTTCGACGGCCACTTGTTCTGTGCACCACGGTGTACAGGAAGGTGCTCACCCAACAGAAGCAGGGCAGCCACCTCAGGTTGTATTGCAGCCAGAGTGCCACCGGTGCTGGCAGGGGTGTTTTGCCTGGGACTGGAGGCCCGACTGTTGCTGGACTACACCCTGACAGAAGTAGGAAGATGGCCCACACAACCCACCATTCTAGGTTTGTGCGGCAAGGTGAAGAACTTTAGGAGCACAGGGTTTGTGCCGTAAACTGCTGGCTCTACACTTTGTAAGGGTACCGTCAACTGCTTGCGCCCGACAGAGTAAGTTAAGTGTCAATAATGCCTCTATGCCATTTGAGAAGAGGCAGGGTACTCGAAGAGGGGATCAAAAGGAGAAGTTCCTTGCTGCTAAGCAAGTACACACTACTCTAACCTCTGCGCATTTGGCGGAGATAACCCACTGCAACAAGCTTAGACCACCGGTCACCTGGAGAGTCTTCCCTCTTCAGCCAGCATCCCTGTTTATTTCCCCACGCACACTAGGCTTAGCATTGAGTCACCCTGCAGTTTGTGTCATAGTCACAGGGAGTGACACCAGGTTGGGCATTTCCAACTCCTACCTCGGAAGCAGTGCAGCCGCCGAGTGTAGCAAGAAATACTGAACCTCTCTGTATGGAAACTCGTTAACCAGCATCACCCAGTCGACTGCTGGTCCCAGTTGACCTGCCCCTGCACCAGAGCCCAGGAGACCGGTGAGTGAGTACCCTAGTAAGTCAGCCCTACCTCAATGGAGAAAGGTTGTAGTCAGACATATTGCGGTACCACCCACTGATGATTTTGTACAGAGTCATACACCATACTGACCAGTATTAACCTTTGGCAGAAAGCCCACTCAGAAGAAATAACTGTTTATCAGAGCGCGACTGACATAGCGCACAACAAAGTTACATTGACTAAGTCTAAGCGACACGCGTCAAGGTGTTGAGAGTTGTGGCAGTAGTTGTAAAACCCGGTCGCCTGTCGTCCCCTAGATGGGTCAGATATCCGTGAGTGAATGAAAACAGTGTTAATTCCCTTCTAAGGGAATAAACAGTGATGGAGAATGCACTACCTCCTATCTTACTAGAGTTCAATGGAAGTCATACACCCTACATAAATAGGGGCAGGTAGAAAACTTGTGTCTTTATTATTCACTTTCAGTAGCTCTACTCAGTTGTCATGAAGGGACCAGTACATGTTGAAAATGTTCTGATGACATTGGTTCTTCAGTGGTGAGGAACTTCAAGGATCTTTGGCACCAAGACAGTTACGGTGAAAAGTTGAGGAGCGGATAAGTCTTCGACACAGAGACTGTTGCGGTGAAGAGCAAGGCAGGAGCCGATGGTTCCTTCAGCACCACGAGCGTGTGCGATGAAGGAACAGGAACTGATCACGAGCCCTGGAGTGACATACTCTCATGTGGCTGCGGCATCCCTTTGACAAGCCAGCTGGGGTTGATGTGGAGAAGGGTACGACAGGTGAAGAGGCGTGACATAGATTTTTGGCATGAAACGTCTGTGGCTAGTACTGGCTCCTGGTTAAAATCTTGGTGATGGTATCAGTAATGACCTCTAGCAGCATGTAGTGGTACTCGTCGATCCTGCTACATGGTCTCAGTGGCTGAGCTGGCAAATAATTATATCTGGCGTGGTGCCTTGGTAGATAGAACAATTTCGGACATCTCATCAATAGAGGTGGAAAATCAAGCTTCACTGGACGTCCCCAGTTCATTGTACAGATGAGTCGAAGTTGATTTTATAATAAGTAGAGAGACTTAATGTGTCAAGGTGAGCTTGCATTTGGTGTCGAATTACAATCAATTATATACAGTATTTTGGTAATTTAAATGAGTTTAGTTGAAATGTTTTTTAATATGTTATATACATTAATAATTTTTTATAAAATTCCAATTTGTATTGTGTTTACTATCTAAACTTTATTCACAGATAATGTAGCGCTCTTACTATACTTAACATAAAATTTTATAAGGTTAGAAGTTCTATTTCATTGATGTACATGTCAGAAACCCTATTTATTAAAATCCATTATGTATGGATTTTTTTTGGCAGTCCCCTGAATAACGACAGATCACGAGTCAACTGTATTTATGTGATAAAAGATATAGGAAGCCTGACCCCACGTTACGCCAAGTGAAGGCATCCTGGGCAAAAGCTAGGTGTTACAAAGTGAAAACAACCATATCATCTTTAAATTCTAAGCCTGACTTCAAGGGAAGTGTTCTAAGGGAAGATAAGCTGCATTTGCCAAGAGTGCAAGTGACATAGCCGCACTGACTGGTGGGCTGTAGGGTTTCCAGAAGGGACGTCGTCGCAACCTGCTACCAATGGGGAACTGGAGAATTATCAGTGGGTAGATGGTAAGAGTGGGTGACTTCTGGAGCTTTTGGAAGGTGGAGTTGATCGACGGCAACAGAATCTGCGGGGTCACACACTGCGGTAAACTTTCTGTGATGTCTTCTAATATGCGCACACTAAGTGTGGTCTAGGGGGTCAGCTTATCCTGCAGAAAGTTCTTCAGTCTTTTCACACTGGAAGAGAGGGTGGGTGATCACTTGCCCCTGCTGTAGCCCTCGACTGTATTCCAACTGGAGGGACAGTGGCTAGCCTCTCTCCACAGGAGTAGTTTATTCTTGCTTGGTGGCAGTACCACCCTTTTCTATCTCCTGTGTCGGAGGCGTTGACATATCTATCGCCTCGGCACGAGGCACTGGAGGCTGTGATGCTCCAGTGGAATGAGTGTTGCCCTTTTGCACCCAACTGTGGAACTCGCTTATAGTCTGGAAAGGTGTCGACAGCCAAACAGTAAAATCCTGCGTTGGGTTAGGGCAACCACATGAAGGCTTTAGAGTGAACAGTACAATTTCTCCAACCACTTATCTGTAATCACTCAGGACATACAGTTTCTGGACCCCGTAGGCACGTGACTTATTGTACCATTGGGAGTATGACTGGCCCATATGAGCACTGGTGCAATGATGGGGCAAAGTCATAAAGTAGAGTGTGCATGCCCAATGCGCAGAAATATGTCACATGTCAACCACATGGTTTCAAAAAAGTGTGAAACAAGCAAAACCATATTTAACCACAATGTATGTATGTAGCAAGATTTGTGAATATAGGGAATATAGTGGAACCTGAATAAATTCAGGGGAATGTAGAATGGTGGTAATGAATATGTCCATGTGTTGGAATTTACTACACTTACACTTTTACACAAAGTAGAACCTCACTGTCGCAAACTGTTTTATTACAACTAGTTTTTGAGGAACTGTAAAAAATTTGGGTTAAAAAACTTAAAAATCTGAGATAAATCTGCTGAAGAAAGGTTTCTTGCATTTTTTGCTTACATTGCATTTCTTTTGGTGAGACTGTACTACAAGTAGAATGCACCCAAACCTCGATTTTACACACACATTTCTCCAAAATTTGTCTGTACAACTGAGTTGTCCATATGAACCAAAACCGCAGAATTTCGACACATGTGGCCCCTCCTAAATGTGGAAAATACATCCAAAACACACATTTTGTCCACTGGGTACATGAAGTCATGTCATGATAGTTGTACCAAAACATCCAACCAGAGCAGCCAAAGCTCATCCCTCCATGCACGACTAACCTTTGTACCATGGCAATAACAACGGTGCACAGCAGATGTCATTTGCAATACACATCTGCCTTTTGAAGTGACTAATATGTATTCTGGCATATATATGCCGCACCTTAAGTTTTTGATGAAAAATTAGGGTTAATTAATATTTAAAGTATAGGCCACACTGAATTTTCGTTTTCCTGTAAATATTGTTAAGTTACAATTCCGTACAAACATAAATTCCGACTAAATTTCTCTCCTAAAAAATATTTGCGACACAAAATATGTATTATGTTGCAATCTTTACAAATATGTGTTGTGCAATTACTATTCCACAGAGGGTAAAGTGACTACATGTTTACATTTTACACATGCGAGGTGGTTATTTTGTTTACAAATGCAAGGGAACAAATAATGACACAAGTGAAGAAGTTTTTTTTTTCCTCTCCTCTCCTTTTTCTTCCTTTCCCTTCTCTTCTCTTCCTTCCTTCAAGTTAAAACATAAAAATGTACTGTATAGTGACAAATTTCTAAACATGTTTTGAGGGGAAAATTTTTGTATGCCAATATCTCCTATATAAGCAGCACCCCACTTTTTGTAGTCATTTTTTTGTGCGGCCTATACACGCTGAAATACGGTATTTTGTTAACGAGTGAATATTTATACAGCAGTGAATAAATATGGCCATTAATTACTCATTTTTGCATTACAGATTATTAAACAAGGATTTCATGTGAAAAATAGCAAATTTTGATATATAGGTTGTTATGGGTCAAAATAAGTCCAAAATTTCCCAAATCATATACTATGACCTCCACTCACTAATGACTCTGTTCTTGAAAACTGTAAGGAGTCATATCAGTGAGGTTCTACAGTGTACATCACTCTTTCAATTGAGATTTTAAAAAAATTATGCTTATTTTATAATCACGCTTACATTTATGAGAATACATTTATTATTCCCACTAAAATAAACTATCTTGTTAAACAACACCTTTACTGTGAATTTTTAGGATGCAAACATGAGAACCACCATGTCGTGGTATGGTCTTGATGCATCTACACAGGAACTAAAGGTTGCATTCAGTTCTTACTTCAATCATGGAAGCAGATGAAGGAGTACCTGTGATGTAGACAACGTTCATCAGGCGGCGCATGCTGCGAGGGTTCACATCACTAAAGTAGTCGTCTGTGAGCAGCATCCTGGTAAGATCATGGGCTCCTCCAGCCCGGTTCAGGTTGCTGCCCAGACTACTTGCGATGCTCTCGCTCATCTTCATTTTGCGCGAGTTCTTCCTCAGTGGCTTCAGCTTTTCCGAGCTGTTCATGATGGCAGACTCCGAGGACAACCGCCTTCCTCCGCCCACCTACCACCCACATATCCCCCATGTCACTTATCACTGTTCATTTCTGTAACACACTTCTATAACACTAATGAAGTTCAGTGATTTGTGGTATTGTAGCTCTTTAAAGGTACGTAGTATTTTCCAGCATGTAAAAAAACTCTTATGCAAATTTCAGGGCCAATAATCAAGAAGTCACATTATAGGACAACATGTGAAGTTCCATAAAGGTAGGGAGGGCAATGGAAGGTGGTGGTACAGGCAGCCTACTGAAGGGGAGTAATAGTTATTATCAAAATGAATTGTGTTAGACAACATACAGTATGTTTAAAGGTGTTTAATCACCTTAGGATACTTACCTGGCTGTTTTGCCATGCTTCAGGCCATTTCCATTTACCACTTACACCTCCACAGTCACTGTATCAAGTCACACATCCAACCAAGGTGCCTCAGCCTCCCAACAACACTCGTCCTACTCGCAGATGGTAAATCAGAAACCTCCTGCCACTGCTGGCTACACTTGTGTCAGGGCAACAATCCGACCAACATAAAAGCTTGCTCCTTCTCAGCCCAAGAGTGTGTAATCATGCCACCTACTATATTATAGCCTGATCACAACAATAACCCCAGCAAGAGTGCCACAAGCTTCCTAGATCCATGGGGGAGAAGTAGGATATTCTATTCTTTCCAGAATATAAGATATTAAACTATTTCAAAGGATATGCCAATTGCTAGTACATCGTGTTTACTGTTGGCTTTTGTACAAGCCATACTGATACTGTCATGGGTTGTCACATTTCCCCATACTAAAGTTTCAACTGTCAAGAATGATCGCAGAAATTACCATATCTGGTGATGAAATGGGGCCCTCATTGGAGCAGCAAGGGTCGCGTCTAGCTGGAGAGCGGGTTGGTCAAGAACTGATACAAGCGGATGGCGTGTGGCGCGTCGATCCTTCCCCCTCTCATAATCCTTCTACGCCCACTCCAGCAGACGGCTATTCAGCCACAGAGCATGGCGGCAATTTGAACTGACCAATAAGAAGAGATCAAATCAACAAGTGCATCTGGAATCCAGGAATTTTGTATAAAAAGACATTTTTTGGGCTTATGGAAGACAGAGAGAACCTGTCTTTGAGGAAAGAAATTTAAGGGGATTTTTCCTCCATTTGAAAAAGCTATGGTGGAGGGGTGACGCAAGAAGGGAGAAAACTTAAAATACAGATACCTTGAGTGTTTTAACTGTTTTAAAGGGGGTTTTGAGATAATTACTAAAACAAATGATAAAATATTTTCTTCCAGAATTTATAAAAGTTGTGTGTGATACCCTTGTTGGTTATAAATAACAGTTTTTGTAGAATCAGAGAACATGCTTTGGAGGCTATCCATTGCATCTAGAACACCTTACACCATTGTCTCAGTCCTGCAAAAATTACATAGTGTTTGCATTAGACTGCCCAGAAATTACTAGCTACAACATCGAACTTCTGACCCCTGATCAAACAATATCTCAAAACTGAGTAACTAACAGCCTCTGGCTGCCTCTCTGACAAACCCTGACAACTGTTGACTCGACTGAGTCCCAAGGGCAGCCTCATTTCTCCCTTAATACCCTGCCTTCAGGGGTGGCACTTAGGGGTAGCTGTGATATGACTGCCTTGCCATGCTGAGAACACAAGTCTACTTCATTCTCGGTCTTAACAAGTACACATTCACAGTGGTCGCCATCACTCCCCTGTGACATCACAAGCCTTAGCTCTACACATCAAGATACAGGTAGCCAATCGCTCTGGCACACACCTGGTGGGCAGGAGAGTTAACTACACAAACATTACAAATGTGAATGGGCCAAGCCCACTGGCAACAAAATACAACTTTAAATATTGGGAGTCATATGCTGTTGAAGCACCTCTTTTGTTTCCACTGTGTATGCACTGCCAGGGACAGAGGAGTGGAGGATGAGAGAATTGTACCTAGGACTCCACGTACAGAACAATTACATACTAGAATAATCAACCATACTTGCCAACCTCTATCCCACTGACAGAAGAGCACTTGAGGATGTGGGAAGTACCATTCTTATTCAGCTCTCCACACTGAGGAACAGAGGCTACTTCTTGCACATTAGTTGTCAAGAACCTCCACTGGCTCTCGTGACAAAACTCCTCCCCCATCCCCTTCTCTCTCCCTAAAATGCCTTTCTCCAAGCAAGGGCTTGAAAGGAAGGGTGAAATAAGTGCAGCCAACTGGGCTCAATAGCTATAAGAGAAGGACTACATTATCACATTTATCAGAACTAAACTGGAAAAAGAGTCCAGCAAGAAACACAGAGTCTGGATAAAGAACCATCACAATGATTGCAAGTGATGCCACGGAGTTGGCACATGGGCTGGCTGCTGCCTCCTACTAGACAACAACCTGCATCATACCCCGATACACTCCCACCCCTCTGCCTGCTGGCCACAGAGGGGAACGCAGCCTAACACTCTACCGCATGAGGCCATCTTAGCTACTCTCCGCCTCGCCCTGCACCTCCTGCACTGGCCCTGGTTTTCAGGTATAAAGGGGACCAGAGGTCCTCAATTTGGAGTTGATTCTCCCAGATCTTGTGCAGCATCTCACTCTGCACAGATAAGCATCAAAGCCTTCAATGTCTGCTTAGCAATGGTCTGCATCACCATTCTCAATAGCACCAAGTTACTCCTTGTGCTCGAGACCCTCGCCCCAAGCACAACAGCGTCTTTCAAGACTGTCCCACACCTTTTTTTGGCAACATAGGTTCCCTTCCACCATCAAACAGGGTACAGGCTGAGTAACAAAGGAGCAGCCTCCAAACGATATTGTCCCGTTCTGTAGAGTGCTTGTCAACCAGCTGCCCAGTCAATGTACTTGCAGAAAGCCAATACAGTAGTAGGCAATTCTAAGGACGTGTAACATAAACCTTCCAAAGGGGCTTGGGAGTTGCTGGTAATGCCCCATCCTCTCTGATAACCAAGGAACAGGGATACGTAGTACATGGGGAACGTCGCTGCCGTCTGGGAGGCAGCGACGTTCCTCTGTTATGTCTCCTGTCTTCATGCTTCGCCATCAAGCTGGGCATAAGAAAGCAGCCAAACACAGGCTCTGGCACTGGCTGGAGGGTTGGTAGGAACAGCATGTAGGACCAGCAGGTGTACTGTGGAAACAGAAAGCTCCATGTCATAGAGGTGCCACCACAAGTACTTCAGAAGAGAGCACAAATACATTTGTCCATCTCCTGAGGCACATGCCATGTACCATCTCGCCACTCCCCCAACACCACCCAAGAAGTCCACAGCCAGTATATGTGTCTTGCCTGTGGGGTGGACAATGTGATGCCTGAAGTTCCAATCTCAGTGTTTGACTGCAACCAGCTTCCCTCTTACCAGGGTTCACACACGCCCTCTTCAAGCAGTTCTCTACACCATGCCCAGAGGGCAATTATCAAGCTGCCCAGAGTTCAGATGCCTTCCTCCACCACAGTCCCCAGCAAAATGACACCTGCTTCCGAGACAGGGGTTGAGGGGAGAAAGTCTTTGGTGCTAGACACCAATAAACTCTATTCACCGGGTGAGGCATTAAATTTATTACTTTAATAAAAGAATTAAGGTTGAAATCAAATTCAAGTACTAAAGTCCTTAAACTCGAGTACTAGCAAACTCAGATGTTTCAATACTCTCAGCTCTATTCTGCTTGTTTTGTGCTCATACTTTTTTTGCTTTTATTTACCATCAAGCAACCACACAAGTCGATTATTTAAAACACCATGACAAAGCTTGCTTCCTGCATTTCCCCAAATATTAGAATCTGTATAAAGCCTTTGAATGTTGAAACAAAATATTTAAGTTGTCAGATTACCAAAACTAAGTATAATATTTATTCAATGATTCATAAATTATAATCACAATATTAATTACTATTGAAGTTTCGTGGCATGAACAAGTGAGAGAGTGACGAGATTTGGGTGACTCTCAACATCGAGGTCTTGAGAGTCGATGCGTGTGAAATGAGGTATGGGGCAGCACCAGAATGAAAGGGTAGGGGAGATGGGAAACCCCTGAGAAAACCCGCCAGCCAGTGGCATCGTCTGGCACGATTCCCACATGCAAAAATCCAGGAGTGACCCGGCCGGGGATTGAACCCGGCTCGCCTTGGTGTGGTTACAACTTAAGTCAATACAGTATTTTCTAAAATTTAGTCTGCCAACAAGTAAACTAGACTCATAGCATCGTTAGTATAGTATGATACATACATGTGACTAACTGTTAACATTTTGCAACAAAGGCACTTCTCACCGACAGCATAACTGCCACTTTGAAAAAAAATACGCAGACAAAGTGTTACATTCAAAAGTATTCCTTATAACTCTATGCCCCTACACAAGTGCCCTGACCTTATGCCTTTCGTAGTGAGGTGTATAATGCAAGTGGTGGCTTTCTTTTGCTGCTCACTCAACATAAGGTAAAAATGATTAACTGTTGGTGCCCATTCATATGGCCATATATAGCCTCCAGCAGAGGGCCATGGGTAGCAGCTAATGGACACACATGCCTACAGGCAAAACATAGTGCACGTGCAACAAACAAAGTCCTGGTGCATATGCCTTGTACTGCCTTTCTCTTGCACAAAATTACTGTCTCCTTGCTGCACAGTGCTGTCACAGCTGGCAAGTTACGTGAAACACACATGGATATGTAACAATACATGTTTAAACTGTAGTATTTGCTTTTTATCAGAACTACATTTTGATTTTCTGAAGTAAATGTCAAAATTTAGGCAAAATTAGTTAAAACATTAAAAAAAGTAGAAATCAATCAATAACACAAATTTGATTTGCCAGTAGTGTGTATGTTTGTTCCAGTGTAAAGACCAGCAACAAGGTGGTCCCTGACCAAGGCATGTAGGAGCAACTGTGTGTATAACGCACAACTACTCACGGTGGGTAAAGTGCTGGAGGCAATAGCACCCACGTTCTCTTCATTGTCGTTCCATGCGGAGGATTTGCGGTGCTGGCGCGCTGTCTTCTGTGCTACACTCACGTGGCGAAGCCCAGAGTTCTGCAGGTAGAACGGCAGGTGCACCATGTTGCGCAAGTAGTCGTGGCCACCGATGTTCGATTCGCTGAACAACCTCCTGCTATTGGTCTCCACAGCCTGCAATCAAGTCGAAGTCCCTCAGTATACTGCCAGCACACACTATGGGCTGTTACACCTTTACTACTACTATAACAAAACACTGCATGTTTACATACAGTCATTGTGGCATTTTATTACATGGTACAGAGTTTCTACACATTTACAAAATATTGTAATATACAACATTTTGGAAGAAAAAAAAACACTGACACAATCTACACTATATGGACATCAATTACCAGACACTCCTTGCAATGAGATTATTTACGGACGTCTAAAGTCTACAACATGGTGATTAAAGTTAAGTTTACAAATGTATAAGCTACAGACTGATGCCTACAGATGTAGTCATTTTGTAAGTGAGATTTCAGGTAAGTTATTGATATCCCACACAACAGAAACATGAAAGCAATAAAAAATGCACCCTCAAACACACAATTAGCCAGTTTAGAGTGGAGAGAAATATACATTGTGTTTATTAGTCGCCTCACAATGTTTATATTACAAAGTGGTAGAAAGATAGAAATAGGATGAAAGAAAAAATTTAGCAGAGCCAAAGTGCTCACTTTACCATGAATAACATGTTAGGCGAAAGTACTCCTTGAAAGAGGAGACTGTGGTAGCAGTGAAAGGTGAACATACATGTATGCATCAGATCCTGGTTAGTACACTGTGTGACGTGTTGGGTTATTAATAGCCATGCAGTGTATCTGTTCCCAATTATTACCCACACTTTGACTCAGAAAAATGCAGTTTTACTGTTAAAATAAGAGTATTTTTGTTAATTTAGTTTTATTTTATATTTTAACTATTATTTTGGTGTTATGCGTTACATTATCATGGATTTCTGTATTATTTTTGTTTTGTCACTATTCCCCATATATGTAATCTTGCCTCTAAGGCTTACTCTTGCAGCTCAGTATGATGAACAGAACATGCCAGTACTGCGTGTGGCCAAACCCCAGGTGCCAACAACCTCTGCTATAAGACACAGCATTGAGAGGAAAAAACTTTGAATGCCCATCTGGAGTATCTCCACCCATGCTGCTTCAATGTGTGCCCAAAGTTCATCTGTTGTGGCTCCAAGATTTCTGTGGCAGGCCAGTCATCGTCTGACCACGGACCACACATTGTGGTAATCTAGGAATCATAGGACAAAGTGTGCAGCATGCAGTCATACATTGCTCTATTGGAATGGGGCCCCAGGCTGGCCTTTGATAGGAGACAATAACCAGATCCAAAACCTTGTGATGTAACAGTAGCTGGTCAAAGTATCACTGATACAGATTAGACATGAGCAGGACTGGAAACCAAAGGGCCCCTATACCACAACTTGAGGTGCTGGGATGGTATGATGGGTCATAATGCAGGACTCTGTCAGGCGTGTACCACAATGCCACACAACTTGAATGTTACAACTGTGGTGCTGCAAGTGGAAGTGGAATTCATCGGAGAAGATGACAGCATGCCATTCGTCCTTCCAGGCCCAATGTTCCATTCACCACTGCAGCTACAGGTTCCTATGGCGAGTCAATGGCTGCCACAGTCACGTGCATATGGACATGATGACCTGACACCGCAGATGGCGATCAACCATACATGCATAAACAGACTGATGTACCACGTGCCTGAACTCCTGAGCAAGGGTATTTTATGTGGATACATGGTTCTGCCATGCACACAAGACTTATTGGTGCAACAGCAGGGTTGTTGGCTTCACTCAGCACATCCCTTCTCAACCCTCTGATCCTACATCTGCTCACTGTGGATGAACTTCTTCTAAAGCGAAAACAAATTTCATGGCAGGGTAATACATATCTCGATAAGCAGTGGTTTTCCTACAGAAACACAATGCCAATACTTCTCATTAGCTGTTTATCTCTGTCGGCATCACCATTAGTGCAAGTGTTGTGCCACTTGACTGAACAGTCACCATTGGTGCATGTGCTGTGCCACTCGACATGTCATTGTCCTACCCTGCTCTACTTATTCTCCCAATTTCTGACCTAAGACAATTTTAATGGCTAGCAGATTGTGGGTATATGTTTACACACACACTCATGCATGCATGCATGCATGCATGCGCCCACACATATACACACGTGTGTACGTCCACACACACACACACACACAATCTACACACACGGATATCTACAATAACACACACAAAATACAAAAATGCATGTTGTGCTTTACAAAATGTACACAAGAATCAGAAATATACTTGCCAAAATATAATTTAAAAAAAAACATTTTTGTAATTATTTTCTGTCAAAATGTAAAACAAATACATATGTGCGAATTTTATTATTTCAATAGCCACTTGGGAAATACAGTAAGTGTTTGATCTAATTAAATTCTACAAAAATATATTACTTCTCATTAACCTACTTGAGTACCAAAATTCATGAATTGGATTAAAAGTTACTTGACTATAAAATCAGGTGATGATCCCAAAGGTGGCATCTACTTGTTAAGCTCCAGCCCTGTAGCATAAATGGTAACCAATTGGGAGACTAAAAAATATAAGCCACTTTAAGATTCTCCCTACATTACCCGTTATCTTCCCAAGGTATGATCAGAAAATAGAATATATGGGAGGGTAAATAAAAATTTGGGATAATGGGGATGAGTATAAAATTAAGTTCAAGATTGAAAGCCACTACTAACTTGCACCTTAATGTTTTATTTGTAACATATCTTAGTGTACTTGCTTTTCAACTGGTGACTCAGAAGGCTTTGGTACGGAAGGCCTGGGGTTGGCAACCTCTATTAAGTCACATGTAACTGTTGGCTTGCAGTGAGACCTACAGGTTGTGTCAAAGATGTAGCAAAGTTTTCCTTCAACCTAATACACCATCGTAAGCAACACGATATTCTCCTCCTGCCTTCCGCGAGTAAGGCTTTGTATATAAGTGTTTTCCCTTCAATTTCATGTGCCATTTTTACTTGTGTAATTCTCCTTTGCAGGTTTAAAATGTATACATTTTATATCACGTAACCACAGCGCTTATGCTGTATTTGTCACGGCACGTCTATTCATGAAGGTCGCATGGGACACCTGGTACACCACGTCAACCTTGGCAGTAATCTCTCCACAGGGGGGTACACCCATTAGTAGTACAATGCACCTGCCAGCCGGGTGAGGGGAAGAGAGGCAGAGCCAACCTGCAGTAAGAGTGAGACAGCGCTACAAGTATCTCCTCGCCCGGCCCGGCGTGTCTCCACACCAGTAAATTAAAGATATTTGAAGTGGCAGTGCAAAACGTCAGCTCTCCCTGACATGCCTGTCAGACATAGGGTCACCACACGGCCGAAAATGACAGAGCACCGCCGAGCGCCTGAGACCATATCATGAGCACAGAGGGTAGTTTTCCCACCCCACGCACTCCAGGCAGACGTCACAGGGGCATGTCAGACTTCCCACTGCGGGCTCACCGTGCTCTCCAGAGAAAGTAGTATATAAAAGCAGTGTGCGGCCGAGGTCAGGAGTTATCATATCCAGTAGCTTGCCTCAACACTTCTTGTGCTGGGGCTCTCTACTGACCACTAGGCCCTTACAGCCCTCTCCAAGAACTTTCAGTTCTCCAGTGGCTGCAGCCACTTCGTGGTAATTGCCGTCACCAGAAGCTTTGTCTACCTGAAGACATCGAACACAACTTAACACTTCAGTTGTTGACACCTCTTGGATCTTCAGCCGCCACTACTTGCTGGTAGTGGCTTCCTTGATTTAGGTTAGGGCGCCTTCTAGGCAAACCCCGTTAGTGCTAATTGCAACCAGTAAGTTAATATTTTGCCTTGCATCTAAGTAGCCTAGGAGCAGGTCACCTTCACCTGTTATATGGGTAGGTTAATAACTTCTGCAGCAAAGACCTATTGGTAGCATGTACAAGTCACGTAAGTATATATTGCTTAATAAATACTTAATCTTAACCGTATCCAAAGGTTCTTTGTTATAGTGGCAAGCAAGCGGCAGAACTTTTAAACCCAGAGTAGAGCGTCAGTCCCCCTTCAAGGGCCTGTCAGTTATACACACACATTTTGGACGGCCACCCATTATGTTCATCTCGGTGTTCAGAACGGTAGAGCCTCCACCACTAGGACACACCCCACAGAGGTGGGCCAGCCAATCTAAGTTGTATCGCTGACCGGAGCGCCTAGAAAAGGTGCTGGCAGACAGAGCTGCTTGGGATTGGAGGCTCTACGTCTGTGGCAAACACCCGGCAGTGGCAGGAAGGCAGTCTACGACCCACAACTCCAAGTGCTTACACTGTTACGAGTCAGGGAGCGCACCGCCAGCCATTGTCTGCTTACACACCAAGTTGGGGTTTGTTGATTGCTCGTTACTTACAGGAAATCTAGTGTGCTATAAGCCTATGCCATTCAACAGCAAGCATGGAGCTCAAAGGGCAATTAAGAAGGCAGAGTTCAGTGCTGCCATGCAGGTCTGTATGGCAAACCTAGTTGCGCCAGGAGTCGATAGTCCTGGGGGGCAAGCCCAAGCCGCCTGTCGCGCGGGGAGACTGGCATCTCCCATTGGTACCCACGTGTTTCATTCCAACCTAGTGTGAACCAGCTACGAGATACACCCGGTAGTCTGGGCCCTAGTCAGCGGGAGCAACACCAGGCTCGGGAAGGCCAACCCCACATTGGCAGCTGGGCCAGCACGGAGTGGAATCATGGATACCACACAGACCACTACCGCAACCTGACATCCACCAATACCAGTGGAACCAAGGACTCAATCCACACAACCTAAAACACCATACCTACACCAGCCAAGGCAAATCCACAGAGCACCTGTAAGTCTACCTTGCCCCAGAGGGCTAGTGTTGTTGTGAGGCACATTACCCAACTTAGTACACCCGATTACATACCTAGTAGGCCGACACTGGTATCCAGCAAGAAAGGGTACTAAGTCCCTATTGTAGCGCGACTGATCTAGCGCAGTAAAAGTCTCTTGTCGACTGTAGTTTAAGCGACACACGTCAACACATTATCATAACTGGTCACATTTGTCATGTTTGATCAAGTTTGGTGGTTGTGATCTGGTTGGTTTCAGTGAGTGTTAGTATAATTGCTCCCATCACCATAACAACTCAAATTAGGTGTGCCATTTCTATGAGCCATGTGAGATGGAATTTAATCCATACACAATGGCATGCAGAATGGCAAGCTGTTGGGGATATTATGTCAGTGTGCAAAAAATCTGTTATGTTATTGAGGATTTTGTCTAATCATGTAATAGTTGATACCAGTTACACCAACATGGAATGATGCTGCACTGGCCCCCAGTATCCCTCTAGAGATTAGAGAAATGGAGTCTCAACAGAGATGTTAGGGGGCCGTATGTATGGGCTGATATATCTGAACACTGGGGACATCCGCCCCTGGCTCACCAGAGCACATAGCTGGGCACTGAGGGTTATATTATCCCTTTTATGGCCTGCCCGGTGATTGGGCATTTAGGAATAGCTCCAAGTACACAGCTATACACTAAAAATAAAAGAAGAATATATAATTATGATATAGTGGACTCAGAAGGTGCTCTGGAGGCATAGGCACACCCGCAAAGATGGTTTAAAATTACGTCCTCCATGCGGGGAAGGACAGACTCTGGCATGGTCCGCCCAGGAAGGAATATACTCTTCCTGGAGCCAGCGCCTTGGGGTGATGTCAGAGTACTGCTGATTGAGTGGCACCACAGAATGCTCGATGCTTGGGCCTATAGCGACTTGAGGTGAGGGCACCCTGATCACCCTCGGTGAAGAGTTGAGTGAACAGCATGACCAGCTACAGATCCAATTTACTAGCTACAAATGGCAGACCATCTGCAATTCATGGGGGTAAAGACATGGATGACCCCCTTCCCCATAACATCCACAAGTTAACCCCACTGAGCGGAGAAACCAAGAACTCAAGAAGAGTCTCCGTCTCAGTGTGGGAGACAATCACTGCCACTGGGAAAGCACCTGCCTAATATTATGTTTACCCTTAGCAGGCTAAATAATGAGGTAGTGAACACCAGCCCTAGCCAGGTCATCCTGGGATGAAAATACCTGCTGCCCAGGTTACTGGTAGTGGGAACAAGCTCCCACCGAAATGCCGCAAACAGATGACCTCAGACTGGCCGCCCTAGCACAGACCATGAGGGTGCGTGATGCCCAAGACCAGTACATTGGCAGGAAATACCCACAGCCAAGTACAGAGGTAAGAAACCTCCGGATGGATGAAGCGTGCTACTCTGCAGCCACCTGCTCAGCAAGGCTAAAGGACAATTTAGCACAGGATTAACCAACAAATGGGAAGGACCCTACACAGTCGTGGGATGCAAGGAAAATGTATACTGGGCAGAGGATGCCAGACCAGAGGAGGGATTCTTAAAGTGACCCGAGGGCAGACATGCCCTTGCCCTGTTGGAACCTAGGACCTCGAGGTAGAAGCACCGGACAACGGAAAATGGGAGATGCAGGACGACCTCCTCCCCCCACAACAAAGCCAACATAAGTTGAACCTCACGACCAGCACCTCAAGGAGCAGTATACGCCAGGACACTGCCCTCGACCCCAACAAACTTTGCCAGAAAAGCGGCCACCCAGCATGGCCAAATGACCACGACAGGGTCAAAACTCTCGTGGTGGAGCCCTTGGGCAGAGAGCCCTGCTGACGATGCTAACCACCCAGAGCCATCCAGGAGGAAGGTGAACGCCACACCGACAAGATAAGGGAGCCCAAAGACGGCAACTCCGAGCATGTTCACATAGAAGGTAGTGATGACCCACCGGGTCTCAAAGCCAGATGACAGCCCGGTTGCTCCTGCACCACATTCCGCCCAGGAGGTAGCATCCAACAGAGATGGGGGGAAGGGAAAGCAGCCTCTGTTAGCTACCCTAACACCACCCCTCCAGGAGGGGACAACCAGTCGTGCCTCGGTGCCTGGTGACCCCAAGCTGACTGCCAAGGACGACCTTGATGAGCCCAGCAGCCAACCCAAGGCCAGCATAATGAGGGGGAGGCCTCCACGCACCTGCCGCACCACCTCCCAAGGTCAGCCAGGGTAATACAGCGAGTCACCATGCACCCCACTGCAAAATTTATGTGGTAGTATCCACAGCACGAGGCTTTATAAAGGAAGCGAGGCTGCCCATGTAAACCAAAGACTTCCCACATCGAGTGAAACCCACTGTTGAGACACGTCAGTTTTATCCAAGTTTGGTGACGGCTATGTTGGTGACGTCAGGCTGCACCGTGATTGTGTCCTCCATAGTAGTCCCTTACTTACTCCAGTCAGGAACAGTAGTGTCCTGTCGTGAATGTCGAGAAACTAGTATGTTTGGGATATTGTCAATGAAACATCAACCAAGTGTGAACTACCTTTCACATAATCGCCAGCTGTTTCATGCAAAGGTGCTATGAAACCAAATTAATGTGTTTGTGAGAAGACATATTTTTTACATGCATTGGGTGTGTAACGACCTGTGAACATCACCGCAAGTAAAGTGAATGAAAATATTTTGGTCCTCCAGGCAAGATTCGTTGGACACATATTTTGGCAAACTACCAACTTGGAAGTTTGCTTGAATATCAAATTTAAGTTTGTTACCATCATTTGTTTATGTTTACGTTGGTAACGGTCGCCGGTCAGGTGCTTTGTTCATGCAGTCGACGAATGAGCATCGAGATGTGGTGCACCAATACTGTCTGTGTTTCAACTGGCTTAAATCACCTAGTGTTAATGTATGTGCTTCAAAACTTTCATGCACATATTGCAATAAATGCCACCACACATTACTTCATCCTGATTACTCATCAGATGTCAACAATGTCAGTAAAAACAGGGCCACCACAATCAGTTGATGAGATGGAAAATATTGATAGCATAGCAGGACATACCACTACATGTGAGGAATCTACACAAGCAGTTTCACTTACTAGTTCCAGTGTTTATGCTGTCATTGTGAATCTAGGTAAGCAGTTGTGAGAGTGAAGGATGCATGTGGTAATCTTCAGAGGGCTTGTGTTCTACTCGATACTGGATCACAAACTTCCTTTATATCTGAGGAATGTGTGAACAGATTGGGTTTACATCGGAGAAGGTCACATGTACCAATTAGTGGTTTAGGCCAGTCTGTCGTTCTGGCCAATAAAGGTGGAGTATCTTGTGTGCTAAAATCGTTCCTTCATGAGGGTTTCCAGGTAATTGTGGATACATTCCTCCTGAATTACATAACCTCAAACTTGCCATCTGTTGCATTGCCTCAACATGTGCAATACCATTACGATAGTTTAGATCTTGCTGACCCAGGCTTCCATACTCCAGGGCCCATTGACATTCTGTTGGGTGCTGATGTTTGTCCTGAAATTTATGATGGTGGGTGGTATCCAGGCCCTGCTGGTTATCAAGGAGTATTTCACAGTACATTTGGTTGGATTTTAATGGGAAGGTTGAGCGAGAAAGCCACTAGTAACCCAGATGGCCTTGTTTCACTATTTGTTACTTCACCAAACCTCTCAGATGTGCTACAGTGATTCTGGGAACATCAAGAAGTGCCTAGAACCAAACATACTGATCCTGAAGGGGACCTCTATGAAGCTCATTTCAAAGACACCTACACACATAGTCCAGATGAACGATACATGGTAAGATTACCCTTCAAAGATGTCGAACCCAACCTGAGTGAGTCATGCTTGCAAGCTGAAAAAAGAATACGTCATCTTGAAAATCGTCTGGCACGTCAGCCACAACTGAAAGCTGAGTATTCCAAATTTCTCAAGGAATATGAATCCCTTGGTCATATGCATCTTCTGAGTGAAGCTCAGATGCACCAGGCTCGGTACTACATTCCTCACCACTGCGTTCACAACGAAAACAGTTCAACAACTAAATTGCGTGTGGTGTTTGATGCGTCTGCAGTAACATCAAAAGGTCAGTCTTTAAACGATGCACTTTTCAAGGGACCAGAAATGCAAAAGGATATAATTGAAATCATCACCCAGATTCGCATCCATCAAGATGATCAGCCATACCAAGTAGTCTTGTGGTGCGAGTGTTATGATCAAGCTGTGCGAGTGTTATGATCAAGCTATTCAAGAGTATCAGTTGGACACTGTTACATGTGGTGCATCTTCAACTCCGTTCTTAGCTATGAGGGCCCTGCATCAGCTAGCTATTGACGAGCAAACAAACTATCCCAATGCAGCAAGGGTGCTAAGGGAAGATGTGTTTGTGGATGATGTGATTACAGGTGCATCATCAGTGACAGCTGCTCTCTCACTCTAGGAAGAGTTGATAGCACTACTCAAGAGTGGTGGTTTTGAGCTAAGGAAATGGGCCGATACCACATTTTGCCGATACCAATGATACAGATTCTCAACTGCTGATGCCGCAGATTACAGTGATGCCGATACCAGTTTTGATGAGCACAATCATAACTCCGAATGTACCAATATTTGGAAATACTTTGATTACTTACATTTAAATTTTCAGTTTTGTGAACACTTAAGCACTTTGTATTAGGTATCTACAGCATAGAAATGAAACACATCACTAATTTTAATAATAAATGATAAGATAGACAATTTAACAGGACAAATAAGTGACATTACAGTCAAGCAAAAACTATTACCAGAAATACAATATTCATTGGAAACTGAGTTCATTAAAGACAATCTTCAAAACCTCAGGCAATCTGATGCGAAATTGGATTTTAGATCTGAAAAATACCATACATCACCTCAAAATGTATGTTTGTTTAAATCAATACCCTCAAGATGTCATTAAAAAGAACTTATTAAAATCAAATTCAGCCAAATTTTATTTTTATTTATATTAATATTTTTGCCTAGTATTCCTTCGTTGGCCAAAACCACGTTCAATCCCTTAGTTAAAAAGACAAGTAATTCAAATGCAACAATTTTTGCCAATTATTACTTGACAAGTCTTATCCAGACCTTTAAAATTATTCTAACCAAACCTGCAGCCAAGTGTTTCCAATCATAACAACACAATTCAAAATACTGCCAAGGTTATAACCTTTAAATTTCCATTTACAATAACACCACAGATCGTTGAATTCAGTGTCATAGAGTTTGTGATTCATTTTCATTGTCTCCAACCTACGAGTGCAGTTAGCACATAAGAAAAATAAGAATGCAGGTTGCTTTCTCACTGTCACCAACCTACGAATACAGTAAAAAGGTATGAAGAAAATATAACACAAAAAATTCTTGCAGGATGTAATCAATACTATCGATAGCACCAGTTGTCGATTATCAGCATTGTTTTGCATTCACGTAGTGTTCAAAAACGAATGATGCACACAATCTTTGGCGAATGTACCAACAGGAAATACTGCGGTAAAACATAAACAAGGAAAACTGAACTTCCAGCCTCCTCCGAGAGAATGAGGCCTTCGCCACTAAGGGACGAGCTCTAGCCCGAAGATACCCAACTGGCCGAAGGCAGCCAGAGGACCTGCAAACAGCCGTATATACATGCGAGTGCACTCAGCAGTTCGCTTCACCACCTTGTGTGCTGAAGCCTTGCTTACCCCCTTCATCACGGAGGACCATCGCTACCTTCCAGCAGTCATCTAGACCTTCGTCCAGCAACCCCTGAAAGTCTTTGACCTCCCTTACACTCACTACCACTCTGATAGTGAACCTAGAGTCCCTTCCGGAGAATAGCATAGAATTAGTTGTTATCATAGCTATCTAGCCATATCTGCTCTTGTTTAGTTTAGGCCTAGGTTCCCTTCACCTGGTTTACAGTAGTTTACTTCCTTTAGTGTTCATTGATAGCTAGGAGTTAGTACTACGAGCCACCATCTATATTCCTCTGGGAAATAAACACGTGATCTTACCCAACCCAGAGTACTTATTTCTTGGGTGATTGTAACTTCTGTCCCAGTAGAAGTCAAACCTACAAACAAAAAGCAGGAGACAGTCTTAAAACCCTTTTTGCCGAAGCTAGCGTAGGACTGCAGGTTCCCTTAACCATGAACTCGTACGTCGCAAAACACCCATCAGACGGCCACCTACACTGTGAACCAGGTATGCAAAGGTACCTGGTGCGTACATATGGCAGAACCCCAACCACTAGTAACACAATCCACGAAGCAGGCAGTTATACAGACCAGCCAACCCACTTCATCCATCTTGTTGCTATCTGCCCGGTCGAGTGACAGGACTGGTTCTGGCGGCCCAACCCCTTCTGTACCACATACCATGATGTGGCTGGACATCCCGATCAGCCCATTGCTCTATCCACCACATTATCTTCATTGGTTGGAGCAACTGGACTGAGTCATAGTGGCCTAGCCCTGACTGGCTGTTCTCATAGCTAGGGAATTTGTCTTTTCCTCTTCCTTACGTCGTAGATCGTTGTACTTACCAATATGCCCTTCATCAATAAGAGTGGTGCAAGATGGAGAGCTACAAGAGCAGCGACTACCTCTGAACATAGCCAATTGTTATACAACCCAGTGCTATCTGCCCTCAGCAGACTATCCCCACAGGAACGAGCTTAAGCCATCCGACAACTGGAGAGACCTCATCTCCCAGTTCCCCTAGCTCCCTTTTCCAGACATCCCACAAGACCGCCGGCCAGCCGCACCCACTTGTAGTGCGCATACAACTGGGGCTTCCAGTACCACTGGACATTGCTAGCCCTTACATCAGGCCTACAAGAATCAGCAGTCCACGGCGGGAGTCAACCAGCCCCACCTGCGGACATACCGCAACCGCCTCAGGCCAGGGCACTAGTTCCAGCCAGTAGCAGCAGCGACCGAGCCAGAAACTACACTGGGCTAGACCCACTGCACGTTAACGAGTGTGTTTGTCTACACCAACAGCGCGGTGATGCATGAAAACATGCTGCGCAGCGCACTTGCGCTCTCTACGGGCAACTTCGCCCCATTTCGAGCAAATGAGAGCTCGGGGCAAGTCAGAAACAGTGGCAAAGTAATTTCATGTACCGAGCAGAGAGACTCCTCACGTTGGACAGCCTTGTATGTAAAAGTGACTAACGCGATTAATTATGGCATGTACGGCCGGCCAGATTCTCACATGCAAGCATCACCCACGGAAATAAATCAAATATTTCTGACGAACCACTACCCTAAATTTAGTTGTGGAAGAAGTTCCTGCGGCAACACGAGATGGCAGTACCACTGCGACTTTGTGACGTCACAACCAGCCAGCATCAGGGCGAAGTGTTTAAATTTGCCATCACCTCCACACAGTGAGATAAGAAATGAGCAGCAGCACCGCAACCCTGATAAACCTACCCCTGCGCTGCAAGGCTACTCTACCCCGCACCCCGGAAGGTTGCTGATCAAGGGATTTTTCAGTATATAAGAAAGTCTGCTAGCACCCCTCAGGCAGATACGCCGGGCTCACTGGCCACATAGGTCAGTGGCACTCCCTGGTCTGCAAAGACATCTCTCCTCTCCTCAGCCTGCGAACTGCTTCGAACTCCTACCCAGCAGCTTGTGGAGGCAGCACAACCCCTACAGTTTGTGAAGCCTAGTCCACACCAACTGACAGCTATCTCTATATCCATCCATCCATCCATCTCTATATCCATCCATCCATCCATCTCTATATCCATCCATCCATCCATCTCTATATCTCTATATCCATCCATCTCTATATCCATCCATCTCTATATCCATCTCTATATCCATCTCTATATCCATCCCTCCCTCCCTCCCTCCCTCCCTCCCTCCCATCCCTCCCTCCCTCCCTCCCTCCCTCCCTCCCTCCCTCCCTCCCTCCCTCCCTCCCTCCCTCCCTCCCTCCCTCCCTCCCTCCCTCCCTCCCTCCCTCCCTCCCTCCCTCCCTCCCTCCCTCCCTCCCTCCCTCCCTCCCTCCCTCCCTCCCTCCCTCCCTCCCTCCCTCCCTCCCTCCCTCCCTCCCTCCCTCCCTCCCTCCCTCCCTCCCTCCCTCCCTCTCTCTCTCTCTCTCTCTCTCTCTCTCTCTCTCTCTCCTCTCTCTCTCTCTCTCTCTCTCTCTCCTCTCTCTCTCTCTCTCTCTCTCTCTCTCTCTCTCTCTCTCTCTCTCTCTCTCTCTCTCTCTCTCTCTCTCTCCAGAAGTAATCCAATGTCCTGTACCCAACAACCCTCAAATTCCTTGACTCCCGCAGTAGCAAGTCGTCACGACGCTAGTGCCCTTCTTAAAACCTCCTTAGCTGAGGATATGCTGTGAATTGCGTAATCCAAACGTAGAATAACCTTTGCATTTTTAAAATTATTATTATTAATCGTGAGGCTCACCTTCACCTGTTTCCAGTACGTAACATATTTAAATTAATATTTTAGCCAGTTAATTCATTTTGTATTAAGTCAACCGGGACTTTCCCACGTTCATTAACGTAATATATATATTTTGTGAAACTTGAATTTGTTGCCTACCCTAATTTTAACTTTAGATCCCATTTCAATTATATTAGTAGTGTTGTGGGAATACTATCTGTGCAATAGAAAGATCCAGCTGAGGACTAGACGTGAGTTGGGCCGAACTTCACAGGAGACGGAGCGTGTAGAGCGCTTCAAGTCCGGAAAGATACGCTGCTGCTCCTGGGTTTCCGGTGTTTCTCTTCGCCTACCCTCGGTAACGTCCTAATACCGGAGCACCTATCCAAACGTCAGGGCCTTGGGTGCGACTGCATAAGACACACCCCCAGGACTGCACGTCAGCAGAAAGGTCAGGAGGCTGTACCAAATTCACACTAAGAAAGGTGGTGTTAAGAGCCATGCCCAACACCAAGAGCGATGTGCCTTACAGAGGCAAATTAATTGAGAGAGGGACACAGAAGTCACGAGTGAGGTCACACCCCAAATTTCACAAACTGAATACATACCTCAACCTATCTTGCCGTTTATCCCTCTTGATCTAACCTCCTCAATAAACAACTTATTAGGTGATTGTTGGTCAGACACGGAACCGGAACCTACAAGTCCTCCTTGGCCAGTTACCCCACAGCCTGTTGCCATAGTAGCCATGCCTAAGGTAGTTCCAAAGGCTGATCCGCCCAACTTGTGTTTGATAAAGTTGGCTTCTGGAAAGACAATCCAGGTTCGACTCCCACTGAACGTCATCCCCAAGTCCCGTGCAGTCTTGGCACCATCAAACTACATTCCTGCATGTCAACCTACGAATCCAATGCGGATAATCCCGGTCTCACTTGTCAGATCGCTCGACTCCACCACCATCACCACCACCGATTAAATTCCCTCACATCATCCTCATACCCCCGGGACAGGTGGCATCCCAAATCTTGGCAGCCCTTGTAGTTAGGAAGGTCGAATTCCGAGGAAGGGAAACAATCTTGGTTCACCTCACATCCGATGGTATCCTCCCACTAAGCGGCCCCCTACAGTACCTACTTCGACCCACCGGGCCAGTACAAAATCTAATACACGTGGTAGGATTGCTTGAGGAACCTGAGAGGGTAGTCAGCCCCTTAACCACATACCGCCGAGATAGGAGCGCACGTCAGCGGAGAGCCGCTAAACCCACACCTGACTTTGTACCATGTCATATGGCCACGCGCCCCAGCCTATACCAGCTGGGGACCAATCAGCAGCCAATAAGTCAAACTTCACCACAGTAAGTTAGCCCGTACCTCTGACCGGCACAACAGAACACTTGTCTGACAGTGATGTTGCCAACAGTTCAACAGACGTCACGCGCCAGGCTGTTCGTGGTAAACGGAGAATTTTTGAAAGTCCTGCTTAAGATCTGCTTGTACGCACACTGCGTATTCTTCCACCATGTGTAAAAGTAACATTGCCATGAGCATGAGCACTCCAGTCATGCGTTGGTAAAATCAAACTGTACAATTATTACAAAAGAATATGTTCTACAAATTTACTTCTCACACTTATATACATTAAAAATAATAATAATAATAATAATAATAATTTCAGTATTCACATTATTATGCCAATCTAATATTTGTAATGAAACGTTAAGACATGGAATTCGAACTACAGTACGTACTTTCTCTCTCGTCATGACCAACTTTACTGGGTTCATTGCATTTAGTGTGCTCGTTAAAATATACGTAGATAGGTGCAGTGGCATTTTGCAAAGGTTGATTTCAAAAGTGCTCAGTTAACCATGAAAGTTTATAAAAGCCATTATAAATACTTACATTCTGCAACACAGAATGCAAACATATTTTTTATAAGAACATATTACACAAAACTTATACACCTAACAGTTAAACAAAACACATGCAAAAACTGCTGACAAACACAAAAATATTTACTGTACCTAAATATCCCTAACATACATAGAAACTGAACACAAAACATAGAAACTATCTCAAAACTGTTACACAAATTTAACAAAATTAAATTGTTTTTATTAACACACAGCTGCATGTACACATAGGAAATGTAGGAGGTAAAATATTACTACAGAAAAAGTAAATAATCACATTAATAGCAAGGCAAACTGAACAAAAACATCATTAAATAAACAAAGTACTTTAAACTTAAATTCTATGTTTTGTTCCAAACATTAGTACAAAAACTGTAAGATAAAAAAATAAGCAGAAGATGTAAGACACCAACAGTAGTACGACACTGATAACATACAGATATCACCATTATGTAGTGCCAACTATTGGTACTGACCTGACTTGCAATCTGGCCATCAGTGAGAAGAAAAACTTGTGTTAGTGGAAACATGCTAGGTAAGTACAACTTTAACTACAACCTATGAAATACATGTACAATATTGAATATGTCTTACTATCTGCAGTGCTCATATGTCAGTTTCTACATCAAGACACAATACCTGCCATGATAGCTACAAGTAGCATTATCAACACTTTTCAAACATACTTCCTAAAAATTATTTTTAATGTTCTTACAGCTACGTAAGCTGTCATGACATTTACATGAACTGGAACGTACAGTTGAAATGAAGTAGACTGCTTATAAAGTCCAGGAATGTGACACACACACATACTGTAATGTATTTGCTACTATTTTACAACAATAAAGTCTTTCAACCAAGCTGTCTCAAAAGACAATATCATGCAAGCTCTCTCTGCACACTGCCAATTGACCCACCACCACAACCAATTTTAATCTTATACAGTAGAATTGCGTTGCAGCGAGCACGGCAACTGCCAAAACACGGGTATAATGAGGTATTGTTGAGGAACCATCAAAAAATCGCAAAAATATTCCATGGAAAATTGTAATTTTAAGAGTTGAAACATGTGCGACGAGATCCTGTGAAGCAGGCTTGCAGCGAGACTCGTGACCGTGTGAAGCGTGCTTTTGATATTTGTCTACCTAACTCTACTCTCTCGCCCAGCCTCCTCATTTCCCAAAGTACCTTGTGCCGCTCTCACACATCACATTCTTCCGCCGTGCCTTCTAACCTCCCTCTCTGTCAAACCAAGCACATTGTTCTATAAATAGAATACCACCCTTTCTACCTTGACACCGTTTTCATGAATTAGTTCTGCTTTTGCATAGTCCTTCACGGTCATTGTGCTGTCAACTGTGTTTGGTTTCAAACAACTTGGCGTATGTGGGTCGAATGTTATTGTTGAATGAAAAAAATTCCATTTAAACATAACAGTCCAAGCAAAAGCTGGAATCGAATACAGGTACATATTAACAGATTTTTGCTGGTTTTTTTTCCCCATACTGTGGCATACCAATTAAAGATAGGGACACAACTACTACTACATTTTATCGCTGTGCTATAACAAACATAATTTTATACATTTTTATAAAATTTTCTTGAATTTTTGCTCGTTTTGAATAAGTCTCGAACCATGTAGTTTTTGTTAGTTGAAAATGTCTAATTTTCCAGTGACTTCTATTTACTGGCATTTCTCGCACTGGTACAATTCACACACTAATTTTATGGTGTATCGAATTATATTTCATGCAGCATGTTTCTTTCAACGAGGCACGTAATGCTAATGGGCCCGTGCTTTGTTTGACCACGCCAGGTCGCTCACACTTCAAGGTCACTGGTCACGTTATCAATTTCTGGCTGCGCGCCGTGCTGCAAACATGTAAACAAAATCAGTCACGGAGTTTATTTGTACATCGGTGGTTTTTTTTTTAATACGAAAGGAATAGTTTACATTTATATTAATTTTTGTTTAATACAAATGCATAATGGGTAAATAAATATATCAGTGAAAATGCTACATTTAAACTTCAGGTAATTGCGTATGCAGAGGAACACTGCAATAAAGAAGCAGACCAAAAATATACTGTTTCTGAGTTTAACGTGCATGTCATGTTTTCCCAATACCGGGCCGCTGTTACAACGTGAACTGGACCTGTACTGACGGTAGTGACGGGCGGTGGCCGGCCGCCAGAATAATCGTGTAGCGACCAACAGCGGCAAGCCGCCACATCTAGCTGCGCTGCAAGGATATATGTGCTCGCCCAGCTACATGCACACTGCAATGTTTTCGCAGCTAGCCGCAGCACATAAGTGATTTAATTTTGAATATGTATCTTCATATCTATTTTCAATAAATAAAGTGCTGTGTTTTAAAAAAACGTATCCCCTGCAGTTGGCGAGGGATTACTTACAGTAGACCCCATTTTAGTGTTTACATGAATGTGTCTTGGCGATTTCTTGTATAATTCACGCACCCTAATTTTTGGCACTAAAATCCTGAAAAAAAGGTGAGAGAATTATGCGTGCGGAGCTGTGACGGGCGAGTTATCACTTGCAGGGCAGTGCTTCGGCGGCCGAGTAAGTGATAGCGGGAAATGCTGCACAGGCCGGGTAACTGATTGCAGGACAATGCTGCATAGGCCAAGGAACTGATTGCAGGCTGAGTAGCTATACTTACGTGGGGGTGGTCAGATTTTCCGCTCATTTTCACGCAATCAGTTATATAACAAGATTTTTTTAAGTTATGGTGGTTCGAACACAATTTAAAAGCAATTTTAGGGCAATTTTTAAGTAGTAGGGCCTACTGGGAATCAAAATCGGTCTAATTCTGTAAAAACGAGGACACACTTATAACGAGGACTATACCTGTAACCGTGACATCTCGCTATAATGGTACTCTACTGTATTCGTCTTCTCATTAGAATTAGACAATTATCACTCATTTCTTGTTATAAAGGCTTAAGTTGAAACCATCTTCCATTAATTATTGCAATTGTAGAAATTATGAAGGAGGCAAACACAAAGTTCCCTACACCCTTATGGCCCAGTGCGTGGACGTAAAAAATTATTTGATAGGATAAAGGTTGTGCCTGGAAGATTTAAAGAAGGTTAACCATGGGCGCTACCCACGCACGTTAAGTTTTTCACTAATTAGATCATATCAAACTCCTCAACTTTCATCACACATCCAGTCCTGACATGTCTGTATTCCTTTTGCTAAAAAAATTTTACGTTTGCTTTTCCTTCTGCCTATATTGTTAACTGTCCTCCGATTGGCTGTCATCTGACCACGCCACATCTCCTCCACCAATCAACAATGGTGGAATGAGAGACAACAAGGATAATTTTCTTTAGTACTATTGAGTAATAAACATTTAATGCAGACTACCATCTAGTAAAGTAATTAAAATAAACTGAATACTGTCTAGAAAGAAATGAAAACTCCATGCATATGATTTCTATTAAAATAACTAAAGATTACTATACTGTTAACTCATATGTTAAAGCGTAATTTGGAATGGTATAGAAAGAAGTGACAATATAAGCAAGTAGTCTGTTAATTTCTCTTACTCTCGGGCCGTTCTGATCTGGTCCCGTGTTCACTGATTATCAGATTCTTACGCTGACATCCCACGTTGGGCGCCAGAAAAGTCCTTGACGCGTGTCGCTTAATCTCCGGTCATACAAGAGACTTTTGTTTCAGCGCTAAGTCAATTGCACTTACACTGGGGACTCAGTTCCCCTTCTTTCTGGATACCAGCGTCGGCGTTGTATGCTGTCTGCTGGGTATGTAATCGGGTGTAGTCGGTCGGGCTAATTGTTGCACAACACTGGCCCTCTAGGGCAAAGAGAACTTACCAGAGCTCAGCGGGGTGTTCTTGACGGGTGCCGAAGTAGTGCTGCAGGTGGGGCGTGGTGAGTCCTGGAGTCCTTTGGTCTTGGTGGAGGTGGAGCAGCTATAATTCTCTGCCAGATGGCGATGGTTCCACTTGGTGCTGGCCCAGTTGCCAAAGTGTGGATTGGCATGGTATTGCTCTCGGTCACCAGAGCTCGAACTGCCGGATGGACATCGTAGCTGGTCCCAACAGGGGCGGAGTAAAATACGTAGTTCCCGAAGGGAGATGCCGGTCTCCCAGCATGACGGGAGGCTTGAGCCTGCCCCCAAGGAGTGTCGACTCCTGGCGCGACGAAATTTGTCGCACAGACATGTTTGGCAGCACAGAACTCTGCCTTTTCCTCCCTCGGAGCTCCATGTCGGCTATTGAATGGCATAGACATATAGTACACTTGATTTCCAGCATGAGGCAAACAATGGACGACCCCTAACTTAGGCATGTAAGGCAAACAATGGCTGGCGGAGCGCTCCCTGGCTCCTAACAGTGCAAGCACCTGGAGTTATGGGTCATAAACAGCCTTCCTGCCACTGCTGTTTGTGGTCCACAGATGTAGGGACTCCAATACCAAGCAGCTCTCTCTCTGCCAGCACCTTGTCTAGGCACTCCGTTTAGCAATAGAACTTTAGATTCACTGTCCCGCCTCTGTGGGGTGTCTCCTAATGGTGGAGACTGTACCATTCCGAACACCAAGGTGAACAGAATGGGTGGCCGTCAAAAGATGAGATTGTATGTATAACTGACAGACCCCTGAAAAGGGAATTACGTTCTAGTCTAGGTTTAAAAGCTGTGCCATTTGCTTGCCACTATAACAAAGAACCCTTGGATACGTTTAAGATTAAGTATTTATTAAGCAATAAATACCTAGGTGACTCGTACGTGCTACCAATAAGTCTTTGCTGCGGAAGTTATTAACCTACGCATATAACGGATGTAGGTGACCCGGTCCTAGGCTACTTAGATGCAAGGCAAAATATTAACTTACTGGTCGCAACAAGGACTAATGGGGTTTGCCTAGAAGGGGCCCTAACCTTAAACAGGGAGCCACTACCAGAAAGTAGTGGCGGCTGAAGACCCAGGAGGTGTCAATAACTGAAGTGTTAAGTCGATGGTTGATGTCTTCTTGCAGATGAAGCTTCTGGTGACGGCAATTACCATGAGGTGTTGACGCCTCTGGTAGGTGGTGGCAGCAGCCACTGGAGAATTGGAAGTTCTTGGAGAGGATCGCGAGGGCCTAAGACAGTAGAGAGCCCCAGCACAAGAAGTGTTGAGACGAGCTACTGGAGATCATAACTCCCAACCTCGGCCATGCACAGCCTTATATACAACTTACTCTGGAGTGCGTAGAGGGCTAGGGTGGGAGGCATAACATGCCCCTGTGACGTCTGCCTGGAGTGTGCGGAGTGGGAGAACTACCCTCGTGCTCTCGGAATATGCACTCAGGCACTCGGCGGTGCTCAGACATCTTCAGCTGTGTGGCGACACTCTGTCTGCCGGATGCGCCGGAGTCTAACATGTTGCGCAGATGCTTCAATATCTTATTGTTTTACATAATACACGATGCGTTTGAGTTGAAACAACTCTCTGCGCATTCGTAAAACGTTGTGCTTGGTTTTCTCCTTCTTCTGGTTTATATATTCTTAGTAGAGAGAGAAGGGCAGGTGAGGAGGAACAGTCCGGGAAACCAAGTATCTTCCATGTCTCTGGCGAGAACACATCCTGCTAGACATCTGGTAGTTGTTTCCTGTAATTGGTAAAAGCATGTGGGATGAGCTGTAGTCGTTAATAGTATATAGGTATAAGTGGCACGCGTCAAACTTCTAAATAAATCTATTTACCACAAGCTTTTCAAAAGAATTGTTTTTTGACTGCAGGCCAGAACAGTGCAAGTCAAGTACTAAGCATACAAGCCTGAGTATTTTTACATGTATAAACTCAATACAGAGGCACAGCTCTGCTAGCATCCATCTATCAACCCATCTGCCAACCAATACCACACCTACCAACTCTTAAATTAATTAACCAATGTAAATGTCCCCAAATTGACCCAATCATAAACAAGCATTATTAATGCATCTGCACTTCACAGTTTAAACATGTGAATCTGCAATCTGATGGGAGTTTCATTCTTACTACACTCAAGGAAGTGAACAAAATTGTGCAAATTCTTACACGACTGAGAAATTTAATACAAAGAAACAGAGAAAAAAAATGCTTTGACTTACATACAATACAAAATACATCAGCACTATTTAATTCTAATATTTAAAAAATTTATGTTTAAACATAGAAGTGGCAATAGAAAAGCATACAGAAGACAAGTGGTGCACCTACCTTGGATATTATGTGGGGATCAATGGCGAGGATGATGATAAAGGGGGCGGTGGAGTCTGAGAAGAGCATGTGCACGGCATCTAACACCAACAGCACCTTATCCTGCTCGCAACTGTCAAGGCCGTCCACCACAATCACCAGTCGCGTCTGCTGCGACGTGAAGCTACCTAGGCACTTCACCTGTAACACAAAGTACAACACTGCCACCACCTCACGACCACACCTACATCACCACTCCAGTACATTTCACAGCCACTCCAGTACATTTCACAGACAACTAATACGACAACAATAACCTAAAAAGCAAAGTAGACATAATGCTAGTACATACTCACATCTTTATATACACGTATAGGTAACCAAACAGGTAAAGAGACGATGATTTAGTTCTAGTATACAGACAAATTTACAATGACTTAGAATACACGATGATCAACAAGTATTGGCACCTTTATTTTGGCCAATAAAGTGCTGAACCCAGTGAAACATTTATTCAACATGTAACCAAATAATGCCCTAAAGTATCATGGACCACGTATTGTTGATCCATGTTGACAGTTCTATCTTCATTTTGTGAGGAGGATGGGAGGTTATTCAACCAACATTCAATCATGTCCCAAAGATTTTCAATTGGTGAGGGATAGGGAGATTGAGCTGGCCAAAAAAGCATCTGCACACATTGCAAAGAATTGCTGTTGATCTGAGCATTGTGTATCTCATGAAAACTAGAGGTGAGCGGCTATTGGCATTGATAGCACCTCTAAACATCACCAAGTTGACAAGCCGTGTGGTGCTCCACAATGGCAGAGGAATCTGCCTGATGGCCACATTGCAACCAGACACACACATGGTGATCGTCACTGATGAGAGAGAAATGGGATTACTTGCTGAATATTACACTGTTCCACTCTACTCCCCACACAGAGCTGGTCCAACACCATTCTGGATAATGAAGACGAGGGTTCATTGTTAAGTGCAGCCTTAGTAACAAACAGCTGGACAACAAACCTGCCTCAACCCTGGTGTAGGTCATGAAGTTATAGTTCTTAGCTTCAACGTAACTTGAAGGGAAAGTTTTAGGTAGGGATGAGAGTGGATTGCATAATGCAAGTACCCCGAAACAAGCTCTGTTTGATAGCGTGACTGGGCGCTGGATGACAATGCATGGGGTTAGGTGTTGATGTTGACGTTGATAGTCTATGTGGGACTCGCAAGGCAGGCTGGCAGCTCATGATGCAGTTGTGGATGCATTGAACCTTAGTGACAGTGCTCTGTTAGGAAGCCGATTGGGTTAGCAGATCTCAAGATGAGCTATTTCTGAGAGATGCCAACACAAGTCCAGATATGCCTGGCGTACAGGCGTATATAGTTGCTCAAGCACTCTGGCTGGTGTCAGAGGCTGCTGGTCCTTCATCAATCAATGGTGTCAACACACAGTGATGCACATAGCCCAGCTGCCTGAGGGTGGAAGTAGGTGGAATTGCTTGCTGCGTGAGTCACGTTCAGTATTCACTTTGGCGCCAGGTTTCTTATTTACGTCCCGCTTCTAGCTGGTAGGTTATCCGCTGGTGTTGCTATGCCATAGGTTTGAAAGAGCCTGCATTAAAAGAGGCTTCTTGATAAAGACATACGTATAGTCTGTCAGTCTGAGTTGTGGCAGTGGCAGAGCTATGAACACATTAGTTACTTGCACCCTCCTACATGCAAACCTATTGCGAAGCCACCTGCGCCATCGTCATCCAGCAGCACTACTGCACCAACAACGAGTCAGATCCGAACTGTAGTTGGGAAGGTTTTCAATATCATCATACCCCCAAAACTATACGAAATTCCAGGATAGCATCTCCTCCTCATAACATTGTTCCCACCTGTAAGCCTACGATGCTGGCACCCTATAGGCATCCCGGTAACGAGCAAGAAGCAGAGTAAGGAACTGTCAGGGACGACATCTAAATCATCCCCATTACTTGTCCTTTACATCCCCATTTTCATTAATTTTTTTTGTTTGTTATTCCCCCTTGTGACAGCTGGCATCCCATATTTTGACAGCAGTCGCAGTGAGCAAGGTCATGCTTCCTGGGAGGGACACCTTTGGTTAAGCTTCCCCTGGGGTTTGATTCCTCTCTAGCCAATTGCAACCCTTCTTCCAGGAAGTACCCCATTAGGAACTCCAACATGGGCAATCCCCTACCCGACCATATCCACTGCCGAAGGGTTCACCAGTCTTATCCCGAAGGGAAATCAGCACTCCTAACGTTTCCACCCAACCTTAGTGTGAACGCCTCAGGCGAGATGTATACAGAAGAAACTAGTTAAAAAAAAAAAAAAGAGGGAAAAATGCGTCAACCCACATCTATACTTTATCATGTTAAAAGACTGATTTATTACAATTATCAAAATGCACATTTCGGACCTCAATCGCTCACCATTTCACATATGTAGAGCTCAGTATGACAACACACAATTCTGTATTGATGCTCCCAACACCCCCTCCCTCCCTCATCCAGCATCCCAGCTCAGTCCTCCCAACGACCTCCAAACTGCACGGACAGGTGGCCTCGCTCTCGAAATCCATTCCATTCTCAGACTTTGCCAATGATGAACCTGTAGCATCGATATCTTTCCCCTACCCTACCCTCACACACCTACCGACTTAATTCCAAACTATGCCTATGATGACGAAGGACCTCTGACACCAGGGACATCCCCTCACACAGCCACGATACCTCAGTGTCTCGACAGACACCGACCTGAACGAATCTCCTCTGCTCCCGATACTCTTCTCCCTCCCCTCACACACTTTCACACCTCATTCCTACAGTGACCTCCCAACTGAACAGAAGTGTCTTGGTGCTCCTCTGATGCTCTCGACATACCCTCCTTCCCTAGACCAGATACCAAAACATCAGTACACACTAACTAGGACAATTACCAACCTACATTAACTCTTATGCCCCTCTTGCTACATATAACCCTTATGGCATTCTTGCACTGAGGTCAACACATATATACTGCTACCCCCAACCCTCAGAGCTCAATCGCCTGCAAAACGTCCAAGGGTGAAGACCTATGCTGCTCTTCCAAAATAAACCTTATGACACTTTCAACACCAATTAAACAATTACACTATTAAATTTTTTTTTAATTACCTATGCTGCTCCTACTACTGATCAACTACGATTACAACTCATCGTTCTTTACATGAAGTACACCCTTACTTCAACCTATGTAAGAGTTTTCTACATCAACCACCCATAAGAGTTGTGTACACAACACTTTGCACATGAGTTCTCGGCTGGCAAGAATCTCCCGGACAGCAGAGCACGTGGCTACAAGGTTACACAACCAGCAAGCACGCTGCCTCCCCCCTCCTCCAGCACCGAGAGCCAACAAGCCACCCACCACCAGGCAAGGCAGAGTACTACCAAAGATGAACGAAGCAGTATTGCTGACTACTGCTGACCAGAGATTTTCAACTCCCCCGCCAGGGTAGGAGGACATCACGTGCCTTCCACGCACCCCGCTGCGGCGGCCTAGATTTGAGCACTATAAAGTCCGTGCGCAGCGGGGCTCCAGAGTCATTATTGTTTCTCCTCTCACGAACATCTCCAGCACTGCTCAGTGCTGGGACCTACAGAGATCTTCCAAGTCTTGAGCACGCCCCCAGTGGCTGCTTCCAACTATGACGACCAGTCATCCAACAAACAGCGAACACGCTGACGCTCATTAACTTCACTTTGTCTCTTCCAGACACCCACTTTCTTTAGTCCAGTTAGTAGTAAAGTATTCTGTTTCTTATAGAGCTATCTTTCCCTCTTTAACCAGAACCAGGTCGCCAACACCTGGCCAGCATAGTTACCTTTAGCACTCTACTGCTTGGTAGGAAGGTAGCACATATCGTATGTTTACCGAGTCCTCAATAAATGTAATTTGTTCTATATTTCAGCTTCTTTTCTTTCACAGAGTATCATTCTATTCACCGTCTAGAAACCGGTTACGGCGTGCAGTACTGACAGGAACCGGGACTTTATATACAACCGAATTAGCTTTGACAATGGGCGCCCCTCAGGGGTCCGTCAGGCCTTATACACACCCATTAGACAGCCGTCTGTTGCTTTCCAACCACCAGAGCACTGATTAGTGCTGGAGAGGAGTAACAGAGAAGCCACAACCACTAGTAACATCTTCATTCAAGGAGAGGTGGCAATCCCAGGTTATTTCCTTGCTCCAGAGCACCATCTAGTGCTGGGGTAACCGTAGCCTGAGACCTGCCATTCGACCTTGCATGAATGCACACCCAGTAGAGGCATTGGTGGCCCACACAGCTCCACGTCTCTGATCAGCCCGCAAAGGGTGAGGGATCAGCGGAGACTCTTACAGAGCCTGTGTCAGAAAGCCGATACTGGACATACAGTAGAACCTCTCTATTACGACCCCTCACAGTTCCCAAGAATAGGGTTGTAAAAGATAGGGTGTTGTAATAAAAAGTTTTGAAAATTTTGGGGGATTTTGACCTACTCCTAACCCCTATGCAGTGAAACTTGCCATTTTTTGCATGAAGTTCACGTTCAATTGTCTCTAGCGTATAAAAAACCACTTTTTAAATTAAATATAAATACATATGTATATTTTAACAACTGGACATCTCCTGATTAATTTGATACCCAAGAAAGGCATGTTGGACCACGCCTTGTAGTAAAAAAAAAGGCCTGAACACAGTATGACATGGCCATTGAAAGTGTATGAAAAGATTAGAATATGTATTATTAAAATATAAAATCATTATTAAAGATCTATTACGCAGGTCTCGTGGGTCATACATTACTATGAGGCACATAGCGATCAAAAAGTTTAGGTAGCGTTGCGCAATATGTGTATGCATGCCGTGCTCTCGCTTTGGTCTGGCAGTTTCATTGGTAGAAAATCGGACATATTACGCACAAAGCAGTAACTAAAAACACTGTTGGAGATGCCTTACCTTTGAAGTAAAATACCGCACTTTATTTATTGATAATAGATATGAAGATACATTATTTAGATTAAATCACTCGAGCGCTACGGCTAACGCCGAATACATTGTCTTTGCCATGTGTACATACCTAGGCAAGCGCCTAGATCCTTTGTAGCGCGGCCGGGCGAGGCAGCTTACTACTGTCGTTCGGGCCTAGATCATCTGGCTGGGCCGAGAAGTAGGCGGCCCTGGCACGAGCATCACGCTCGTACAAGGCTAACCGAATGCCGCTCAGCTGTTGCTCATACTGAGGCCGGCTGTCTCGTGCAGCTGTCGATCGATCGCTACAAGATTACTCGTGAAGGGGGGGGGGGGGGGGGGGTGCGGTCAGCCAGCGCTACTGCCATCGTTACTGCTGGTGTCGGAAAAACATGCTGATAGATGCTATTCACGTCAACGTGTTGAGTTTCTACGAAATTTAGGCGGCATGTTGGCATCTGTATTGGTGCAATGAGGCCCAGTAATGTTTAGGAATACAAAAATTTTGTGCGGCCTACTTGCAATATTAATTAACACGAATTTGTCAAAAAAAAAATTTGACGTAGCATACACCCGCACAAGGGCCTAACTCGCCAAAATAAATTACTCACCATAAAAAATTATCACTTTACGTAGGTATGGGCGCGAGGAGAGTTGACAGAAGTAAAAAATGAGTGTGTGGTGTAAGGCAGAGGCGGCGGTAAGATACAGTATGTGACTAGACAAAGAATTCTCAATTCCGCCTGCAACCCGCCTTTCCCTAGAAAACCACAGTCCCCTTCTGACTTGAAGTAATTTACTGCTTCACGCTGCTTGGAACAACAATTGTCAAAGTTTTGAGAAATGAGTG
Organism: Dryococelus australis; assembly: GCA_029891345.1. Classification (NCBI taxonomy): domain Eukaryota; kingdom Metazoa; phylum Arthropoda; class Insecta; order Phasmatodea; family Phasmatidae; genus Dryococelus; species Dryococelus australis. Next base: position 128,101,278 of record CM056996.1, on the reverse strand, counting down.
ACCACTAACATCAGTAAGACCAGTTTTCCATAGACTGAAAACCATGGATAATATAAACTATTACCGCAGTTGAAGAATAGGTCTACAAAAAGAAATCTGTGCATAACTGAAAGCGCGTTTGAAGATACCGAGGTTGGTGAGGGATTACTGTATCTATTTTTAGACGTACCTCATATTTTCGACTTTTTCGGTGCAAACTGTTCACGGTTCCTCAAGATTGGGTCGTAATAAATGGGGTCATAATGGAGGGGTTTTACTGTACAATGTGAAGTTGTTTCCTCATCAGGGTGGACTTTGTATCTTGTTAAGCCACGATTCTATGCCTTACCAGGTGAGGAACAGCAAAAAGGGTAGGGTACAAAATATAGCGTTCCTTGCTGCCAAGCAGTTGAGTGCACTCGCATCTCCCACGAAGGAAAGGCAGGCAAAACGGGACAGCTCCACCGAACTCAAGGCGCCAAGCAGTCCCACCTGCTCAGATTGTAACTGTATATTTTATCCCATCACTTCGTACCAGCCCAGAGTACTACCCTGTGGTGAGAGGGTTGGTGTACAAGACTGAGGCTAGGTACAGTTGGTCAAACCCGCACTTTTGGAGCAGTGAGTCAGCCGCCTTGAATTGCCGCTTCAGAGTGGGACAAGCCCGCCACCACTGAGTGAGACCCGGACAGCATCACCAGCATCAACCAGGACGGTGTAAGTCAATACCCAACATCCCTCGCCAAACCCCATCGAGCCTAACTTAAAAACTCCAATATTAGTCTAGCGACAAATTCCTCTACCAAAGTGCAAATTCAGTTTAACCAGGTATGCATCAAAAATTGAAAAGGATTAAAGGATTAATCCTTAATCCGATACATTGGCTCATAGATACATTGGATTAGTCGCAATTTAATCCACATTGGATAATCCAATCAATCAGATAATCCACTAATCTGAGAATTTATTTATAGATGCCCCCATCCCTATGTCATTCTAGTAGTGGCTGACAATTTGTTCTGTTCACCAGCTGAGCCACCGAGACTATGAATCAAGATCATCCAAGTACTAAAGCGCGCTGCCAGATGGCATCACTAGTACGATCTCCACATGCAGCCGTAGATCCAGCATCGGCCGGTAACATCACACACCCAGAGGATCAAGAACCGCCCAAGGGTGAGCCACGACCAAGGGTGAGCCAAGAAGAACATAAATACTGAGGCCCAGCCCTTGGAACGCCAATCTTTTCTATTCCATCACAGTACTTCTCGTGCCGAAGGAACCATCAGCTTCTCTCCTTGTCTTCACCGTGCTGCTGGTGACAAAGAACCTCCTCTACATTCGTTTTCACTGCACCTCTGGTGCTGATAACTCCTACTGTTCTACCAGTCCTTGCCAGTCGTTGTCTAAAGTCACACACTTAGACACATCCAGCCTTATCAGGGCAACACCATAGTGTAGCAAGTTTAAGTTATTTTCATAGTACTTTGTATACCTACCCCACTAGCCTAGGAACAGGTCGCCTTCACCTGTCAATGCGTAGTCAGCTTTCGTTAAGCTCCTGTTGATAGGAGGTAGTACAGCACCACCTTGCTTATTTCCTTAAATAAAATAAATACATTTTTAATCCATTTAAGGGTATCTTTCCCATAGCCATCAGCCACACCTGAGGGACAGCAGGTAACCGAGAAATTTATTCCAAACTGCAAAACACATCAGTAGAATACACACACCCATTCTACATGGCAACCCTTTCTGTGTACTATGGTGTACAGAACAGGAGAGTCCCGACACTTGGTACTCCTCCTCTTGGGGTTAGCTTATCAGCTTGGTGCTTTCTCTCTCCACTGCACTTTTGGTGTCGGAGGTAGTATTTCCCCGAGTTGAGATGACTGGTCCTCAAGAAGATCTCCCCACATATTGGGACTGTCAGACATTGAGATCTGACTCTCAGTATCCACCGTGATTCTAGTGCCAGGTACCAAGTTACGGATACCGCATTGGGTTGGTGATGATACGTGGCTGAACACCAGAGTAGGACAACAGCACTACCTGCTCCACATACACGAGGTCTGATCATAGATACTCTTTTCTTATGTCTTTCTCCTTTTGTAGTGGTACCAGTAAGAGGGTCAAAAGGGCTGAGACTGTCTCTAAGTATCAGCAGGAGATTAACCACAACCCCACTGGTCTCAAGCACTTCGGTCCCAGGGAAGAGGCGCAAGCTGTAGGCCGCTTAGAGGGGCCCGTCTCAAAAGCCTTTGAACCAGCTCTCTTCACGCCACCAACCACAATCGACAGCACAACACACCCAGTAATATTGCTCTGCGTGAGCGGACAGGGCAAGTCACTCTACCTAGATAATTTGTGGTTTTGGGGGGACCCCAATCAGTCGGCCAACTTCGGCATCAAACAGTTCCTGCGAGCAACACACGACCAGCACAGCAGATTCAGGGGCCAAACCGGTCGCACCATGGTCCAAATCACAGCAAAATATGCAGGTCGCGCGCATGTCACCCAGGCAATCCAGTGAGTGGTCCCACAGAAACGTAAAGCCACACTTGGTGTACCAGATTTCGTGCCTTGCTGAAAAGTAACCAGGTCGGTTCTGTACAATGGCTGCACACCAGGACCGCTCAAGGACTAGAGTCCAAGCATAACCCCTCACCTTGTGACCGTGACGTACCTCAGATGCCCACAGGTCGTCACACATCACTGTTATCTGTGGCAATTAGATTACCAGAAGAATAATGTGATGCCCATAGTTCTGTAAATCTGGACAACAAGGCTACAATATGCAGGGTTAAGTTCCTACAAACAAGTATGTACCCAAAAATATACACTGTACAGACACTCATTTGCAAAAACAGAATGTTGAGACAGTATTCATTATCTGTGGTGTGTAGAATATAAAAGCCTCTGGATCAAGTAACTAAAACTCATCATGTAAACTGACGTAAAAAATACTCCCTTAAATTATTTTCTTTCAGAAAACCAGTTCTCAGGTTTAGACTCAGAGCCTGTGACACTCTATTAAGTGGGTTCTATAACTCAAGGACAAGGGTACTGTGTGTTATCCTCCCTCAACATGGGCGGGTGGTGACAACGAGTTAAGGCAACCAGCAACAAGAGATTTATTGTGTGTTGCTATAAGTCCTTAGCCGGCTAAGCGGATAACACAGAAAGGGTAAAGACGGTACTGGGTGGGGCGGTGGTCAATGGCCACTAGCCTCAGCCATAGGTCAAGAGCCTCAGAGGTTAGAAACCTCAACCAGTACACTAAAGACAATGGCAGTGACACCAGTAGGTGTTAAGAAGCACTCCTGGTTCCTTGTGTTCCAGAAGTCTCCCACAAAAACATTTAAGGGTCCAGGAATGGAGCACAAGGGCGTTATGCAGATCGTAATTCCCTTAAAGGGAGTACAACAGAGCAGGGCTCTACACTATATAATATTTAGAGAGAATCCTTGACACAGAGATCAACTGGACCCAAGTTATGCCTCCCAACAAGGAGGAGTTAAACTGGCTGCGCAAAGTGTACCCACTGGTGTGGGGTCAGAAGTACAAGATTATAGAGAAAATTGTTTCTGAATGCTACGAGCAGAGCCAAAAGACGACGATGACGACGATGACGACTGCTGAGGGCTGCAGCAGTATGTTGCATGAGACTGTACCCCAAGAGGAGGCAACTCCTACGCAGGCATCTTCTGAGGTGAGAGGGTGCCCTCGGGAAACAGGACAGACCATCTCTTTCGAAGAGATACAGACGGAAACATCAAGGGTAATGGAGGAACTGGTTGAATACGCCACGGACGAGGGGCATAAGGTCAATAAGGAATGGGCTAACTTCTTACTTCATAGGATGATGAGGATAAAGGCCCTGCTGGACCTGCAGTTGCTGATAAATGTGGAGTTATCCACTGAGAACAAAGGCTTGAAGGCAGTTCTCGAAATACAGCACAGCCAGGGAACACCTAAGCTGGCAGCAGCACGGCCTCTTACTGAGCCGCAGTCATTGTCATTCGCGGAAATTGTTAAGGAACAAAAGAAGAGGAAGAAGAAGGGACAGGAGGTCCCCCAAGAGGTCCAATGGCAGGAAGTAAGAAGAAGGAGGCAGGCCAGTAAGAGGACCATCCTCATCTACCCGAAGGAGGGTGAGTGTAAGTCAGAGGTAACAAAAGAAAAGTTGAAGACCATTGACCCAGTCCAGGAGAAGTTACATATCAGGAATTTCAGACAAGTCACTAGGGGTGGAATACTTCTTCAGGCTGAGGACGAGAAAACTTTCCTCAAGCTTAAGAATGCACAAAGGATGGAAGAATTGGGGACTTTGGATAACAGATCCGAAACGGGGAGGCCCCAAGGTCACCATCTTTGGTGTTTCACGGGATTATGACAACTCTGACTTTCTGGAGACTCTGTGAGTCCAGAATTTCAGAGAATCCCAGATCACGGATGAGGAACTAAGAATGAATGCAACAGTAAGGTTCTGTTTAGGACCAACAGATAAGGAAAAAGAAAACATAGTCTTGGAGTTAACTCCATCCTTGTGACGGATGCTGATGGACTGTGGAATATTCTATATAGGATTCCCAAGGTGTAAATTAAGGGACTACATTGTTCCTGCCCGATGTTTTAAGTGCCAAGGCTACGGGCACATTAAGGATAAGTGCAAGAGTGAGATGGTGTGCTCCTGCTGAGCCGAGAAAGGACACAAATTCTCTGAGTGCAAGGCTAAAAGCACACCAGCCAAGTGCACTAACAGCGTCAAGGAGAAATGCAGGGAGACAGACCATAATGTCGGATCTCCGGACTGTCCTGTGCATCGGAGGATGCTAGCGTTGGAGCTCAACAAGACTCTGTACGACTAGTCATCTCACACCGCTACAGTTGGGGCAGATTAACCTGCAAAGAGCTACAGTTCCAACAATGGAGCTGCATCAAGTTGTGACGGACCAAAACCTGGACATGGTAGTGATGCAGGAAACCTACCTGCCCAGAGGGACGATACAGAATCTCCGAGGTCGTTGCGCCCTTTTTGGAGAAAATCCAATGGCTGGAATCTGGGTATGTAATCCTGAGATAAAATACATCCCAATGGAAGCTCTGTCAACCACACATTATGTGTGTGTCAAGGTGGAAATGGGAGGAAGGAATATGATGACTGTGTCACCATATTTACAACCTCAAGATTCATTGGAAAATCATCTAAATCAATGGGAATTGATAATAAACAAAGCGAGTGAAAAGAACATTGTATTTGGTGCTGACATCAACTCCAAATCAGAATTATGGAATTCTGCAAGGTCAGATAATCGAGGAGAGGTCAATCAGTACCTCATGGAGAGAAACCTCCAGATTGTGAATTCACCTGGTCACATTGCGACATATCTGTCGCCAGCCCATGATACGGAGTCGTATCTAGATGTAAACGTAGTGACTGTGCGAGCGGCTGGTTGTGTTGGGGACTGGAAAGTTTCTGATGAGGTCAAGAGTGCCCATAGAATGATCCTGTTCACCATCCGGATGGATATTATGGGAAAAGTAAAACCGAGACCCCGATGTGCGACAGTGAAAGCAAACTGGCCCCTCTTCGACAGGGTGCTGCTCAGCGGCTTAAAGGACTATAAGGACAGCAAACAGCAGATGTAATTGGATGAACGAGCCCATAGGATGGTGGGAATAGTGATGAAAGCCTGTGAGGAGGCAATTCCCTGATCCAGAGGAAGGTCCCTCATCATCCCTGGTGGAATGATGAATTGGATCCACAGAAAGGAGGTTAAATACTTCCAGAAGAAATCTAAAAGGTCTTATCATCCAGAGCGACGATTAAGAGCCGTTGAGCGGTAAAATGCCGCAAGGGTGGAGTACAGATGTATTTTGTGGAAGAAAAGACAACAGGCTTGGAGAGAGCTTGTTACAGATAGGGGAAATGAAGTCCAATGGGGCCTGGTCTACCGGATGGTGACAGGAAAAGTAAAAGGCTCAGAGGAGCTTCCTACACTTGAGGCCAATGGGCGTCTTCTGCAGTCTTCTGAGGAGATCACACGGCACATGACGGACGTCTTGTTGCCAGACGATGCTCTAATAGGGGAAACGGAGTATCATCTCCAGATCAGAGCCACTCAGTAAATGGCCATTGAATCTGAGGACACAGCACCCTTCTTCCTACATGAACTGGACAACACTGTCAGAAAGACAAAGTTAAAGAAAGCCCCTGGACTGGAAGGAATGACGAGGGAAATGCTCCTCTGTCATTTTGAAGATACGCAAGAAGTTGTTGGAATGGTTCAAGGACTGCCTAAAAGAAGGCACTTTCCCTACAGAGTGGAAGAAAGGCCTCCTCATTGTGATATATAAGGGGGGCGGGAAGAACCCGAGACTGGCTAGCCGCAGATTCTGTGGCAGCTGCGATTGTTGGAGTGCCCCAAGAACATGTATGAGACCATCAACAGCTTTCTGTCAAATAGAATGTGTGCACTGGATATGAGGACCTACAGGGAGGTGAAAGTGCTGACCAAGGGCTGTCCGCAAGGACCACTAAGGCTGGACCTCCCGCAGGGCTGTGTGATCTATGGCTACGCAGAGGACTGTTTACTCTTGGTTCCGGTCTGGTCACAGAGGGAACTAGAGGATAAAGCGGATGGTGCCCTCAAGAAAACAGAAGGTTGGGCCGAGAGATTAATATTGGAGTTCTCTGATCAAGAAAACTAATGGAATTTTGCTAAAGGACACCTATAACTCGCCGCCATTTTGATTTTTCATAAATCCTATTTTTTAATATATGTAGGAAGAATAATAGTATTATTCATTTTTATAACATGATTAATACCAAACATAATATTTTCATTATCAAAAAAAAGAACTACAATAATCATAACAACTTCAATATTAATTTTAATTTTTATACATGGATCTCTGTAACTCGGGGACATGCTTAGGGACAAGAACTCGGCCAAGGAACTTGTGGGATACCTTACCAGGATCGGTAAGAGAAGGGAAGAGTTTGACATCTGGTGGTCAAGTCGCCAGTTAAGCGATAAATTTGGTGACGGTCCGGCGATGGGGATGACATGAACATTCACAATGGGTGAACATGTCTTCCCAAAGGTCTTGATTTTGAATGAGTGCAAGGGGAGCCCTCTCACTACACACTCAACACGATTACAGGATCAGGTTCCAGTTCCTGTTCATGGACAGTGAACAAAACAGTGTACCTCCCGGCAGAAAATACAGCAACAGGGGAACAAAAGGAATCGAGAACCCCCCTCCTTAAAGCCAAACCAAGGAAAAGGAGAAATGAAAAACGGGACGGAGTTGTCCAAGTCCAGGTCTACAATGCGAGTCACAGAGCTGGAGCAACAAGATACTCATGACCAGGGTGAGGAAATGGAAAAGGCAACAGATGGCTAGCCGTGTACCTGGAGCCCAGTGGTGTTCGTTCGGGAAGGCTTTGCTTGTGTTATGTGTAACAAGAGCAAGCTCAAATGAGATAACAGATGGAGAACAGTCTGCGCCATGAACAGTGCCAGTAAGGTATGGAAAATGGGAGAGGTATAAACTGGAAAACCACGGGAAACAGAGGTGTACAGAAAGATCATCCTCCATAAACATCTTGTAAGGAGAAGCGAAGCAACCCCTGCCACAGAAAGAACAGTGGTAATTGATTGGTCAGACGAAAAGAACATGGTGGATGCATCCGTAAAGGCCTGGCCTCCGGGGGCGCACCTGAAAGATCCAAAGTGGCTGTATGACGAGGTCATACGAGGTGCACACCTCTCAAGACTGGTTCAACCCAAAACCCTAATGGCAGCCCTGGCCCTGGTAGTTAGGCAAATAGAGGGGGGTGGGGCAGGCTAATCTTCCCCAGGATGGAGGCCGTCGACATAGCAAAACGCACTCCTGAGCTTGCTCAGGGAGTACTACTGGCATAGAGGTGAAAGGTTCAATGAATCTGACATCTTCAAGAATACTGTTCATACATACGGGTGGCATACCTTCGACTACAGCAAGACCTTCACGGAGTACACTGTGGTCCGGTACTAATCCTTCAACCCGGTTAGCATCCTAACATCAGTTCATGCCATTCCCAGATTTAACACGTACTTCCGCTTGAGGGAAACCAGTTTGAGGGAGGGATAGTGCAGGGGAGGGGGGATCGAAAAGGGGTACACAGGCGCCCCTCCCGGCTGCACCTGACTAATGACTGGATGAACCATGAAAAGGTGTAAGGAATATCATGAAAACTTCATCTCCCTCCCACCCACCCACCCTCTCTCATAAACCTACCGATTGTGGCATACAGATATTGACAAGTTTCTTTCCCTGAACAGAGGTGTTTAGGAAAATACAGATGACAACAGCAATGGACACCGGAATGAAATTTTAGAAGGAACTCCATGAATGTACAACCAGTTCTTGAATGAGATGAACAGAGAGTAGGTACTGGAATGTGTGTGTGTGCGTATGAGTACCATTTTCGATTGACTGCAGTGTGGAAATACTACGCCTTTTACACTTGGGGGCAATGTGGCGAGGAATGTTTGTCAATCGGGCATTCCCCATAACTGAGTCTGCTGCAACTCGAGTTCACTGGGCCGTGAAAGCTGTTAATGGGGATACCGCCATGTTTAAATTCAACGTGAAAGGACAATGCACGTAATGCGGGTAGTTAGTGTGTGAATAAGTATTATAGTGTAGTGATTCTTTTAAACTTTCAGAGAGTATGGCGGTTTCAAAATTGCAAAGTTCCCGGTGGACCCTGAAGACCAAAGAGCCGATTTAGTTTTTTCTTTTGCGGGGGTTAAATGTAACCATTAGACCTTTTAATAGGTATCAGCCACCTAGAGGGAAGGTTTGGTAAGGCCTGCGCTGGTTCCACCGGGAACTTTGTCCACACAGCTCGCCTTAGCACAAGTCGTGCTACAGTTCCCTGCTGCACAGCCACAGTCCTCCTAAGGACTTTCCAAGACCTACCAGGCCTTCAACCAACAATGCCTTCCCTACCACAGCAGCCGAAGAGTTGTCGCTGCACTTCCCGTCAAGAGTTTTCTAACCAAATACGTACACCACACGTGGTACCCTCGGTCCCTTCAAGACCAAAAGCCACAATTAGAATCCAGTTGTTTTCACAACTATTTAATTGTCAGCTCTCATCCACACTTCCAGTCAGACACCTCAAACCAAGAGGCACCTTCACCAGTTTTGACTTGTACAAAGTTCATTGAACACCTAGTGTGTGTAGAGGTAAGATGTAGTACGGGTCACACTGTTTCTATTGTCAAGGGAATAAAACAAGTAGTCTAGCTAACCTATGTCTTTCCATGCTCTCTAATGAATGAACACGTGCCTTTTTAACACCCTGGCAAGTGTCACCTCGTAGGGAGCTGCAAGGGACCGCAAATTGGCCACAGTTTCCGACACAGAGTAGGACTGCCGGCAGCCCCTAACCAGGACTGCATGTACGTCACACACAAAACAAGTTTGGCGGCCACTCATACCGTGGACCCGGTATGTAAAGGTACCTGGTGCACAAGTACGGTAGAGTCCCCACCACTAGAAAGACACGCAATGAAGCATCTGGGCCAACTAAGTCAGCTAACCTATTACCTGCAGAGTGTATACACTTGTCGGAGAGGGTGCCAGGCCTGATGAGATTTCACCCAGGTACTTCTGGAGTACACTTTAGCTAGGGATTTGTTGCCTGCTGCACTCTACAGGATGAACAGTAGCATCTTTTCTGTCCATGACGTTCACTCACCGACGAGGGAGCAGGAGGAAGGCCCGCAGGACAGCTGCTATCTTTGCATCTTGTCACCCCCTAGGTAATCTATCTACACCAGCCCTCAGTTGCAAGTCCCCACAGGAGAGAGGACAAGCCACCCTACAATTAGTGGAGACACTCCACTACACTCCCTGCCAAACTACTTGGCCTACCTGTTAGCATTCCCTGAGCTGCTCACTCCACCATGGGCACACTCTCCTCTTAGAAGTGGTCTCGTTTGACCCAGAGGACAAAATAGAGACACGAGAACCAGCCGACCCTAAGCCCACCAGCCGGCCGGTATCCGGGTCACCAGCAGGCGCAAGCCGAGCCAGCCATCTGCTCCGGCCGGAGCAGAAGTCTTCCCGTCAGGGTCAGCATCTGCTGCAAAGGAGTAACACCAGTGATAAGCTAGTCTAAGCCAGTGTGTCCAATGCCTGGATGCATCACCTTGCCCTCACAGATTTTGTACCAATTAGGCGCATGACATGTACTACATAAGGGATCAGTGCAAGACCGATAGGTCATACTACAGATGTCTCCTCAGTAGAGTCCACCCCCAACCTGCACAACTGACCCGACAGAGAATTTAAAACTAAAACTTCCCCACTCTTTGACATTACGTCCCTCTCCCTATTGTCACGCAGCACATCCACATTGGAAAATGTGCTTGCTCTGACGTGTGCCCCTCATACAACTAATCTAATACAATTACGACTCATCACCAAGAGTACCTCTTCCACCATTACAGACGTGACACGTTGCCTACCCTACAGGCAACAGACACTTATGAGCAAATTTTCTTCATCAGAGGATACGCAACCCAGCAGGCATGACGCCCCCTCCCCCCTTCGCAAAGCTAAGAGCCTACAAGCTGCCCAGACCTCGGGCAAGGCCGAGCACCACCCACGAGGCAAAAAGCAGAAACGCTGACCAGAGTCTTCCCACACCAACCAGGGTAGAAGGACTCGCGCCTTCCTTGCACCCTGTGCCGGCAGCCTAAAAGCTTCCACTATATAAGTCCAGATGCTGCAGAGCTCGGGAGTCATTCTTACGCATCCTGTCTCGCGACATCCAACACTGACTCAGTGCTGTGACCTCCGGAGATCTTGGAAACTTCAAGTACACCCCCAGCGGGTACTTACTACATCTCGACGACCAATGAACACGAACATACGCATTCAACTTCACTTTGTCTCCTCTAGTCACCTTTTACTTAACAGTTTAACTTTAATTGATTTGTATTTGAAGAACCAATATTTCCCATTTTAACTTAGAACTGGGTAGCCTATACCTGGATCTGCAGGTACCTTCATTGCTCCACGGTTTGATAGGAGGTAGCACAGGTCACATGTTCATTGAACATTCAATAAACACTCATTGTTATCTACCTTTCAGTTTTTAATTTACAGGGTATTTGTTTGTATTAACGGTTGTAGACAGAATATGCCGTGCACTACCAACAGGAACCGGGAAATTTATTTAAACCGAATTAGCCTGACTGTGGAACCCTTTCAGGTGTCTTCACGTCAGAAGACATACATATTAGACAGCTACCTGTTTCTTCCCAGTCACACATTAGCACTAAGTCAGTGTTCGTGGGGGAGAAACAGTGATGCCACAACCACTAAAAACACCTTCGCATCGGGAGGGGCGACGGACTCGGGTTATTTCTCACCACTCGCACTAAGTCAGTCCGCAGTGACCGTAGCCTGAAGTTTTGCCATTCAACCTAGTGCAAATACACAACCAGTAGAGACTTGGCGGCCCCCAAGGCTCCATGTCCCTGATCAGCCCACATACTGCGGGGGATCAGTGGGGACTTATCGAGCTCATGCCGGCAAGTCACTACTGCGTTACACTGTCGAACCTTCCTGTCTAAGTGCATCACGTAGGCTGTCGAACTGTTTGCCCTATACCTCACGAGAAGAGGAGTGGTAAAAAACGTAGGGAACAATTCCTGGCTCACTCTGCTCTCAAATTGTGGATCGCATTACCACGTCCTATGCAGAAGAGGCAGGTGGAACGGAACCACGCCACCGGACTTAGACATCATCAAGTCGCGCCTGCTCCGGTTCTGGTAGTTGACTTCCACCTGGTATCTGCATAAATCCTACGTGTCACCCTGCGGTAAAAGGGTTTCTGACAGGAACCGAAGTCCGACTAGACTGGGACAACCTCAACTTCTGGACCAAAGAAGCACTCATGTGAAATCTCCAGTCCGGCCTAGACCTAATTCGCCACGTCTAGGTGAAAACTACCCCAACTACAAGGCCCATAAAGGAGTTAGTAAGTACTAACCAACACCCCTAGCCTCACGCCAACTATTTAAATCAAACTACCCTGCTTTTGGTCTAGCGGACAAAATCCTCGACCAATGTGCCAAGTCAGTCTAATCAGGCACAAGTCAGCTCAATGTTTTGATTGAATGTGTGCGTGTTTCTAACAGTACCATTTGAGTACAGGTGTATTCTAGTGCAGTATTGTTTATAGTATAAAATGTTTCCTTTCCTATATTTTCTTTAAATTCCTCTTTAATTACAACTAACTTATGTATACCAGTATGCTCAACAATAATTTTGTTGCTATGCAATGTATGGTTTGAATCTACAAGTCATTCCCACATCTATTACATTCCTGAATGTACTGAATTTTTCTTTCAGTCTTCTGACAAATGATATAAAGAGAATCAACTGTGATTCACACAATGGCACAGAAAGCAGCACTCACTCTCCTTATGTGCAAGACATGTACCTAAATAAGAGAGATGGAAAACAGTAGAGATAGAGATGTACCATATCTGTCATGAGCGCAACCTCCTGGCGTAGGGCCTGTAGGAAGCCTTCTGACTTGAGCGTGTCAAGGCGAGCGATGGCACGACGCAGGTGCCTGCGCTGTGAGAACAGCAAGGCCTGGAACATGCGCCCCCAGGTGTAGATGTTGGCAACGACCACTGTAGCCAGCATCACTCCCACTGCCACCAACACAATGTGAGCCGTCGTCTGCTCCAAAGCCGGCTCTCTGCCTGTCAACTGCTGGTTCAGTAGCGACGATTCATTGCTTGCTGGCTCCTCCAATGTCTCCCTATATGCAAACACAAACATAAATCCCCCTCACTGCTACAGCACTTCCACCAAACATAATACACTCTACTGAAAATTCAAATACACCAACATTTCTGTGGAACAATGCATAATCAAAAATGTTTACATCACCCATTTTATAAACATATAGGACGTAACCAAAACCAACAGCTTTTTCAGAAAAATTAGTTCTCTTAGATGTCTTCACTTAAGAACAACATGTGGAACATTTAAGGACTCAAATATTTCAGAAGACATGCTATGGGACTACACACCATACAAAAATGTAGGTGGATATCCTTTACATGTGCCATTAAACTCAAACATGTCACAACAGTATATCAACAAGCTACTACAAACTTAGGTCACAATTAGAGAACCTAAAAGATAAATTCAATTAAGTATGAACCATTACTCAACTTTTGTAGGCACACCACTTGCTTTACAAGCATCAGCTGCAATGATGAGAGGGAGGTTTGCCATGAGAAAGAGGAGACGACCAGCGAAGATTTGACCACAAACACAGTGACTGCGAGTTTAACAGCCGTAAATTGCAGTCTCTGGTGCCAATACAACAAGGATGTGTTCTCAATACAATACTCATCTACCGAGTCATCTAAATGAATTATGCGCACAAGACCCAGGCTATTGCTAAAAGGGGTTCGACTCACGCTGGGAAGAGAGTCTCGGAGAAGGGTTAACTTGTGACATGAAAGGTGTTGGTGACTTGGGGACACTGACCCCGATGAATACCTTGAATTTGAGTGTACTCTCGTACAACGTGTGTGTCGAGTGGTGTGAGTGGCCTTCAATCTCTTAAATGTGAGTTTCCTATGGAACATATCCTGGAGCGATAATTACACTTGCTTTGGTAAGGTGCCAGCATAAAAAGTAGGGCAAGTCGGTTTACGCAAGTGAACAAAGTTTTCAACAGTGGGCAAAACAGTCAGCCGACATATTACCTCAAAGACCACAGGCTGTGGAGCTCTCCTCTGTTCCATAGGTCCTGCTGCTGCAGCCGGCTGTGGTACAGCGATCAACTCAGGTTGCAGCTGTGTTGGTAATCTGGCTGCTACAAGCGGTGTGTGGGTCGAGGAGGGATGGGAGCATATTCAAGGGGAAGAACTGACGGCTCTATGCCTATCACTTCTAGACCACTTGCAATACAGTTAAGTACTCAAAGGGAAGTTGACCTGAAGCGAGTCAGCAATTCAAACAATGCAATGCCTTATTGAGATTCACTGACAATACTACTTTGTAAATTGATTTCAGTTTCTATTTGACAGAGTTCCCGTTTAAGACGGGTTTTTCACTCGTTTTGAAATTTTTCGGCATAAGGCAGTGTAACAAAATACCACGGCATCAAAATAACAATAAGCCACACAACAAAATAATGTACGTAGAGTGAAGTCGGGTATAAGGAATGGTCCTACAGTGTACTTCCCGATACACGTCAAGTCCCAACGTGTCTATTCACCCAACCCCATCTGGCCAATTTACTTGCCCATAGGGTTAGACAGCAGCACATGTAAGGAGCCGCAATATCAAGGTGTAGTTTATTCCTAGTGAAGGGCTCCTCCGAAGATTAATCTGTGCTACACGTGGAGTGATACTCTGTGGTGTATCACCCTGGGTGATACCTAGGCCAATCTCGGAATACCGCTCGGAGTTTCTTGTATTTGCCGTCTGGCTATACACAACTCCAGCATTACTTCACGCACACCATAAGAAATACTATATTCCCTTGCAAATTTAAATAAGAATTTACTGTGGCTTTTATAACACTGATAAAAACAAGGGATTCAAGGTTTAATAACACTAAGGAGTAAAAGTCTCAAATAGTCAAGGATATTGTGACTTTAATATGACCACATGAACAATTACAGTAAAGCAAAAATAATACATCAAACTGAATGGCTTCTCTTTCTACTATAAGAATTACTTTACCGTGAAAATCAATAATATACAAATTTAACTTGCAGAAATTAAAAAGTTTCAAGTCAAAGCAAATCAGGTGAAGGCAACCTGTTATATTTACTTCACATTTTGAGGTCTCCCGTGATTTACTTAAATTTAAATTAATTTTATTAAATAGCAAATTAACTACCCGTGGAACCTTTCTGAACTTAAACTGGGTATGTCTAGAAGAGACCTCACAATCTATAACGGGATTCTCTACTTGAATGGTAGAGAGGTTTGGCTAGGGTCTTAAGGGGCTACGTTGCCATGACCTTGAGATAACCAGGACTGAGCAGGGTTAAGGAGAGGGTAGGTCGACGTAGGAGGTGATCAAAGTCAATGATGACTGGAGGCGCTTCTGCTGATATCCTTCAGGGGAAGCTGGCCTCTTGGAGAGCATCGTCATTGTTGAAAGTGGCATGGGTATAAGACAGCTGGTCCTAAGTTATGTTGCCCTCTGCCTCCATGGCCAAGAGGTACTACAAGACTATATTTCTGCTGCAGTATCCAACTCTGGCCTTCGCAGACTTTACTGGAGTGGACAAAGGACTGGCGAGCCACTCCGAGCAACTGCTCAGGCATGGGCTGACTCGACTTTTACAGTGATCTCTGTCCATCATGGATGCTGCGAGAGGTATGGCGGGGTTGGTCCCACCTACTAGGGGTGTAGTTTGTGACGTCATATGCATGGACCAGTGGATGCTATATCTCACCTCTTCGCTCGGCACCTGGGTGCAGAATGCTCAAGCTCACGGCACTCGTGTAGGCAGCAATCCACTGTGAATGGGCAGTGTCTCCAGCGGCACCAAATTCAAACTGGTGTGCTCTTCTTCTGGCGAGCGTGCTGAAGAATATAATTTCAGTGTGGGCAGAGCCATGATGTAACAGTTTTCCCTGCATATGTAGGGGAGCAACACATGATAGGAGCATGGGGTTGGAGCCTGTCAAGTCTCTGTCAACGTCGAGGAGTTCTCCGTGTTCTGCCTACCTTACCGGGAATAGACTTGCCCAAAAAATCAACCATCTCGGATGGTGCGAAGTCGTGAATCTGTAGTGCACTCTATCTAGCACAATTGTTGTCATGTGTAAATGTTTAATTTAGGTGTATAAGGAGTTCAGGATACCTGAAAGCTTGTGTTAGTCACAAGGGTATGAGATGTAAAAAGTTTGTGATAGAGGGAGGCTATGAGCTATCTACAGCAGAATACTAAAGTAAAAAGACATGCATCTTCCAGCTCCTCAGTTGCATTCTGCTTATTGCTAAGCTTTCAAATATCATGTGCACAATGAAGTGTTCATGTCCAGTACATGATAAAAATTCCAATATAATTTCACTACTGCTAAAAGAAGCTGAAGAAGCAAGTAAGTACTCACGCCTGGCTTCTGTACACATCCAGGTCGGTCACATAGAGTGTGAGCACACACACACCCACCAGCATGCAGCAGAAGCCTACTGCAAAGATGACTGCGTAAGGAACGCAGCACATGCGTCGCCACTTCCAGCTGGATGCAGACTTTACTGCACAAAACACAATGCACATGCACATTTTAGGAAACAACACTAACACAAGAACATTGAAGGGTTGGGTAAAAATTCATAAAAGGACTACCTATTAAGAGAAAAAATGTTTGAAGTGAAGAATATTATGAATAAGGCTGATGCGTGATGCATCCTACACATTATAATTGTTGACACCGCATCATCACCTGCACGTCACATGCCCGAGGGAATCGAAGCTTAACTGGCCGCCTCCAAGGTTTGAACCCACGTAATGATAGAAAGTCTTGCCATCGTCCCTGCTGCTTGAAAACCCACTAAGAAGCAGCCCCTTAGCGAGCAGCAGATACCGCTTGCACCCACTTCAAACCTCCCTGATGCCACCCCATCAAGAGATGGCAACAGCGGCACTGCCCGGCCCGAACCCGAAGGGCTATGCACAACTCCAGCATTACTTCACACACACCACAAGAAATACTATATTCCCTTGCAAATTTAAATAAGAATTTACTGTGGCTTTTATAACACTGATAAAAACAAGGGATTCAAGGTTTAATAACACTAAGGAGTAAAAGTCACAAATGGTCAAGGATATTGTGACTTTAATATGACCACATGAACAATTACAGTAAACAAAAACAATACATCAATCTGAATGGCTTCTCTTTCTACTGTATGAACTACTTTACCGGGAAAATCAATAATATACAAATTTAACTTATTTCTAAGAATTTCTACTTAGAACATTTTGCTACATGTGATAATGAGCTACAGTCAAATATATAAGGCAACACATAATTTCTTCTAAAATACAATGGTAGAGAAGAAAATACTACATATAGATATAGCAATTACTATTATAATAAGTGAAAGATCCAAATAGATTGTCAAAAGAAACAAAACACAATTTCCTACAGTGCATGAAGTTATTTTGAAACATAAATGCACAAAATCAAAATACAAAAAAACACAAATATATATTCTTCCTCTCTTGATTACCACAGTCCCTATCTTGACCAAGAGGGAACAATTAAAAACAGCAATAAACCAGGACCAAGACCACAGTATTATTTGGATGCTAAATGAATGACTGTATGCTAGCTTGTTTTGGTTTCCTTCTGGCCAATGAGATATCAGCTTGGTGAAATTTAAAACCTTTTTATAATTAAATAATAGTTTGCTTAACAGTACTACACATTGTAGTAGAGCAGGGACCAAATGGGACCGAATGAATGTGGAGATAAACAGTTCTTTCTACAGCTATCATTAAAGTATCCAAAATAATAAATAATCCATGGTTGGGTAGGGGGGATAGCCAACTACCTTGAAGTGTGCCACTTATACTACTAACTAATTACGATTATGACTCATCTCACATCAATCCAGTAAACCTACTGTTAACCACGTGAGAGTAAAACCCAGCGCCAACGCATACAAGGAAGTTGCGGCCTGCCACAATCCTGGAGGGCAGCCGGACACGTGGATACAAGGGGTTGCGCAAGCCAGCGGCACGTCACTCACTCCCCCTCCTCATCAGAGAGCCAACAAACTGTCAGCTGCCTCAGGGGAAGCCCAAGTGCCACCAAAGACATGCGAAGGCCGAGAGATGACTAGAGGGTGCTCCCCCCACTACGGCCTCGCACCAGAGGGACATCACGCGCCCTCCCCCATGGCCACCACAACTCCTGCTACCTTGACTATATAAGTCTGTGCACGGTGGACTTCACCAGTTGTTTCCTTCAGTCTTCAACTTGCTCCACCACTTCCCGTGCTGGGGCCTCCGCGACTACTGTTAGATCTTCAGCAACCCTCCAAAGGCTGTCACCAACTGCTCAGCAGTCCTCAGCAGCCACTAGAGGCTGCCAACCTTGACGTCACCATTAGAGCTCTGCAGCACCCGCGACCAGACGCTCCAGTAACGCCAATCATCAACAGTTACCAGAACCTCTTCATTGGTAACTAGAGTCGTACCAGACGCCATACTTCCCCGTCTCTTATAAACACTTCATTGATAGTTAGTTTGTTTCTGCTTTGATTAACCTTCTGCAGTTTTTATTAACGTTTCAAATTAGCCTAGAATCAGGTCACCTACACCTGGCTAACATAGGTTACTTCTAGCCACCAGTCTGCTTGGCAGGAGAGCATGAATCACTGTGTTACTAAGCGATTAATAAACACAGCTTTGTTTCTTTCAACTGCATGTCTCATTCCTAGAGTACTTCCAAAGTCAGCTGCTAGGAGAACATTGAGTCGTGCACTACAGACCGAGGACATGGTATTTTCTCACGAACTAGCTACAGCTGGAGAAACCCCCTCAGGAGGCTCCAGGCCAATAAACACCCATTAGACAGCCAGCTATCATATTCCCACTGAACACCCAGGTGCTCGAGGAATATCATAGAAGAGCCCCTGCTACTAGGAATACCTTTTCAGCCCGAGAGAGACAGTACACCGGAGTTGTATCCCCACTGAGCACCTAGGTGCTGGCAGGGATGGTGCTATGGCATGGACTTGGTTGGAAATGCTCACCCAGTAATAGCAATGGTGGCCCCTATGGCTCCAACACCTCTGAACTGCCTCGCCACAGTCACGGCCCTGCCCTAAGAAGAGCCGTTACGTCATACACGCCACAGCCCACCTTCAAGCCAGTGTGGCTTGCCCAGCTGTTGCCACCTGCTGTGCTGCAACCCGCTTTGCATCATGTCGCTCCTTCTAGCCTTCGGCTGCTAGAGGAGGGTAACTTGCAGCAGCTTCGACCGCCTTCAGCTATCTCCACTGGCCCACTGACACCGCTCTCTTTTACTCTCTTCTCCCTGCATTTTCTCTTCCCCACACGTGTCAACCCCTGCGTTGGTCCTCCGCGCTACGTATAAATAGGACTCGCAGTCCTCCGTTTGAAGCTGTCTCGTATCAGTCACCAACAGAATGTTACTCTGCCTGAAAGCACACAGAAGGTTGTCTCGTGCCAATTCAGTAGCACACCATTACTCTGCTTGAGCTATCTGACCTCTCCTCTAGCTTCGCAGAACGTCACTCTCCCTGAGAGTCAACAGACTTCAAGTCATAACTCCCATTTGCAGCACTGTCGAGAGTTCTATTCTGCATGATGTCCCCTTACTGCCCGCCAGCACACCGAAGCTTGCCACGCTTCCAGCTACCTTGTAGCTCACCTACAGTTGACTTGAGTATGAGTACCACAGATTTGGGGTCGCTCTCATATCTCGCGCTACCGTGTCTTCTGAAATTAGATAAATTACCAGTAGGTAACCTAGGATCGGCCCTTTAGGCCCATTTCAGGGTACAGGCGGGTTTTTGTGTGTTTGATTGAGCAATCAATAAAACAGGCATAAATCTGACTTGGTTGAGTTGTCTCTTCCAGCACTCTATTCTTTTTACACACAGCTCCTGCTAGTTCCTGTTTCGTCACATCTCCAAGTAAGACTCTTCCAGAGTTAGCCACGAGCCGAAACGCCATCCTCAACCTCACCTTTTGGAAACTGTCTCAAAGTGCAGCTTAGGAAGCTTGTCTTCCTGGGCAACACTAGAGCAGTTGTTACTTAGACTATCGCCGCTCCAGTAAGTGCCTGGGTCCACCAGCAACGTCTTGCTCACCAGGGAGCCACGGAAATGGTTACCCCTAGTCCTGCTACTGTAACCCTCCGTTTGGTACTTGGGTCTGCCTCATTAAGTGGCCAGTAAGGTCAGGCCACCTACCTTACCCTATTCCCTGCACCCTACTCGCCAATAGGCTGTGTTTACCCCTTACTGGCTACCCACTATCTACCCATCTGGTCTATCACCCTCTTTTATGTCTCACCATAGGGTGGGTAGGGCAAAGCTACCAAGCAGGGGCTAACTCAAGCTGGGGTTCTGAAGTGTAGTGGTTCAGGCATCAACCAGGTATACACCTGGAAGAGAGAGGAGGTTGCACGTCAGAGAGGGTTGCGTCCAGCTCCACTTTGAACCTCATATGGCACATGCCACATGCTGTACCTCCGCTACCACCATCACCGCCAAAGAAGCCGCCTACCTTCGTCCGGCCAACCAACGTTATTAAGGTAGTCAGAACCCTTAACATCACACCCACTTATACCCCTATCAGGGTGCCCACTCACCCATCGCTCGCAAGGACGCCTCCCAAGGCTCGATGCTCGATTATAGAAATGGCCAAAGCTAACAGCCTAAGTGATAGACGTCTTTCTCTGCCGTCTGCCTGGAACAAACTCATCCCCTAACCACCATTTTCTCGATAAAAGAGCACAAGTTCAAGAAGTCAAGTGCAAAAGAGAGCAAGATCACCTGAAGCTAAGTATTTATAAGCTCATGTACACCTGTCACGGGAATAGAAAAAGCTTCCACAATGTTTTTCCTAATCATTGCACTGCTGATAGTTTGCAGTAAAAGTCTAAACAAATATCAAACAGCTAGTGCAGTAGTGAGACAGAAAACTAATTCAACATCATGCTTCAAACACAAATGCGTGGTGCAAGTGTTTAAAATAAATGTGTCACTCAGCAAGTATAACAGGTCATCTGCAACGCATTCACCTGTGACAAAGAGCCTACCCACAGCAACTAGCATGAAGAGCAGTGCTAACGGAATTCACAAGAATAAAAGCAGATTATTTATAATGATTGTGGCCAGCTGTTGAACTTGACGCATGACGTCCTGTCGAACATTAAGTGAGACGGGATTTTTGTTGGGCGCTGAATCAAGAGCACTGTATTCTGATGGGGGTTCGTTTATGGGGTTTAGTCCTTGCGGGGTATGGGTGCATGCTCGGTGTACAGGACTGGCCTGGTAGCTTTCCGAAAGTGCACAAAGTCTGGCTCTGGCAAAATGATCTTGCACTTAAGGGTGACTGCCTTGGCCGGTATACCTGGGTGACACTTGTTTCTGATTCTTGGGCCGGCGACGGGCGGAATGCTAGTGTGTAGTGGCACTGCAGGTATGGCTGTTGGACATTGGCTGGATGTTGGCCATGGAGGTGCAGCCAGAACAACTGGCGTGAGAAATGAAATGGCTTCTGTGGGTGGCTGTTCCAGTTAGTTAAGGTAGGCTGCAATTCACGGGTGTACTTCCTGGCCTACACGGACTATTTCCGGAAACCAATCCTGGGTATCTCTGGTGTGACTGGGTCCTGTAGGTGTCAGAGAGCTTGAGCCTGTTCCCTTGGGTTGAGTTGTGCAATAGTGGCTACTAGGGTAGGTTTAAACTCATGCAGATGCCCAGAGAATAGTAAAGTCTGGTTTACTTGATCCCTCAATCCACAGCATTTGGAGTACGTCATTTGGATAACACAACACCCTCTCACATCTATGAGGCAAAATCACGATCTTGTGACTGTAGAAAGTATCGATCCACGTGTGGGCCTGTCGACAAGGCGGACACCCTATTTCAGCACCTGGTGCAGAGGCGCAGTGCATGCTGAAAGTTCGGCCTCACCGTCTAGGGTCTCAACCAGTGGGTGTTGTACCAGCTGAGTCTTCCTAATTCAGGGAATGCTAGTTTTTCAGAAATAAAAGTGCAGTGGAAAAGGAGCGAGCACCGAATCAACAAGCTGGTCTGGAAGCAGCGTACCTGTGCAGGCTCTGCCATTCCACCTATGACGTAGATAGAAAGGTTGGCCAGGATAGGTGCACATGTGGTGGCAAAACTGTATGTTGGCTCGTCTAAGTAAGTTCCCGGGATCACCTGCGTTCCCCTCCTTAGTGGGGTCAGTTAGGAAAGGTGCTAAGTCTATAGGAAATGTGGTACTCAGAGCTCTAGTTAAACACACGTTTTATTTCCTTGCTACGGGAAATAACACATGGTGACATACTACCTCCTGTGTCTGCAAGAGCATGTGCCGGGAAGCTGAAACTACGAACACGCCGGTAGAGGTGACCGGTTTCTGAACTAGTCAAAGGACGGGGTAGCCTGGCACTGTAAAAACAACTTGAACTAAGCTTATACACTAACAATTATTGCCCGGAGGGGGCCGTAGTGTCTAGTGTATGTAGACGACGTAACGGCAGATAGACTAACATGGTGCTTGGGTGACTAAGCAAGGTGTGACAGGAACAAGTCCCAAGCTGGGGCTTAGAGGAATGGAGGTTCCTTCTGGCACTAAGAGTGCAGTGAAGGAAGGAAGGTAACAGTGAGGAATGAAGCTAGATATAACCGTGGCAGCTAGTGCAGTGGGCAACTAAAGACTGCTACTGTGCTGGAGTCGAGCCAAGAACCCTGATTTATAATCTGCCAGGCTGCTGCCTTGGCGCTGATTGGCTGGCATCTTGTAGCCGAGGGGTGGTTGCAGAGCAGGGGGTGGCAAGAAAAGCATAGCTCTCAGATCCTACTAAGGCACTATCTAGCAGCGGGTAAAAGTACTGGCCTGAGATACATAGTTACGGTGGGCCAGTGAATAATACAATCTACCCTATCTAGAACGTCCATCCTAAATGGTAAACAGTACAATCTCATCACATGTCGGAATTAACGGCAATGCAAACTATGAGGACTCAAATGCAAGGCTATATGTAGTAATGAGCTGAAGTCGTCAAATCACCATTGTTAAAAAAAATCATATCTAAAACTAAAGAATGTAGAGTGTATTCTCTTCCCATGTTAACAGATCCTGACAAAAGAATAACCTAAAATTAAAGCTTTACCAGCCAAATCCCAACTTAACTGTACAACCAAATAAAAAAAAATTAAAAAAAATTTTTATCTCCAAAAATTTACCGTAGCAATAATATTACAGAATTTAGTTTGAGACGTGTCGGATTAGCTAATGCTGGATCACGGTCGTGTGGGTTTGGTTGCACTTAGGCCAATTGTGCTTTCAGGGTTTGATTATGGAGACTGTTTATGCTGGTGTAGTCTCTTTCTACTTGTCAGCCTGTTGTAGGGGAAGCTAAACCACTCGGCTGCTTGGCAGTGAGGCAAGCAACTCATTGCTCCTTCCTTCTTGCGCCATGTCTCACCTTAAATGGCATAGAGTGGGTTTGGCTGCTGAGAACTGTAGAACGAGCACCATGGACATGAGTGACTCTAGAATAGTGTTGCCCATGAGTAGCTGGTAGCACAAGCCAGGTGCCTCAGAAGGCCCCCCACCTTAGCGGGCAGACCAGAAGCGTTGAAGCCATGTGGGTTACCACTGATACTACTGGGTGTGAGTTTCCCAACCAAGGCCAGGCCATAGCACCTAAGCAAATACCGCCACCAGCACCCAGGGGCTCTGGTAGGGGTACAACTCAGGTGTACTATCTCCCTGGGTGGAAAGTGTTTCTAGTGATTGGGGCTCCTCTATTTTATTCCTCCAATACCTGTATACTTGGTGGGAATAAAATAGATGGCCTTCTAATATGTGTATATTGCAACTGGAGCCGCCTGAGGGGGAGTCTCCAGTTGTAGCTAGGTCGTAGTAACAATCTCCCGTTCTCGGTCTGCAGTACTTGGCTCGAGATTCTCCTAGCAGTTGGTTCAAAAGTACTCTATGAATTAGACTCATAGTTAGAAGAAACAAAGCTATGTTTATTAACTGCTAAGTAAACACAGTGACTCGTGCTCTCCTTCCAAGTAGACGGGTGACTGGACGTAAACCTACGGCAGCCAGGTGTAGGTGACCCGGTCCTAGGCTAGTTAGGGAAAGTGAAATAAAACCGACGAAAATTGCTTACAACACTAACTATAAACAGGGTGTCTGTAGGAGATGGCGAAAGTGATGTGTGGTATATCTAGTTACTGAAGAAGCTTCTGGAAACTTGGTAATTCAATTGGTGTCACTAGAGCATCTGGTTGCGGGTGGTGCAGAACTCTAACGATGATGGCAATGATAGCAGCCGCTGGTAACTGCTCAAGTCTATTGACGTCAATGCTGGTAGCCGCTGGTGGCTGCCGAAGATTGTTGAGCAAATTCCAAGGTAGGCAGCCTCGGGTGGCTGTTGATTTGTTGACGCCAATGGTAGCAGCCTTTGGATGGCTGCTGAAGAGTGTTGGGCTGTTAGTGGCAGCCTCTGGAAGGGTTGCCGAAGAACTACTAGTAGTCTGAGGGCCCCAGCACTGGAAGTGGTGGAGCGAGCTCGAAGACTCGCAGGTACAACTCGCGAGGTCTGCAGCGCACTGACTTTTATAGTCAGGGTAGCATGTCATGGCGGCCGCGGGGCCGAAGTGGGGTGGCACCCTTTAGTCATCTCTCTGCCTTCACGTAACTTCGGTGGCGCTCGGGAGTGCCCCGAGGCGGCTGATGGCTCGTAGGCTCTCAGCACAGGGGAGGGGGTGACGTGCCACTGTCTTGCACAACCACTCATATCCATGTGTCCGGCTGCCTTCCAGGATTGTGGCAGGCCGCGAATTCCGTGTACGGGTTGGCAGGGGATTTGACTCTCTCAGGGGTAGAGGTAGGTATGCTAAGTTTGCAGTGAGATGAGTCGTAATTGTAATTAAATAGTTGATATAAGCGGCACGTGTCAAGTTTTTGTTTTAATGTTTTTAATGCAGTAGAACCCTGTTATAACATTTTTCAGGGGGCCAGTAAAATAAAATGTTATAAGCAGGAAACAGTAGGTATTACAACTACAGGAACACATCAAGCAAAACAAAATTAGTAATAATTTTTGTAAATAAGTAGCTAGTCAAGTTCTTCAAGTTCAACTTCTTCATCTGAATCATTTAATGCAAAAATATCAGTGATCTGGATTCCATGGACCATAGCATCATCAGTCACATTGACATGCTTTCTTGATGCTTGCTTACTGATCTACACTTGGTTATATTAGTAATTTTCAGGACCAACTCCTCTAAAATCCTTAATATTTCAAGTATAAACAGATTTTTTAATCTATTTGCAAGTTACTGCATTGTCAATGTCTGAAATTTTGTTTGAGATGCAGCAAGCAATACTGTTGTTATAAGCAGGAAATGAAAATTTGAACATTGTTGTGTGCAGAAAATTAAACAATTAAGCCTTATGAAGAAATAGTGGAACCATGAAATAATGGTGTTATACGCAGGAAAATGTTATATGCGGAAACGTTATAACAGGGTTGTACTGTACTACCATTTGGAAATGAGTTCTTAACTCAACGCCAAAAAAATATAAATAACATTGTGCAGATGCAGGTGTGTAGGTAGGACTCGATGTGTATTCCTGCCTGGTGCTTCAACTATGAAACAGCATGTTTGAAATATGTACTGGTTTTTCGACAGAACTATAAAACATATCCCTACTATGTTTACCTATGGAAAAGTAAATACCTCAAACAAAGATTAAATGGTACTTCCAATTCCAAGTTATCATGCATGCTATAAATATTGTTATAAATATTATTTCGGAGTCCTCCAACATAGTCGAGAACCCTTTTTTCAGACTGCTATATCATAAAACTTACTACACGGACACAAGTGTAACTATGATAGGAGCCTGCATTGAACCCTGCTAAAGACTTTCCACCAGTAAAGTACGGTTACCGCGTAAGTCCCCCAAGTACACACAGCATGAAAAGAACACTGCAAACCCATGCAGAGCCCTGCGCATTGCAGCAATGGCGTGGTGCACCTAAGTGCACCGCAGTGTTGTCATTACTGCTCCTATATTTGTAAGCCTGAAATGCATAAAACAGAGCTCCAGACAGCAAGGCTCCTAAGATAGTGACTTTCAAAGGGCTGTTAATGTGACTAATTAGTTAACTCAATTGTCAAGCTTGACTACGACATCCAGATTGGTTTCTCGCAGGTACCTGTTATGAAATATGGTAATTTATTATTACATTTGTAATACTTTTCTGATTTTTTAATAGCTCTCTCCAAGCCTGACTGGTGCAAAATTAATGGGAGGTGATGAGTAAGAAAATCGAAATAACAATAAATAATAGAAGTACAGGTTGCACAAGGACTGATAATGAACCAGAAACAGAACACACTACTTTGGTCAGCAGCTGAAGGACAACACGCAGAGAAAAACCATGCCAAACAGCAGCCAGATGATAAAATCTAACAGAAATATCATCTTTCTAGTGACTGGGTGGTAGTTAGAAGAGTCCAACAAATTCATGCCAACAGAAGTCTGAAAATGAAAGCAGACTTCATGATTTTAGTTTGATAATTGTAGAGGAAAGTTAGTGCATTACACTCCAAGGGCAAACATAGAGTGGTAGAGCAGGACTTACTGGCTCTGGGACGGAAGGCACGGTACAGCCGGGTGCTGATGGCTCCGCACTCCTTCTCCACAGCGTCGTAGAGTGAACCCAACATTTGCACCAGGCTGTTCTCCCCACCTGTGGTGCTGCTCACTCTTGTGTGGTCCGTAAAGTAGAACCTGCATCACATTGAGACCATCTACATTATTCTCTACAAGACAACTCTCAGCATTCTAAATCACTGCATTGACACTGTTGTTAAGTGGTTTTACTGGGTGTACTTACAATGTAACTGACTGGCTGTAGGGGCTGTAGTTGCCTCCTAATCTGACCACTTCGTCCCTCCTCGTCTGGAGAAGGGCATGAAGTAGGTTCTAAGGCCTAATCACAACAAGATAGGGGCAGGTAATGGTAACCCCTAGCTAGTAGTACGCAGAGGCAATGGAGTCATGCGGGTGGCCCAATCGCTTCCTTACAGAGTGTACCTGGTAGAGGGCACTACCAAACGTGTGCACCAAGTGCCTTTGCACACTTGGTCCACAGTATAGATGGCTGGCAAATTTGTGGTGTGTTGGTGATGTATGTGTTGCCTGGTTATGGAAGCCTAGTCATACGCTAGCATCTGAAAACCAGTTCTCAAAGCCGCAGTCTCCAGCCTCTCTTGAGAGGGATGGAGTTTACCATGTAAAAAGAGAGTTATACAAATCCCTCTAGAATCAGAACGCAGTCATGTAGTCTTGAATGTATTTATTCTCGAGAGAATAAACACGGTAACCTGTACTAAATCCTAGGCTATCATGATTCTCAAGCAACCGGTGGAAATTATGTTAAGATCATGTGAAGGGGACCTGTTGGTAAAAGAAAAGCAATGCAACTAACCTACTGAAGCTGTGAAAATGGCTCTAACCCTAATCAGTGAGGGTCCTAAAGGGACTCTAGAAAAGCACTCTAAAGAAGAGTGTGTGTAAAGTGGGGGTTCTAGCATTTTCAAATGGTGGCTTGTTCTAGTAGAAAAAGGTAGGAGCAGAGAGCTCTAAGCATGGCAGTGGTAGAGTGATCTTATGAATGTAACTGACGCCACAAGACAACTGTCGTTCTGGGGTGGGTGTTTATCCTTATATCTTGGTTGCCAGTGCTCTCCTTTGGCCTTCTTCGATTCGGGCAGGTTGGGCTGACTATCCTCCCTTCGTTTGGCATGCCCTTACAGCACTCTCTTGGCAAGGAAATGAAGCTGGGTAGTTTCCCTTTGTGCAGGTGGTATTGGTGCTCGCTTAGGGGCAGCAAACTTTGTTCAGTAGGCTAGACAAGCAGGGGCGACATGTGTGTGGTGATGTAACTGGCATGTTGGTCTGCAGTTTCCTCCTATATCTTTGGAGGCAAGTAGACTCCAGTTTGATTCTCCATTGGGCTGCTGTGATGTCACACATGATGAGTTGAAGTCGAACAAAAGGAGTTACTAGTTAAGTGTTATGCATCACAATACTTGAAAGAACATGTGAACCTTTGGAAAGCTCCGAAATTCCATTAGCAATGCTGAGCCAGCCCCTGAGCTACCATGTAGCCCACGCCCATGACTGCCATGCTTGCCATACTACCCTATCATTCAACACCACACAGCATCCAATACAGTCTACCTTGCTTAGGCCTCACTAATGAATGAAACAAGGGGGAAGACCAATTCCAATAAACAGAGAAAGTCTGGTAAAAGTATGCACTCTGTGTTTTTTGCCTCTAGAGCAATAAAACCTGTGACAGCCAAAAATGAGAGTTTGTATTTCACTACACCATACCAGTCAACAGGACACACCTCTCTGCCTTCAATTCTTTTGCCCAACCACCCCGCCCTCCTCACGCTCTCTTTTCACCCATTCTCTACCCGAAAGGAAATATACGATGGGGAGAGATCAGGAACCCAACTAGATGATAGGCCACAAGACAATTCACAGTGGCAGTGACTGTGCTCAAGTGAGGATTGCAGTTGCACCTGGCACCCGGTACTAATGATCATGCGGACAGTCCTTGCTCGAACTCCAGTACTCAGTAAGACAACAAGCACAACACTATCTGACAGCCCACATTGGAACACACCAAAAGGAAACTACTTTGTACCGAACCCTTCTCACCAACCTCCGTTTGTTCCACCATGTACACCTGCTGGGGACCTAGTCCAAACCACTTTAATCTCACATTAAGAGGAGAGTGTAAGGACATGTGATGTTCATCAGCAACTTTCTCAACCAGTTGCACCTTCCTTCTGCACACCCGCTACTCGCCATACAGTTTTACTTTGCACCCCTTCCTTATGCCTTACTTCTGACGAGGACAAGCAAACAAGAATCATGCCAAAGCAGCTCTCCAGACCAAAGAGCAGCAAGAGAAAGGTCCAACCACTCCAACAGAAAGACAGCAGGTATCCCAGGGGTCAGTCACTGGGCCCCTGTATCCATCACAAACCCGGTTCCTCCTGCTTGCACACACACCTGGAATCTTAGTGCCATGGTTGGACACCCAACATCATACTCGGTAGCCAACATTACAAAATAAACTGAGGACACCCACTCTCTGGTCTATAATCAACCCTAAAGCCAATGAGGTGACAAATATGAACACTTTTATTATCTGCAATATCAATGTATTCAAGTTAAAACTTTGAAAATTGTTTAAAATGTAGTTATTAAGGTAGATAAAAGCATAAATCTTGGATTTCTCTTAAGTACAAATCAAACGTAACTGAAATACAGTAAAACTCTGTTAAGACATTTCTGAAGGAACTGAAAAAATAATGCTTAATAACCCAGAAAATTTCTTAAAAGGGTAAAATTACACATGTGCGTATAGTCAAGGTGCACAATTATTCATCTTATTAGGTAGGAAAACTTCTTAAACGGGAACTTCTCAACAGGGTGTCACTGTATTTACAAAGTCAAAAACAAAGGCTTTACACATACTTTAAACTTAAATAAAATGGTTTTATATCTTCAACAACAAAGTGGAAAAAAGGAGAATGAACACACCTGATTGGCTGGGCAGACATGGCATCATTCCAGGTGGCTCCCGGAGGGTGGCAAAACATCACCTGCAACACCAGCTTGAGGGCATTCATCCTGCGCGTGAGATGCAGATGGAAGTTGTACGGCCAGCTCCAATCGTACCTGCACCCCAACATTCCTCTAACCAAAACAGACATTGGTGCCCACACACAACATGTAGCTATTACGTGCGAGCTGAACACTTCAGGTAACATGGCCGATTTGGTGTTCGCCAGCCAAGAAATTGTTACCACAAATGTCTCAAATACTGTGTTATGTTTATATTTATGGCCTCATTTTATTACTATAAAAATATATTGGCCATTTCACATACCTATATATTTTACTTTTATTCCATTACAGTTTTTTACTGCATGCTTGGTGAAGGCCATCATCGGAGCATGGCTGGCAATCAGATAGACTGAAAAAGCTGAAGGTGTCATTTTGAAGTTAAGACGAAAGGTTTTGATGGTAGGTTAGATTAGCAAGGTGTGCAGATGTGCCACTAGGTCGAAGTTGATGGGAGAGGAGAGAGAGCACAGGGGATGCCACAGCAGTCTAGTAGATAATCCTCCGTGGAGCCTGACACAGTGCATCAGATCCTAGGAGAGGTTAGATACCCAGTGTCCCGTTATCTGGCACTCACCCTTTAATTCATTATAAACCCCAGATGAGTTAGGACCTTGTTCTGCAGTGTGTCTGCCTTGCACCACCCAATCCGATGGAGTGGCATTAGGGACAAAAGGCAGCATTGCATTTACTAAACCAAATGTCCTGTTAAACTAAGGTATGGTTCCATTGATGATCAATAGTTCAGGCCTAAAGAGAGTTGATGCCATCCGCTCTCCCCAAGTCCCAAAAACAGAAAAGTTCAGGATCAGCCCGCATCTACTACTTTAACCTACTCGCTTGGCATTTAACATGTGAATGGGAAACTCCGCAGCAACTCCCCATATCTCGATTCGCTGCCGCTATGTGCTGGGACCCACCAAGCCGCCACTTCCAGGCGATAAACAACTTCCGGTTAAAATCAAGTGTAATGCACTATCGCAACTAACAACAACATCCTGTTACATGCAACACACACACATGTGCAAACATGTTGGCTGACATAAACATTTGATCCACCAACTTAAACATAATTACTCATTTCGGGCATGTTAAAGGGATCACATCAAGAGGAAACAAGAAAGGAATGAATTTAACTGTTCTTGCATGTCTTTAGTCAATCTAATGTTTCACGCGCACACACACACTATATATATCTCTATCTATATATCTATATATCTATATATCTATCTCTCTATCTATCTATCTATCTCTCTATCTATCTATCTATATATCTATCTATCTATCTATCTATATCTCTCTCTATCTATCTCTCTATCTATCTCTATCTATCTTTCTATCTATCTTTCTATCTATCTCTCTCTATCTATCTCTCTCTATCTATCTCTCTATCTATATATCTCTCTATCTATCTATCTCTATCTATCTATCTCTCTATATATCTATCTCTCTCTATCTATCTCTCTCTATCTATCTATCTCTCTCTATCTATCTCTCTATCTATCTCTCTATCTATATCTCTATCTAACTCTCTATCTCTCTGTCTATCTATCTCTCTCTATCTATCTCTCTCTATCTATCTCTCTCTATCTCTCTCTCTCTCTATCTCTCTCTCTATCTATCTCTCTATCTCTATATCTCTATCTCTCTATATCTCTATCTCTCTCTCTATCTCTATCTCTCTCTCTCTATCTCTCTCTCTCTCCGAGATGTTTCTCTACGGTAGCTCCATTAATTTCGCTATTAATTTTAATACTAGGAGTTTTGAAGGGTGAACTTTTTGAGTATCTAGTGTGATGTCCTTGACGTGTATTTATATCACTCCGTATATTTAATAGCATTAAATAAATGTTCAAATATTCCCCCCTTAATACAACCCCCCTTTTAATATAACGGAAAGGAATATAAAAAATTCGAAAAAACACAGAACATTTTGTACCTACAAAATATATATTTACAAAATAAAAAATACATATCATATAATCACACATTGAAAAACAATTCCACATGAGCAAGAATATGCATGTCACCAGTAGTAACAATTAATTTCCGATACAACCAGTCTACGTATTCACGTAAGAAGATGTAAGATGGAACTTGGTGATCAGATTTGGTTGTATCAGAAATTAGTTGGTACTAATGGCAACATGCATATTCTTGGTCATGTTGAATTGTTTTTCAATCCGTGATTGTGTGTTACGTAATTATGTGCAATTTATTTTTTATAAATAAATGTTTTGTAGGTACGAAATGTACTGCGGCGTTTTTCCTTATTTTTACACGAATTTCGTGCTCAAATTCTGGCAATTTTACTTCCGGTACTTGTTCAATTTTACAGCTGTTTACATTAACGGTACATCTTAGACCGAAAATGAATACATCACTCAGCTGTCTCCATGATTGTATTCTGCTCTGTCCACCAAGGCACTCCCAAAATGGCATCTTCCGCTATTTCATCTGTTACTATTGCGGTTATGATTGTTTCAAGTTCAATGATTTTTATCATTACTGTGGCCTGTCCTACTACTGATTTCTTACACTGACCATTTGCAAGCTGAATCACATGACCGGTTGAGGTTATGTCACTATTGTTTACAAAGCGGGTTTGACACACATGGGATGCAGCTGTATTGATTAAGGCATAACATAATATACCATTCATATGTACAAGAACTCTGATGAATTTAGCACTCAGGCTACTGACCTTACTTATTAACGTTTGCTAAGGCATTACCGTCGGGCTGTTGTTCTGGGAAGGCGTTAAGTTAACTGCAGGCGACTTTAACCCTACAACCCATTTCCCTTCTGGTCTTCGCTGCTGGCAGGCCGCCGGTGGGTGGTGTTGTTCCAATGCGGGTTCCATGGCCAGTCATTATGCCAGTGGAAAAACTGCTCCGGGCAGTACCAACATGGCATCAGAGGTGGTTGCGACCAATCCCACTGTGCAAAGCTATTCACATTCTGGTACGCACTCATGTTTGACATATTAAGGGCACCTCGTGCACGGTTCTGAAAACTGTTCATATTGTTCACATGTGATTGTTCCTGTATTCTTGGCTGATTGTCCAGTCTATTCACACTGTTTTCACTGCGGTTGTTACCGAAGTCGTGAAGTCCTGGTGAACTGGTTGCGGGAACACACCGAACACTTTGCCATTATCACTGCAACTCTAATGGACGTCCTGTCTTCCCAGAAGCGGTACACGTGGGGTAGCGCGCGCAGGAAGAGGCATTTCTAAAAATCAAAGAAAAGTTGTGATCATGCCCCACACTAGCAAGGTATGAACCAGTGCGCCACTTATACCTGCAGACCAACGTCAGCCAGGATGGAATGGGCGCCGTCTTTTATCAGTACAATGATGCAGGAGAAAAGCATGTAATAGACTTTTCAAGCGCAAAATTCAGCAGTGCAGAGCGCACATACGAAGGAAAACGAGCGGGAATGCCTAGCAGTAATCTGGGCAGTGAGGAAGTACCGACCGTATGTAGAGTACAGACGCTTCACTTTAAGAACGGACAATCGCTGCATGGTTTGGCTGAACAAAATGCGAGAGACTCGTAGCAAGCTAACCCGGTGGGCATTGCTGTTGCAAGCTTATGACTTCATTATCGAGCACGTACCAGATAAAGAAAATGAGATTGCTGACATGCTGTAATGGACATGTAACGCGACCGTTACGTTAACCAATGACGTAGAGTGGTAGGAAGTGTTGTCACCTGTTATGCAGGAACCACTCACCGAAGCAAATGTAAACAAAGTACACATTGTGGAAAGCGACATGCTTGTGTCGGAACTGTACAAGGAGGTAGTAGTAGCACAAGATAACTGTGCATTTGACCGGGAGACGAAGGAAAAATGTGAAAGGGAACATATTGAAGGATGGCGAGTCGTGGAGGGATGCATGGTGACCTGTTAGCCCCGTGATAAAACAACACGGATGCTCTATGTAACGCGGCATGCCAGGAAAAGGTTTTTAAACACGCACACTCTAGTTCAATAGCAGGACACCTAGGGGCCAAACAAACCGTAAAGAGTAAACAAACACTTTTTATAGCCCGGTCTAACACATTGCGTGAGAAATGAAGTACGGAGGTGTATATAAATGCAATTTATTCAAAACACTGAGGACAGACAGCAACCAACAACAGCAGCCGAGACAACCACGAAAACCAATCGAAACAGTATCTTTGGACTTGATGGGACCGTATCTCAAATCAGCTGGGGGCAAGTGATTTATTTTAGTGGTAACAGACAGCTTCTCACGGTGGGTCAAAGCATACCAGATAAACAGTGCGAGAATGGGGCAGATTACGAAATACCTGCAGAGTGAATTCTTTCCTCGCTGGAGTTATCCTCCCAGAGAAATCCTGACGGATAACAGCATACAATTTACAGGGAAGCATTGGTGTGCCTAGGGCCTAGGGCCTAGGGAGTGCTGCATTTGGAAACTACTGAGTAGCACCCCCGTTCTAACCCCACAGATCAGCGCAACCAAGAGTTGAAGGCGCAAGTCCGTCTCCGTGTGGATGAGCAACATACCAGTTGGGCTCATTACATGCCCGCCGCACTCGCCCTGCTCCACCGCAGAGTAAACGAAGCAACAGGAAAATGCTCAGCACAGGTGCTGTTGGGAAAGAATATAACCCTGCCTAGCAAATGAAATCGCCTGCGTGCAAAGGACAGCAGCGCAACCGAGACCAGTGGCATACGGGCAGAGAGGCGCCATCACAGGTACAGCGAGCAGCAAGAACAAGTGCAGTATGCAGCCCGGTAACTGCCAGAAAGCAACAAACCGCAACAGTGCTCATACTGAACAGATTGTCTACACCAAAGCACATCCACAGTCGTCTGTAAGGAAAAATTTTTGCACGGGGCTTGCACCCAGATGGACGGGACCGCACCATGTAATCAAGGCGATTGGAACGAAGACCTACTTAGTGAGTGGGGAGAAAAATCATCAGAACGCATCGGGATGGCATCCAGACCTCCAGCTGAGGTAGGGCCACCGTGTGCAAGCAAAAAGCTGATGCAGAACACCGCGGAGTTCACCAGGGGTCTATGTCACATCAGCACCGCAAACTGTGAGGCCGCGACATCTGCCACAGACGGCAGCATGGAGAGAGGAGAGGGAGAAGGAACTCCCAATGTAAATAACAGCAAGGAGCAAGAATGCCAGGAAGACAAAGCGGATGACCAGGAGATCCGCAATGGCGTAGGCTCTGACAAGCCCCCTGGTGAAGTCCCAGCTAAGGAAAGTAGTGCAGTACTTCAAGACTGAGTACCAGCAGAAGACGCATTGGGTACGGCGTCACCTGATGCACAGGTGTTGGCAGGGGTGAACCAGATGGCTCGCACTCAAGTGTCCAACGGCACAGCGCCGTCAAGCGCAACCGTTAGAGCTGAGGAGCTGGACACAGCCCTGGTACTACCTTCGGAAGACGTGGGAGGGGAAGAGGTACCCTTCGCCATGAAATCGTCCACTCCAAATACGCAAGGCGATGGAAGTCAGGAGGCCTGAGATAACTATTGGCCTACTATGACGGTGCTACCGGGTCACTACCGGTCTTAGCACATGCTTGGCAACGAGGCAAGTGAAGAAGCAAGCAGCGAAGGAGATGGTGAAGATAGCGGGTCAGCCAGCTCGCTACTCCGGCGACGTTCAAGAAAGCTGAGACAACCGCCGCGGGAATATACCACATGTGGTAGTGCCACGGCGTGCAGGTCCGACAGCAGCAGCCGCAGAACATCAGGAAACTGCAGCCAGGTAGGGAGGCCTACGTCTGTACTCGCCACATGGAACAGAGAAGGTGCTCCTACTGCGAGCGATGCAATTGCTGCAAACGGCCTAGGGTGGGGGTGGGGTTAACCCCATCCGCTCTCCCCAAGTCTGTTTGGCCGCCATTATAGAAGTCCGCTGCAGGGAGTAGCACTCTACCGGGCGCTCGTGTGCGCTGGTCCAGTAGTGTACCGTATCGGTTACACTGAAAGAAGCTAAGTTATGAGTGTGGCCAGGGGTACCGATTAACAACACTCGTGTCAACAGCAAGTGCAACGCAAAAGCGAAGCAAGGTGCAGCGCAAATTCGTACCCCCGCACGCACGTATTTCAAAAGTAGACCCAATAAAACAGGGTGCAAGGTAAACAAGCCGTAAGAACTAAATGCTCATGAACGCCCGTTCACGCAATGACAATGCATAAAGCCCTATAGTGTTTAAGTGCCCCCACAGGCTTCAGTGTACTTGTTTATTCTTTCCTGTTATTTTCATTCTCCACGTGTTTCATCTACACATCATTTCATTCAGTGTTTGCCATGTACTAAAGGTTTATTATGTTCAGTGTATTTGTTTCTGCCACGATTGCCCCAGGTAAGCAACGTGTGCCACTGTAATGTGATTTTTAGTGCATAAGAAAATAGTCTGTGCTGCTTGCTTGCCTGCCATCCTCGCCAGCACGCCGCGCTGGAACAGTTAGTTATACTCTAGTGTCTCAAAGAGGTGAACATGCGAACCGACGGAGTCGTCTTTCACGCACTCGGGCGGCGCATTAAACTTTTTCACCAATCATTCAATTACAATAGACTCTTACCTTACCGGAACGTTTTGGGTCTTTAGCCGCCCGAGAACATTCATCTCTCTCCTTCCCAAGACTAGCATTGCCTGGGAAGGCATAATTCTACCATTAACCTTTGTGGTCACGTGCCACTTGTACAGTGCTACCCTGCCAGTGGGTTAAGCCCGGTAACTTGTTCTAAGTTGTTTCCCACAGGAACAATCAATAAAACCCAGTGAATTTACATGCGTATGCGTATTCATTCAGGTTGCCTATGGGCTATAGGGGCATGGGCCCCCATCTTTCCAGCCAATTCATAAGTGTTCTACCTCAAGTGCTTTTAGTTGTATTTCAACGTTTTTGTATCTCCGTTTACTTAATTGATGGGTGTGTGAGTCGCCCTCAAACCTTACTGCGCAGTACACATAATATTGGTAACGTATTTTTATTAAGTACGACGGACAGAGCATCACTGGAAGTATACTGCAGTGGTTGTTGGCACACGACCCGAGAAAAGGAGTCAGCTCTACTTACAACTACTTGATGTTGCACTACTGCAATGTCTGGCGCCCAAGACCTACAGCTGAGGTTTGGTGAGAAAGGCCGGTAAATATCCTAGACGACTTCCAACCTCTAAGTTGATCACTTTTACTCCACCATCATACCATCAGAGTGTAAGTCCAAGAAAGGCCTACTTGAAATATGGAACCTACTCGAAATATGGAACCTACCTCTGGTGCAAATGCCTACACTCCTGTGCACTGCTACCAGCAACAAGACTCTGTGTTAGGTTCATGAGCATACCCAGATTGTCTCAAATATACGTTGAATCACATCTCAATCGACTTACCGATTTTTAAAGTTAGAAGTTGTAAAAAAATTTTTGAGAAGTAAATACATTATTTAAAAAATTTTTAGTAAGCATCATTTTAAACCTATTTCTGTGCATATTGAAAACTTCCGAAACACAAATTTTAATTTAGTTCATACACAAGTTATATTTATTTGCATAATCGTTGTGATCACATAATGGACGCATCCATGTTTTGAGAGGCAGAATTTGATATTTTTAATTTCCCCGCATATTCCCTGCACCTCATTTGTGAAGCACCCAGTCGTTGAAAGGTAATTTTGGACATGCTTGTAGGTAGTTATAAACGTGTGGCTGTTATCGACAACTGAGAATTCCATTGTCCTTGAATGGTGTATTTGTATTGTTTACACTAATAAGAGTGGAAGTGTTGGAGTGTGGGTAGTGTGTACTTGGCCACAATACTGCATGCTATTTTTATATAGTTCTTGTGTGTTTCAAACTGTTTAATTTGGAATCATTTTTGGTGAGATTTTAAAATGCATAATTGCTGCACGTGAAAATGAACAAATACAATTTTTACATGGCAAAATTCAAATTACATGTTATATATGCATAACATGGGAATCTAGCAGCTGAGTGGGAATACTGTATTAATAAAAAAAAAGTGTACAAATGGTGAAAGCAAAAAGGAAAATTGCAGTGCACAAATTCAACCAAGAGTGCTTTTCGCGGACCCAAGCATAGCAAGTTTCCTGAAAAGAAAGTGAGTGAACATACTACAATAGCTACGGAATATAGAATGCAGCATTTAGTTTGAAACAATTATATATTAAGTACTGGAAATTGCTGCACACAACCAAAACAAAAGACTTGTACTGCGTCATCGAAGATGACATATGCAAATTACAGGCATTCCAAAACTGTACCTCTGCCTGCATGAGGCAGATCAAAGCAAGACATGGCTGGGTAACAAGATTTATTCTACAGGAGACTTTTTTCTTCTGCCGTAGAACTTTGCTTTCCCAGTGGCTACCAAAGTCCTACAACAACGTACCTGACTTCCACCACTTTGCGATAGCAATGCGGAAAGTTAATGAATACATTCTTTAACAAACTAGCAAAGCAGACCAAATGCCTGTCTATTTCGATATGCTGCAAAATATAATAGTGACTGAAAAGGTTGACGCGTGAGGTTCAACCTACTAATTAACCACAATTACGACTCATCACTAATGTTACTACTTCTACTGCTACAGAAGGCGAGAGACAATTTTCCACATGAATTCTCGGCCGCCTACTCTACCAGATAACAGGAGCTTATGAGCGGGTTCTCTTCACCTGAAGGTTTCACAACCTGGCAGGCACACCCCCCACCCCCCTAGCTTTCTCATGCTGAGCGCCTAAAAGCCGGCTGCCACCGGGCAAGGCCAAATGCGGCCGAAGAGGCACGAAGCAGAATCGCTGGCCCGAGTTTTTCAACTCCCACGCCAACCAGGGCAGGAAACTCGCCCTCCCCGTAGTCCATGCCAGCAGCCTACAAGCTTCACCTATATAAGTCCAGACGCTGCCCGGCTCGGGTAGTCATTTTTTTGAAAACTCTCTGGCGACATCCCAGAGCACTAATTTAGTGCTGGGACCTCCAGGAACCTTGTAAGCTTCAAGTACGCCTCCAGCAACTACTTACCACGTTTCGATGACCAGCGAACACGGACATACATATTTAACTTCACTTTGTCTCTTCCAGACACCTTTTACTTACCTCAGTTTAAATTTAATTAATTTTGTATTACCCTAAAACCAGCTATTCCCCTTTTAACATAGAACCAGGTCGCTTACACCTGGAATTGCAGTTATCTTCAACTCTCCACGGTTTGGTAGGAGATAGCACAGGTCACGTGTTTATCGAGTATTCAATAAACACTCATTGTTCACCACTCTTCTGCTTTTCATTTACAGGGTACTTATCTATGTTAACTGTTAGAGACAGAGTACGACGTGCTCTGCCAACAGGAACCAAGAGATTGTTGACATCCACATTAGACAGCTACCTGCTTCTTCCCATCCCCCGAACACTAAGTTAGTGCTGGTGGGGAGAAACAGCGATGCCACAACCACTAGAAAAACCTTCGCACAGAGAGCAGCTACAAGCTCACGTTAACTCTCGCTTTGAGCACTAATTCAGTGCTGGAATGACATTGGATTGGGGTTTGCTGCTCAACCCAGTACGAACGCACAACCAGTAGAGGCTTGGTGGTCGACACGACTCCACGTCCCTGATCAGTTCGCATGCGTAGGGGATCAGTGGGGACTCTTATCGAATTTGTGCCAGCAAGTCATTATTGGGTTACACTGTAATAACCGTTACTGTCTAAGTGTGTTAAGTAGGCTGTCAGACCATTGTGCTCTATGCCTTACAAGGTAGGGAGTGGCAAAAGACATATGGAACAATACCCAATTCATGTTGCTATCCAACCGTGGATAGTATTACCACCTCCTACACTGGAAAGACAGGTGGAACAGGACAGCACCGCCCAACTTAGGCACCAAGCAGTAACGCCTGCTTCGATAACAGTTATCTTCTTGTTGCCATGCTTTCGCATTCACCCATCGTGCCACCCAGTGGTAAGAGGGTTGCTAAACCGTACGAAGACAAGATATGGCTGGGCAAACCCAAACTTTTGGAGCAGTGAAGCCTACGACTGGAATCGCAGCTTCAGAGTAGACTGAGCTTACAGCTTCAGAGTAGACCGAGGTGCCACTATTGGGTAAAACCCACATCAACCACAACCCCCAACATGACAGTGTAAGTAAGCGATATACAAAACCCTTTGCCTCGCACCATTTAACCAGAGTTAACCACCCTGAATTTTGGTCTAGCGGAAAAATCCTCGATATACCAAACTTAACAGTGCACGCATTAAGAGATTTTCTGGCGCCCAATGTGGGGCATCAGACACGTAGCTGTGCGCAGTGAACGGCACGAACTAGACCAACCATACCCTGAGGACTAAGGGTCGAAACCGAGCAATTAATCGGACTTCGGGAAGTCCACAAACACCCCGTGGCGCCTTTAACCATGAAAATGTTGGACTCTGAAGTTAACGTAGTCACTGGCGAGAAAAACGACAGTGAGCCCGACATACATTGTAGCCAGGCCGACTGTACCGGCACTGGCACACTGAAGATAAAATGTGCATACTGCACTTAGTTGTTTCATTATGGTTGCATAGGCTGACCTGAAGGGGCACGTGTTACCGACGGACTAGAATACCGCTGTGCCAAGTGCCGTCAACAACCTATAAGCTTCTGTAATGAAATTACATGTCCTGGCCAAGGCATAAATTGCATAAGGTGCACAACATTCAGTGAACCCTATCATCACTTATGTATAGGGTGGCCAGATGAGCACGTGTTTATGCCCGGAATAGTCTACCAATGCGAGATATGCCGACGAAAGCACATCTCTTACTCCCATACATCCAAGCCTTCCTGAATCGATATACAAACGGGAACAGGACCAGGCCATCCGGAAACCAGACAGGATGATGATATTCAAATTACCGACTTTGCAGGCCGACCCCATGAAAACCCAGTGGCATTCACGCAAGAATGCGAAAAAGAATTAAGAAAGACAGACCTGCCACCGAAACAATGGATCAACAGCTACATTTGAAGGGCCTCGCCCGTACCTGGTGGGAAAGATATGGTGAATTCCTAACGGACTGTAAGCAGTTCAGTAGTAGGCTAGTGACAGAATTCATGGGCGACGAGGTGTTGGCTAGGTTGAGAACTCAATGTTATAGCCAGACCCAGGTACCCGACGACGAAGCGGAAATCTTCATACGGAGGAAGGAACATATGTTCAGACGTGTTTTCCCCAGTGTTAATGAAGCTTCTGCAGTTCGCTCCATCAGTCGAATGCTTCTACCCAGCCTTAGGAACGTCTTTCTTGCCACTAGACCAACTACTCTGGACGAACTGGTAAACTGAGCCCAAGAGGCAGAACAAAATTTTGCAGAGCAGGCTAATCTCGAAAAGCCAGTATCGACCAAGACCTCTGAAGTTCGAGCTCCACCGGTTGCACCTCTTAAGAGTGCACCAGCTCCAACTCTCAACTTGGCATTCGTACCCAAATGCTGGTTCTGCCCAGAGAACCACTGGAATAAGGACTACCCTCGGAAACCTGAGGGGCTGCCATTCCACCCACCCGTGTTGACAAAATGCCGTCCACCATCCCAACCAAACAGCCTAAAAAAAGGACTCCCAATAGCAAGTCAGGAAACACCAATGTCGGGGCACGAAGCAGGCCTAAGAAAGACATGAAATCTCGATTCTGCGTAAATTACAAATCGCTAAATGAAGTTACCCACCCAATCACTCCCCCAGCTACAGACTTATCTGATACCCTACAAGACATTGGCAAGGCCAAAATATTCAGTACTCTCGACATGGAGTAGAGATATTGTCAGATTGCGGTCCACCCAGACAATCTCAAATATACTACCTTTACAACACCGGAGGGCGAAACCCTGCAATTTTGAGTAATGCCATTCGGCTTGAAAAACGCCCCAGCAACATTCCAATGACTAATATCTGCAGAAGTGTTAACAGGTTACATCGGCGAGTTTTGTTTTGCCTATCTTGACAATGTAATAATATGTTCCAATAATTGGGAGGAGCACCTAGGCCATCTGTAAAGAGTGTTGGAAAGACTTGAATTACACAGCATGACTTGCAAGCTGTCAAAAAGCTACTTTGGCAAGTCCTCAATAGATTATCTGGGACACGTTATCTCACCTGAAGGAAATTTTCCACAACACAGTTCAATATGAGTGATTGAAGAAGCCAAAAAAACCTACAAAGAAGCGCCAACTTTGACGGTACCTGGATTTGTGTAATTGGCTACAAGACTTTGTTCCAAATATCGCAAAGTACATGGCACCACTGCACCCACTCCTCGAGAAAGACACGCGGTGGCGATTGCGCCTGGAACGACAAGCATTTTCTGACTTTAATACAAGCCATTAATACTGCAAACGGACGTGTGTCAGAATGGTTTGGGCACAATACTGTACTAGCAAGACGTAGAAGGATATCATCATGTGATAGCGTATGCATAAACTTGCTTAAACGAAACAGATCAGCGCTACTACAACAATGAGCAGAAATGTCTGGCCATTATCTGGGCCATGAAGAAATGCATGTATTATCTCGAAGGACAACACAATATTCTACGAACCGTCTCCAAAGCCCTCCAATGGCTACAAGAGTCCCGGAATTTGAAGGCCAAGCTTGGCCGGTGGGACAAGTTCCTTACCGAGTTCGACTTTGAGGTCCAGCATTGTCCAGGCAAAGTCAACGACCAACCGGACAGATTGTCTTGATTCCCGACACACGAGGAAAAAAAAGCTGAAGAGGGAGAGAAAATATTTCCCCCCCCCCCCCTTCTCCGCCCCAGTTTGAAAGCAGTCCGGAGAAGCAAATCCGGCTTCGCCAACTGCAAATAACCTGCCAGCAAATAACCTTATGCCAGCAGGAGGACCTCGACATTCGACGCCTACTACGGGAACAGCCCCAACAATTCGAACTACAGAATGACGCAGTGTGGACACGTAACGGACAGCCCGATGCACCTAGGAAGATCTGGGTTCCACCGCAACTAAGCGCCGATATATGCCGGCACCATCACGACTATCCCCAAGCTGGTCACCCGGGTACCAGGGAAACCCTGCAAGACATTAAAACACGTTATAATTGGATAAGCCGCGTTATCCGACAGTCCGTTAGCAACTGCCTCACGTGCTGCCACGACAAAGCATACCCGGTTCCCCCTCCCACTGCAAAACAACAGACCCCCAAGACAGCCTTGACCCACATTGCCGCCGATTTGATGGGCCCATAAACACGTAGCACGAAAGGAAACCGATACCTGCCCGTGGTAACAGATCAATTTTCGAGATGGGTGTAGAGGCATTTCCTCTACCCAGCCAAGAAACCACCCCAATCATATGGTAAATGGAGACTGAGATTTTTACACGATGGGGTTATCCGAAAGCCATGCTGACAGACAATGAAACACACTTTACAAGCCGTCAATGGCAAACCAGTGGTGGGGAGTAGAAACCTGGACTACCCCCCCTTACCATACTCAAGCCAACCCCACTGAATGGAGGAACCAGGAGATCAAGAAGTACCTCTGTATCAGTGTGGGAAACAATCACAAGCATTGGGATAAACATATCCCTACCATACTGTTTGCCCTTCGATGCCGAACTAACAAAGCCGTCGACACCAGTCCGAGTCTCCTAATCCTGGGACAAACAATACGCCGACCAAGCAACTGGCAGTGGGAAAGCGAGCCCACAGACATGCTTCAACTAGAGGATATCCGATTAGCAGCTTTGGCCCGCACCACGCATGCCCAGAAAGCCCAGGATGCCTATATTCTAAATAAATACCCTCAACCGAGAACTG
This sequence comes from Dryococelus australis, assembly GCA_029891345.1. Lineage (NCBI taxonomy): Eukaryota > Metazoa > Arthropoda > Insecta > Phasmatodea > Phasmatidae > Dryococelus > Dryococelus australis. The sequence goes on along the minus strand of CM056996.1, from coordinate 128,057,942 downwards.
GGGTAAGAGAATTTCACCTAGGGGAAGCCATCCTGCTAAGTCACCCTCTCAGCAAAGCCAGCAACCAATTCAGTGCTGGCCTTGCATACAAGTGGGATGGACCATACCGCATAGTACGCAAACAACACAACATCTACTGGGCCGAAGATATAATGGGGACGGATCCGCAAGGCTACCCAAGGCCAGATACGACCCTACCCAGGGGAAAGGCCAACATTTGGTAATGGCAATGCTGAAGGAGAAACACCGGGCCAATCCGAAAATGAAGACGAACCCCCAACCGAAAGGGTAGTTCACGATACCAAACCGGAACCCTTGACGAGACCTGAGCCATCACCTGTTATTATTGACAGGACTCCCAGTTACATTGCGCAATGGAAAATTGATTTAAAACAATGCCAATGTGCATTCTCTATGCCACACAGTAACGCTGAGAAAATCGCCTCCAAACATGATTCAGCAAGAACCAGCTGCTCCGAATTGTCATGGCAGAGTCCACGTGACAGAGAACCCCGTCAAACAACCCGTCGCTTAAGTCGCATTAGCAAACAGCGAAAGCACCTTCAGCAAGAGGGATAGGAATCACACCAGCGCCTACCTCTCCACCCAGCACAACTCGACCCCCGGCAGTCAAGGCCATTCTAACTTCAACGAAAACGACCTATGGCTGAGACGAGGAAGTACAATCCGCCACTAGACCACCGGACATTGGGCCCAAAGCGAGGGCAGATAAGGCGGAAGAAGAAGAATCGCAAGGGACAGTGGCCAAGAACATGTTAGTATCTACGACATGGACCACTGCACCCACCAACGAAGAACTCCCGCCACCCAGGACGTCGAGCACCGACAAGAGTGCTCCATACCTACAACCTGCTACACAGGAAATTCTACCCACCCGGACGTCAAGCTGTCGAGAAGATAATGCTCCGCCCCAAGATTCTGCGATGCAGGAACTCCCGCAGACCCGGACGTCGAGCTGCCAACGTGGAAGAACTCCACCCCGCCATCTTGCTACGCAAGAAACTGCTGTCGTCGAGACAGTCAACGCCACCAACTACCCCTCATCTGGCACATGACCCGCAGTAGAGGTCGAGGTGATCCTCCCTCCCACTGCCTCGTCCCAGGACCTGGCCACCCATGACCTGGTATCAGGACAAGTTGTGCCGCTCACAGTCGAGGTCTTTCTCCCTCGCACTGCCCCATCAGAGAAACATCCTGCCCTATGAGTAGGAACCCATGCAGTCGGGGTGGAGGGCTTGTCACTCCCTCACACTGCCTCAACGTCCCTTGTACGAGTGCCCTCCCAATCTGTTACGACAGAAGCAGACGCCATGACGCGACAGGATGCTCCACGACGCCTGATACCTCGCATACCGCCAAGGCCGCTCATTCGCCTGTCCGGTACCGGGAATCACCATGGAGACCCACAATAAAGTACATGTGTCCATACCCTCTACACGCTGCCCTTTGCCCGAGGGGGAGGCCCACAAGAGGTAAGGACGAAGATCGCCAGTAAATGCGCAGTTGTGACAGAAATTGCAGTAATCGTAAACCTCTACTTAGTGCGCGTCATAAAGGACTCGTTATAGACCTGTCACGTGCGCTACATTTAATTTAGCCGCAGATCAAGGACAGTGATGAAAGCAGAACAATCACATTTAGGCTAAATTAAATTCAAAGAATCCAGTGAGAATGCCCTCACCTCGCTGTCAACCGGGGGGAGGAGGGGGAGTGTAAGGAACCAAATAGATAAATGCAACCGTAATTAGTCACTCGGCTATGTGCTAATTAACTTTTAAATACAGCCGTTGACAGATGTAGGTCAAACAGAAACTTTTCACCACAGTGCAATATAGACATTTTACACCTCAAGGTTCCGTAATTGTCAGTGGCCGACAGCCCACTTAAGTAGGTAGCATTACAAATAGACGCTCACCACAGTGCCAGTGATTAAGTTGAAGACAGAGACTTCGACATAACAATGACATTTTTTAGCTTTTTCTATTGTTATATTTTTCATCACTTAATCTGACTTGAAGTGTAGGTAAACCTCTAAATGTTATGATACATTTTTACAGTGCACTTGTGAAGATCACCTACATGGAGAATGCCATAGTGTAGGAATGTATTTTCAGTACCTATTAATATTGATATTTCTTGCTAGCTTACTTGAACACTATCAACGAAGATACACAGTGCACACATTAGCTGTTAGACCTACATGATAAGATGGACTCCCGCAAGGGATAACTAAGTTAGTTTTTTGTCTCAGCATTTAAATCTGACTTGATGTGTAGGCACAAAATTATATATAATTATATGTTTTCAAAGGGTGCTACGTGAAGAGAATTTACCAAGAAGCATTCTTTTAAATGTACTTATATGCAAAACTTAAATTACTCATGTGTTTTTACAGCGTATATGTTTGCAATATCTTGTGTAACAACTCAGTACCAAACCAAAGACTCTAAGCCTTAAAGCTCTCAAAACCAGATGCAAGATATTTTTCAACTTCAATTTTATTCAGTGTTTGTGTATGTTGTATTAAGTGACCAACGTGCGCACAATTTGCAGCGATTTAATGCATGTAGTGTACTTGCTTTGTATTAATTTAGCCGGTCAACACAGGTGTTGAAGAGCCTGTGGTTGTCCACCTAGCACCCTGCCACACGTAACTATTTAGCTTGCTGACAGACACAAAGGTTCCCTAGAAACATTTCCCTTTTCTTCTTAAATCACTGCAGCAAGCTCCAGGTTAGTAGTGGCGTTTCCCCGCCTTCTGCGAGTAAGGCTTGTATATATTTTTGTTAGTATTACTTTTATTCCCCTTGTTTTGTCATGCCAATGTTTGAAACAATTTTCCTTTCAGGTTTTGATGTACGATACCCTTGTAGTATCCACCAGTGATATGCTAAAATTTGCCAATGGCACGCGTAAATATGTACCCGGTGGGACATCCGACACACGCGGCTTCCTAACCCAGTAATCTTTGCTACACAGCGAGAATACACATTTCACCGCAGCAGTGAAACCACACCACCAGGGCAAAGGGCAGAGAAGGACCCCCGGGGGGGAGGGGGAGTGAGAGGGGGGAGGGGGAGGGGGAGAGGGAGGGGGAGGGGGAGGGGGGGAGGGGGAGGGGAGGGGGAGAGGGAGAGAGAGAGAGAGAGAGAGAGAGAGAGAGAGAGAGAGAGAGAGAGAGAGAGAGAGAGAGAGATAACCTAGGTCGCCAGCCAGTCGCCGCCACCACTCCACGTCTCACACGTTTCGCTTCACCAGCCGAGCGACCAGAGTGCATAGAACATGCGCCGCTACAGCGGTCAAGCCACCCAAGCTTAAGGGTCCCGCCTACCTGACTGAAAAAGCATGGATGGATGCCACCCTTGTCGACAACTTGGTGAAGACTGTATCAAACAGACGATCAGGAGCACTTCTGAAAAAACAAGCTTGGTTGGCGTGGGGCAGATTTTGTGCTCATCTGGTAGAAGAGAATAAGCGTTTTCTGCAAGAGGGGAAGACTGATGTAGCAGTCATACCAGGAGGCCTTATTGGAAGGGAATCTAGGAGGACTGGCCTCTCCAGGCAGCGGAAGGGCTTGAGCTCTCTCCCAGGGACTAGGACTGTCAAGTACAGTAGGGTTGGAGTTAGGCCTTTGTTTGTACTTAGAGGCAGTAGCAACTTTTTTATCCCCCTTTTGAATACCACTCCGACAGGAGTAGGACATGAGAATGAATGCTTCTACTACCAGCCCTGCAAAGGTAAAACACGTGACGTTCGTCCCTATCTAGATGTACATCCACATATTGCAATTGACAGACCAGGGCTGCCCACTTATCCCCGTGTCCAGCACCAGAAATGGGTGGAGCCTGGGCATCGGGTTTCACAATGGCTGACGATCACAATACGTGGGTGTGGTCACCAAGGGGTCAGGCCCTCAGACCCAGACAGATACTTCCTCCAGCACCAGATGTGCGGTGGACAGACCTGGACTGATTGCCTAGTAGCTGAGTGGTTTAAATTCTTAGTGGTTGTGGCTCTACTGTTCTATACACCAGGGTGTATAGAACGGGTGGCCATCTAATGTGCATGTGTTTTTAAGTATGTGTGTCCCTGAAGGGGAACTCTTAGTCCTGCACTAGGTCCTGAAAACTGGGTTAGAAAATATTCAGCGGTCTCCTGCTGTCACATGGCAGACCTGTTGTATAAAAGGAAAGGTACAAGCCATACTGGGAATAATATTCTTAAGTAGAATAAAAACGTATATATTCCTGAACATAAATAAACGCTGTGGTTTGTACTACCTCCTATCAAACAAGAGTTGGACGGAAGCTGGAATGATAAACAGGTGAAGATGACCTGGTACTAAACTGGCCAAAGTTCCAGCTGCTGCTGTCTAGGTCAGCGATGAATACTACTAGTGCCATACTACTATTGCCATCCCTGTGTGTGCTGTAGTACTAAGTGGCCTTGAATTGTCATCTCGACAGCTCGGCTGGTAGCTCATTTATTCTTCTGGATATGGGTGTGCATCTTTTACCACTGGGTAAACAGTACAATTTGTGGTGCTTCGAAGATTGTACTGTAAATCAAATTCTGTTCAGTGCAGCAGGAAGGTTCGCACTGATGAGGTGAAGTCAATTTAAATAAGTTGAAGAGACGTCACGCGTCAATTTTAAGCATTTCATTTTAAGCTTTTCATTGATAATTGAACTTTCATTCAAGTTTTCTTTGCTGTAATATGAAATGTTATCTGCTGAATCATCAAAGTTACTGGTCATGTAACATTTTGACAAGATGCCCACACATGTGTAATTCAAGTCTCAAATTTGAACAACCATTTTCTGGAAAAAAGTACAGACTTATATTCAGGTATATACAGTATAGCCCCACAGAAGACAAACCACGTAATTACCTCCTGAAGAGAAAATGATTGCTGTGTCAACAAAATTGTTCAACCAAGAAAAAATTTATACTTAATACAAGATACAAATATACACTTAATAAAAGATACAATTACCCATACAGCAACAAAATTGTCCATACAGCAACAAAAATATCCCCAGACTTGTACATCATCTTATAAAAGTGGAATAAACTAACATAACAGTACAATTGATGATATGGCATGTAACAAAAGTAATAGAATCCAATATTTATTTTTATATTAAATATATTTATAACAATTTGATTTAAATTCCCTGACCTCACATATAATTCCCTGACTACGTCAGAAATATAAACACCTTGATATTTCAAGATTTTCTCTGATACAAGCCATCCTGAGTATATCATATGAAATCGAAAATGTAATTTAACTCAAATGTTATAACAATAATGACACCCAAATTTCTCATGCAGAGTTTCTGTGTAATTTATTTATATTGTCAGCTCCTATTAAAATTTTTTTACATAATTGATGTAAACAACTACTGTATCGATAATGTTCAAACCAAAGAAAGTAATTCTATGCTTGTTATTTTCTCTTTTATGCTTACAGACATACTATTTCATACTAGATTTTAGTTTTTATTAATCTGAACTGATTATTACCACTTAGAATGGCATTTTTTAAATCTTTGTATTAATATTAACTATGAGTCCCTAGCATAAAGTTAATTCAAACGTGCCACCATAGCTCTTAACTAGATGGAAATGCAACCACAATAGTTCTTTCATATTAGGGAGGGAGCCCAAGCATGAGACACAAGAGACTGCAAACATAATAACTATTTTAGTACTGTACATACTGTTAAGTAAACAAACAGCAAAAACAAAGCATGAAGGAAGAAGATACCCACCTCTGACTACCGTGCCATACAACAAACAGGAAGACGTAGCAGAGCACAACGATGCCACCTGCTGTACCGGCACCAAGTGCCCAAGCGCGGGTAGCCAGGCCCACCACCATACCTATCAAGAGCGCAGTCAGTAGTGCCACACCCAGCACTAGCACAGATGACAAGTGCAGTAGTGGCTCCAGCCACTGGCGTGCAAACCCCTTCATCTCCTCTGCAACACCACACACAAGATTACCAACTCTCCTAACTTGGCAACATAGAAACGCTGTGCAACTCACAACACTAGCTTGCAAGTACTTAAATTACACTTGAAACAACTGCACATTTTTTTCCCCAGAAACAAATCTGTAAAGCCAGGATGCAGGTCTTACATGGAAATTACTATTTTAGAGAAAACTTTATATGACTGGATAATAATAAAGTTGGTCATAATAGAGACTGCTTTCCCCTCCCACTGGTAACTGTTGCAAGGTTGGAGTGGCAGGATTGCTTCCAGACAGGTCTGCTACCAAGGGGCAAACAAGAGGATGGGTAAGCTGTGTCCACATTTGAAATTTTATTTAAAGTTGTTCATGTTTTTCATTGACTAATAGTTTTCAAACAATCACATTAGAAAAACATATGACATTTTTACTATTTTAATGCATGTTTATATTATTTATACTAAAGGTGTGACATGTAATGAGGTAGATGGCCTAATGTTAGTTTGGTTGGAAGTATTTGTGCCGCACTGACTTTTACATACCGATTGACCGCTTTCGCTCTGTTCCTATTACCAATTGCACAGCAAGTAGCAGCTGCTCTTCACTGGGAAGCAGAATAGTCTGAGTCACAAATGATCTATTTCCATCCAAGGTACCAATTTTATCAAAATTTGGAGCAATTATTCTGAATAGCTCATGCAGTATTTGGTTACTGTAACTGACGCATGCCCAACGGGGGGGAAAAATTATTTCTGGGGAGTAAACATGTCAAACAATGACTTTAGACATTTGGGCTTAAGAGCTACACTCACTCTCGTCATGTAATGTTTAAGATAGGAAGATGACATATCTTAGTCACTTTTACAGTTTTAACTCGTAATGCAAGAATCATGACGTACATGATGCCTTAAGATTTTACTGGTGCATGGCCAGTGTACAAGATACGTGTGATGGCCTATCAGAAGGATACAAACTTAAAAAGTCGAGAACCACTGTTCCAGCCCTACAGCGGGCTGACTGTTGATTACACTTTTACCTGGTGGTATGCTAATCTGTTACTGGTATGGCTTTGGCTGGAGAATCTTTCACTGACGTGACAAGGGCTTGTAGTCACCTTGGATGCTCGTAGCCGCTGACGCATTCTGGCTCTGCTGAGTGAGTGCTGGGAAAGTTGGTGTAGATAACTACAAAACCAAGAGTTTGTTATCCCTAGTGGAGGTCCTTTGCCCCTTAGAAACGCCTCGACCACAGGGTGAAGAGGACCTTGGAGTTTGATTACGGGTGGAAATAAAGGTGTTGGTAGCTCTAAGGGAGGAAGCCTCTCAGTAATGCAGGTAGTGTGAACTCGGCCCTGTAAGGTGGAGGTGCAAAGTGCAACTGGAGGAGTAGGTTTGCATTGCAAGCTAGTTTCAGAGGCGTGAGATACGCTTCTTATCTTTCTTTATCTTTCTCCGTCTACCTCTCTTCCGGGTGTAAGGTATGGGAAATGAAGGGTGCAACTAATGCCTCGCAAAAGTAGAGTCAGTGCCACATTTCCCTACTGAGTACTTCTGAATATACACATTCACACAGACCAGAAATGTACCTCTTGCACCTTTCTCCCAGCCCTATAAAGAGTAATGGACACAGCGGTAGGTTGTGATCATGTTGCTTGTCAGTATTACCCAGGTGTGGTATCCACAGGGGTACAACCAATCAGAGTTAGATCCAGCTCCATTCCGGCCCCATAGAGGGGTGGTGGAGTATGGAAATAACCTGATGCTCGATTCATCTGGTGGAGGAGTTGCTAGTGGTATAGACTCTACCGAATTCTATCAAGCGGTAGAGCTTGGGTGGCCACTTAATGGGTGTGTATTTAGCTTAAGAGCTTGGAGTTTACCGGCTTCATGTAAGTGGGCTTAAACTACGTAGGAGACAACAAGATGGCACTCAACATCAGCACACAGATAATAGGTTCGAATCACACGTTATATTAACTGAGTAATACAACATGGTAGTCCTGTACTACCTCCTACGCTAACTTACTTTGACACGGAAGTCTTCAATACACAACTCCATGTGAAGGCAACCTGGTTCTAACCTGGCTGGAATAGGCGATAGAAACTTCTAGAAAACGTAATTTACAACTTGCTCCTAACTAGTCTATCTGGTGTTCCGAAGGGACCAATAGGGGAGTACAGCTACCAAAGGGGTAGTGTCGAAAGTAATGTCATCATCCAGTGGGCAGTGAGGTCCTGAAGAGACTGTCATGACCATTACTAGTTCTGGGGTCGATACCAGGGGAGGGGGTGGTGAGGAAGGAGCTGCAGTAGGGCCAGTCTATGAGAAGCAGAGGGGTATGCGGCTGCGGCACAAGTGGCTTCTGGTCGTGGTTATCTTCACTGGTAGTCAGATTCCTGCCCCCTGAAGAGCTGTAGAATCTGTGGATGTACCAGTAGGCGCGGATCCTGATGGCTACCTCCAGCCCTGTGTACGAGAGTGGTGAAGGTGCAGGGACTTATCTTTTGCTAGTCGTGCCAGCCCTTTTATACTAATCTCTCTAGTGTGCTCGGAAATGGGGGGTGCGAGGACAATAGCCTTGGTCACAGGGGTCCAGAATTGAAGACTGCTGATGCTGCACTATCATCCCTTGTTGCTGGTGGCGCGCTCTTCTGGCATTTAGAAGAACCATCTGTGGCCTCGGCAGCCGGCTTCGGTGGTTCAATCAGGCAGTACAATCTCACTTTGGGAGGGGGTGGGGGGTGTTGATGTGATGTTTCTTAGAGAATCTTGGAGAACAGTACAAGCTGGCACGTGTCTGTAATAACTTTACCAACCTTGCATCAATATATCATGTAGGTATGTGTCCAGCCTGTTCAGTACTGTGTGTGGAAGTAGGACCTGCTCAAAGGGTTGAACATTGCATCCAAGATGGGGTGAAGTCAAAAGTAGAGTGCACATCAAAGATGAAGAAATACGCCATGCATCATAAGATATGTATAACTTGTGTAACGCAGCAGTGCATCAAAACATGTGCGTTTGAAACTAAATACATATTTTAAAAAATTTTGAGAAAAAGTACACAATGTGGAGTAGAGATGTTACATGGGGTTGGGTAATACACAAATATGGTAATTATCATACTTGTTCAAAGAGTCCTAACAAAATGCTGCTGTTCATATGCTAGTCCTATAACCACATTCAGTAGACCCCTAATTTTACAAGGAGCAGTGGTTCCGAGATCTACTTCATAAAATTGCTAGCCTTGTAAAGTAGAAATTGACCAATTTTAATCAACCCCTACAAGCCTGAGCAACACGTAACTCAGGGCAAGGACAAACAAAATCTAACATAAAAACTCAAGACACAGTGGTAGCACTTGATGCGTACTGGTATAATATTCACAACTCCGCCTCACCTACAGGTGGCTTTATGTCATCCCGAGCGGGATTCAAACCCATGATGGCTTGCATCCAGAGCCAAACAGCACACTCCTAGGTAAGGAGCATCCTAGGTCACGGCAGCCAAAGCCGTCTGTGCCATTGTTAGACATCATGTGCCTTGTAATCACACTCGCATGTGACAGAAGCCGGCAACGGAGCCCATCGCTGCCCCTAAGCGAGTGACAGACACACACCCCACACACAAGGAAAACTCACCACTTCCAGCCTCCCCCAAGAGAATGCGGCCAGCACTGCTAAATGAGGAGCTCACGTCCAAAGACACCCTACCAGCTGAAGGACCTGCGCTGGCTGACTATATATGCCAGCGCGCAGCCCCAGTATATCAGTGGAAGCTAGCTCCACCACGCTGTGTGATGGAGTCACTGCCTACTGATTTCCTATGAGAGACCCACCGCCTTCCAGAAGTCTTCTAGACCATCATCCAGAGAAGTCTTCTCCCCATTACACTCACTGCCACTTTGGCATTAACCCCCCAAATCCCTTCAAGACAAACCAGTGTAGGTTAGTTAGGGTCAGTTACTGTCATAGCTACTTAACTCAATCTGCTCTTGATTAGTTTTTCACCAGGTTCCCTTCACCTAGTAAATGTAGACTACTTCTGCCTGTTTCAGTACAATTGATAGCTAGAAGATAGTACAGGCCACTGTGTCTATTCCTTTGGGAATAAACAAGTATTTTTACTCAACCTCATGTACTCATTCTAGGGTAACTGTTAAACTTTGTACCTTGTAGACGTCAACCACACCAAGGAGAAGCAGGAGACAGCGTATTGAACCAGAGTGCCCCAAAACTAGTGTAGGACTGCAAGCTACCCTTTATCGGGCGCACATACGTCACCACACACAACCCAGTCGACGGCCACCCATACCTTGACCCAAGTACTCTTGTACTTGGAAAATTGTGAGGTACAGCCACAACCACTAGGAATGCACGAGACGAAGCAGCTAGACATCCAGATCAGCTAACCCACTCCACCCACCGTGTTGTACTTCGCCAGTTGGAGTAATGGGGCTGATTCTGGGTGGTCTAACCTCTTCTAGTTACACTTTAGCCAGGGAACTTGTTGCCTGCTCTTCCGTGCGGAAGACCTTAGTACCTTCACCCATAGAAGCAGTGCAAGGTGAAGAGCTACTCCCCAAGGGATCGAGCTCAAGCAGCCCGCCGACTTTTGAGAACTCACCTCCTAGTCCTCCCTAGCGCATATTTCCTGCTGCCCCACAAGATCACCAGAGAACCTCACTCACTCGTAATTAATCTATGACCGGGACTACCAGTACCTTTGGGTATTGCCTGCCCATACTTCTGGCCTGAGACACCTAACTGCCCGACGCCATAGCCCACCAATCTAGCCAGCAGCACCACCACCGCCCTAGGACAGAGTCCTGTTGCCGCCAGCAGTAGCCAGGTAACAGAGTGCCCTTGCCAAAGCCTACAGTGTGTAAAGCCATCCTTGACATACCCAAATGCATGCTAATACCAACGGGATACATGCACCACCCTATACTGTGGCACTGTCACAGCCAAACGACTGACCATTCCAACTCCTCCTCAGTGAGTTGTAGCCTGTGTGTCTGTCCGGCACCAAAGAAACCTTTGATGGTGACATCACTGGAAATTCAAACCATATGTCACGTGTCAGTGGTTTTGAATGATTAATTATTGAAGGTCATAAAGAAACATATCATAACCACCGTATTTATTTGCATCTCCAAAATCCAAAGTTTAAGTGAAATATTATTGTTAATCACTTCAAAAGGTGGATGTCTACAAAATGAAATTACATTCTTACGGGTAGTATCTAGTATCTTCTGATGTACTGCTTCATAAAGTGTGCATGCACATGTAAACATCTAATTGTAAGAACAAGCTTTGACTGTCCTCTAGTGAACTTGGCATGGCCAAACACACCCTTGTTTCCTCGGCTTACACAGCTGGTAGGTGTGATATAACAAGCGTGGTATCCTCACATCATCCCTCTAATTATGTACCAACCCATGGTGGGGAAAAAGAAGCCTGTGGACGGAAAGACCTGGACTGCTTCAGCTTTGCCATCTTCTTTTCACACCTTGTACACTGTATTACGATAATGCTTGCTCTAAACCCCAGTTAATGGACAATTTTCAGAAAGATTTCTTTCATGTTTTATTTCTCATATTTTCGCATACTAATCACGAGCAATGACATTAGAAATGTAATAAACTAATAAAAGGGCCCTAAAATTGAGAAGTGATCTGCGTGACAATTCAAAAGGAGAGTTAAAAAGCCAGATATTGTGCTGCAGTCTAGTTGCAGGACAGTTCTGAATTCCGTTAACTCTTAAAAAAGGGTCAGCCAAACTATTTGCAATGACTAAGTGCAAAGGTGTGTGGTTCATGTAGAAAGACTACTTGTGTTGAGGAGAGTACACACAATAATGGTGAGAAGCAAGCCACTGTAGCAGCGTGCGCTACACTCACCTCTCAGCTTGTTGAGCAGGAACGATTTCCCACTGCCCCACTTGGCATACAAGCCGACTGTGATGGGCATTGAGAGGGATGGCTCACTGAGGATGTCTGCCAGAGCGCTGCTGTACAGGTCATAGCCCAGCATGTTTTCATTATCCTCGTTGGTATTGAGGCGACCTGCAAAGCAAATCACCTCCTTCAAGCTCACAATACACTGCACTTCCTACTTCATCCAAACATCTAGGCAAACCATTACAACTAGTGTTGTCGGCCATATACAGTAGAATCCTCATATACAGTAGAATCCTGTTATAACAATTTTTTCAAGGGGTCAGTAAAATAAATGTTATATACAGGAAAATGCTATAAGCAGGAAACAGTATTACACCTGCAGGGACACATCAATTGAAACCAAATTCTAATATAATAATGTTTGTATATAAATAGCTAGCCCAGTTCAACATCTCCATCTGAATCATATGATGCAAACATATCAGTGATCTTAACTCCATGGACCATAATATCTTCAATTAATGCACAATGACATGCATTCTGGACACTTGCTCACTCATCTACTCCCAGTTATCTTAGTAATTTTTATCACCTCTAAAATCCTTAATATTTCAAGTATAAACTGTATCTGTTTGTAGGCTACTGCATTGTTAATATATCTGAAATTTTACTTAAGACAATATTTAATTTGAGATGCTGCAAGGAATTAAACAAATACTGATATTATAAGCAAGAAATGAGACCATTAAACCTTATGGAAAAACAGTGGGACTATGAAATAATAAAGTTAAATGCCAGAAAATGTTATATGCGGAAATGTAATAGCAGGGTTCTACTGTAATGGCGTGTTTGTTCATGTGTGTTTAGCAGTTCATTACTATTATGTTCAAAGAACCCTAAGCACCTTATACAGCACAGCATTAATGTAAATTAATGAAACCTACAAATGTGACCCAGGAATACGAAACTATCCTACCAGTCACAACAACGGTCTACCGTATTTTAAATGAAAACACTATCTTGCAATTTTCTGTGATTTAATCACCCACACTATGCCTGCCACTAACACAGATTTCTACTACACTAGCAAAGCAATACCTTACCACTCTCAATACAAAAACTGTTTAAACCTCTTATGAATTTGCCACACAGCAACTACACATTTGTTTCAAATGGTGAGATCAAAGACTCTTTTGAAAAATACTATTATATTGTTATAACTGCCTGCGCATTGACAGGTTATTGAAAATATTTAAGTCTTAATCGAAAACCAGCTACAATTCCTAATTTATTTAAAATACTTGATAAGAATACGATGTCTTTTTATAATGTTCATTATATTACAGTACTAAGAGTGAAATTCAAAAAATTACTCACTACACAAAAACAATAATAACAAATAATTAAATAAATTGTATTAGAAAAATTACACAATCCAATAGAAGGCAGTATAAGAGGCCATAACAGTGTAGAGGAATATCGTGATCAGCATACTTGGGAAAGTTAGCAAAATAATCTAACTGATTAAAGTTAAAGTTTTAGTAAGAAAAAATTAAATAAATAAAGTTAGAAGTTAAAATCCACACAAATTAACTCATTAAAGTTTAAGTTAAAACCAAATTAACTGATTAAAGTTAAAAGTAAAAGAACAACAAAAATTATACAGTTAAAATAATGTCTCAAAAAAGTTATTCGTCTATATTTATTCAAGACATAAAAGAAATCACAATTTACAGTCCCAGAAAAAAATTACAACTTGGTTACTGGATACTGAATCACAATGATAAATGAACAATCTTCTACAAAATCACTTGAAATAAAACTTCAAAAATAAACTCTTATAGCACAACTTAGCATGAAACAGGTTCCAGCATTCCGGTCCATTGGAGTGGATTTTTGTGGACCTTTCCATGCCGCACCTGTACGAACGAGGAAGAAGGCATCCTTTAAGGTATACAAGTGTTTGTTCCTTTGTATGACCAACAACGCGGTGCACTTGGAGCTCGTCACAGATGATTTGTGTCAATAAGAGGAATCCCAACTGATGTGTACTCTGATAATGGCACCAACTTTATAGGAACCCATAAACTCAAGGAGGTGTATAAAACATTACTTTCAAAGGATAATGGGGAAGAAATTGCAGATAAGGTGAACCTGGGAGTTCTTACAACCTGTCAACAATGTTTGTCCACTTCCTGTGGAATAACATCAGTGTGTGATATTAGACCTACTCATTCCATGTTTATATTGTATAGTTTTCTTGTGAACTTGAAAATAATCTTTTTTGGTGGGCAATATGTTCATGATGTATATATGCATAATACTGTTTGGGTGTGTGGCTTAATTTGTTTGGTTGGCCATACTGGTGCCACTGTTTTGGTTGACTCAGTGCGAACTATCAAGGCGGCGGGTGATGGTTTGTGTTCGTTAGTGCTCAAGAGATAGTCTTCAATGAATTTTTCTTTTATTTATTTTATTTAGTTGGTTTATATACAGCATGATTACTGCACATTGGCCAGTTTACAACTTGAAGTGTTTTGTTTAAGAAGACATTTACATTGAACATAAGTACATAACATTTGGAATACAATGATCGGTTTATATCAAAGCAAATCTAATACAGATGCCTTTAAATTTAAATATTAATGATGTAAAAGTAAGAAATGAAATAAATAGTGGCCAGTATCAGCGTACTGATTTATTATGTTCATCTGAATGAAATAGATAAAGTAACCAGTATAAGTTTATCAATTACTGTAGTTTATATTATATATACCTGTTTTTAGTGTGGTATCACGCTTTTTTTCTGCCAACAAGATAGCCATACAGTTTTTGCTGATACTATTAAGCAAGTTTGTCTTCTTGAGAAAACTCTGGCAGTTTACTGCAGTAGCGACTAGCTAGACAGTCAAAAGAATTTTGGAAGACAGTCTTAGAATCTTTACATATGTATTTGTGCATTATTTTTGCGTCTTGTGCTGTATCCATGTATTGAGTACCTTTGAGTACAAATAACTGGGTGTGCTATGAATTTTTTTTTTTTTTCAGTTGCATAATGAAATACAGTTTGCTTCTGTTGTGCACTGTTAACCATTTTGAGGTTTCTAGCGCTTGCTTATGTGATCCCGCTTTTTCAAGTTGAATATATATCGTAAACAGTAATTTTGCAATTTTTTAATTCTATTTTTTGTAAGTAATCTATGTTAACACATACACCTGCACAATAATTAAATGGAGCACATAATAGTTGATCATTTAATTTACTTGTTATCTGCACTGGTAACATGCACTTAAATTTGCACAAATGCTTAAGCCGAAAGTAACCAGTTTGCTGACAGCGGGCAGCTTGCTTTGCCCATGACAAATTTTTATGAAATATTATTCTTACGTTATGATGCTACCACACTCTTGGGATGAAAGTTTTATTTATTTCAATTCAGGGGATTTAATCTACCCTATTTAAAATTCTGTGGGTGCAGAGTATCATGTAGCTACATTTTTTTGATTAAGTTTGAGTTTGTTACTGACATGCCAACCATACAACTCTACAAGGTCGGCATTAATTCTGTAATGGTCTCTGGTATGTCCTTTATCGAGGAAGTTATAATCAGCTAGATGTCATCCGCACTTTGGTAGAAGTCCATGTATCCTAAGGTTTTTGGCATCTCGGAGATATATGTTGAAATGAAAACAAAAGACGTAATATGGACCCTTGAAGGACATCTGTTAAAATATTTTGTTTGGCCTAAATCAATGGGTCATTGCTAGAGTTCAGGTGAACCTGCTGTTGCCTGCCAGTCAGGTAGCTATGGAAACAGTCGCATGTTGTTTCAGAAAAAAACCATTTCTGCTAGACGTGATAAAAGGGTACAGTGGTTCAGTGTATAAAACACTTTTGTAAAATCTAGAAATACTATAATTGATATCTTTGATTTGTCCATTCCTTTGTAAATTTTAGGACTTACATGAAGTTTGTTTGGTAAGTATAATAGAGTTGTTCCGATACCTATACCAAGTATCGGAATCGGCCGATACTTCACCTTTTTTCAATGTATCTGTATCAGGTATGGTCTCTGGCCGATACATTAGTATTGGGTGTAGACAATGAAATCAGGTTATTACTTTCTTTAGACACAAAAATTATTGTATTTCAGTGTGTATATGCCGAACATCCCGGCAAAATTCCTACTTAAATAATGTTAACTTAACCTTTCAACATTTATCGCATGTTGCGCTGATCGAAGTATATTTCGGGACCCATCACCTATGATATATCTTAACTATTGTTTTTAAGCTGGAAGTTTATGCAAACGTCTAGTAACTGGATGTGAAATACGTCACACACACCACAGTTTTTAACTGCTCTGCAGCGCGCTGTGTAACGTCTTAGCCTTCCCAACACTTCTGTCGACACTGACAGTGCACTGCTCCGTGGTGCGGCGTGCGAGACTGGCTTGCTATTTCCCCTTATACACCTCCGAGACGGGAAGTGGTTACACACAGCAATGAGTATGGCGACCTAGCATCCTCTCTCTCACCCTTCTTTCTGTCTCTCTCAGCTAAGCACCTTCCTTCCTCCCCTTACATTCCATACACACCGCAGAGAGGGGAAGCTGGTGTCTAGCAAAAGGAAAAAATCAGTCTCTCGGCTGTGCGGGCTTGCCTTCACATGCTGGCCACAGAGAAAATGCGTGCCTGGCTAACTAGTAATTTTATCAAAATTATGCAACGCTCAAAATAGTTACGCCTATCATCACTTGTATTTCAAAACAAATGGTTTTGCCTGAAAATATTATGCAAAAAAAAACATTTTAACGAGGAATTAATATTTGGAAAGATGTTTTCTTTTATGATTGTAAAG
The DNA here is from genome assembly GCA_029891345.1 of Dryococelus australis. Lineage (NCBI taxonomy): Eukaryota > Metazoa > Arthropoda > Insecta > Phasmatodea > Phasmatidae > Dryococelus > Dryococelus australis. The sequence continues at coordinate 128,041,181 of CM056996.1, read as the reverse complement.
ACAAGAAATAAAACTTGTACATATTTCCCGGAAGACCAGGGATAAATCCCACATAAAGAGACTACACTGCACGAGACACTCATCGGGCGACCATCTTCATTGACTGACGAAAAAGTTCACTGTTGAAGGTCATGTGCACACGTGATTTGTGCACCTCTACCACTGTGCCACATCACAACATTTTTACACAAAGTATCTGAACACTTAAGACGTAACATTCTGCTCACCTAAAATAACTATTTTACATTAACAAAAAAAACTATGCTACTAAAGATATTGTTAGTGTCATTAAATCGCCTCCAATGGTAGTGGATACAATTTGGTAGTAGGGTGTTTCAGTTCACCAGTCGAGGTTCTGACTTTGGCTACGCTCATTAAGCCGTCTTCACCAGGATATACTTCCACTACTCTTGCCAAACACCAGTTTGAGGGGGGCAGGTTGCCTTGTTGCACCAGAACCAGGTCACCAACAGCCAAATTTCTCTGGAGGACAGTCCACTTTGTACGGTGCTAGAGGGTATGGAAATATTCCCATTGCCATTGGGTCCAGAAATGCTGGCTAACAGCTTGAACTAGCTTCCATCGAGTGAGACCATCCAGCTTCTCGTAAGTTAGACTGTCTTCCGGATAGGTTAGAAGAGGTCTGCCAATTAAGAAATGGCCAGGAGTCAATACACTGAGGTCAGATGGTTCTGATGACATTGAAGAGAGGGGTCAAGAGTTCAGAACTCCAACTCGAGCAGTAACTGTTGTGAACTCTTCGAAAGTTTATATTTGCAGTCCGATTACTCCCTTTAGAATGGTCTTGGAACTTTCGACAGCAGCTTCCCAAAGGTAACCTTGATGAGGAGCAGCTGGCGGGTTGAAATTAAAAGTGATCCCGTTGGCCAGAGAAAAGTTTGTGATGGAGTTTTGGTGGGAGGATGACTGCAACAAGTTTGAGACCGTTTGTTGAAACTGAGCAGTTGCCCCGACAAAGTTCGTTCCACAATCCATATAGATATGAGCACAAAAGCCTCTGCATGACACGAATCAAGATAAAGCAGCAATGAAAGTATCAGAAGATAAATCAGAAACGACATCTACGTGAACAGCTTTGGTTGACAAGCAGATGAAGAGATAGATATATGCCTTCCGAGATGGAGCTTTTCACAGCTTGCTGACCTTAATGGAAAATAACCTAGTAAAATCCACTCCAGAATGGAGAAACCTACGCTGGGGGGCAACATGAGGTTCTGGAAGATTACCCATCAGCTGGGGTGTGGTTTTTGCCAAACAGCAGAAGCATCATATACATTTCGACATGCATGATCTAATCACCTCTTGACTGCACAAAATCCAAAATCTGCTGGCCAACAAAGCTTGCAGCAATTGTGGACCGGCACGTAGATACGTTACATGGTAATGATTCACTAGGAGTGGAACAACATGATGGTCTTTTGGCAGGATATCAGGATGCTTAGCACAAACAGGAAGATTAGAGTTTTCAAGGTGCCTGCCCAACCTAAGCAATCCATCTGGATCAAGGAATTGAGCAAGATGCTGTATACGAGGTGAACATGGTTTGTTGCCTTTTAATAATTTGATTTCGTGTAGCAGATGTAACTGATTTTTTGTGGCCAATTTCAATTCACCAACAGAGAGAGATCCCTTAAGCTGATTTTCTCTCTTAGCATTGTGAATAAACCTCATTACCCAAGCAAGTACCTGCACACTCTACATCAATGTTGAGAATCGCTGAAACATCTTCACCCCAGGTTCATCTTGAATATCAACCAAGACAGCCATGCTACTAGATTTGAGATCTGGGAGAGTTTCTAGTTGGGTGTCAGTGCAAGGTTGTTAGGGCCATGTGGAACAGGGCTGCCATAGCCATTGAGAACCTGCCCGCCAGATGTGATCAGGGGGGAACTGGTTAGGCATCAACCCACGTGATGCACATTCAGCAGGATTGTCAGCTGAGCTCACATGTTGCCAACTACTAGGAGGAGTCCGTTCCTGAATTTGAGACACTCAATTGGCTACATACATCTTTAACAGGTGAGGAGCACCCCTGATCAATGTGAGTGTCATCATGGAATCTGACCATGCATATACAGACCTGTCAGGACAGTCTGGACGGTGAAGCTCTGGACAATGATGTAGGAGTTTGGCCACAAAGAGTACTCCACAAAGCTCAACATGGGATAGGAAAACACATTTTAGTGGTGCCACTTTAGTCTTCACCATAACTAATCTGGCTGAAGTGGAGTGACCCGAATACATTACACAGATATAGACAACAGCTGAGTAACTCTTTTCTGATACATCTGAGAAACCTTGGAGCTGAACACTTAAAAGATGAGTGAGCACATATGGACGTTTACCATTCCGTGCATGAAGTGCTGCCAAGGATGCAAAAGTGATGGGGTTAGAGAGTCATCCCAACCAAGTCCATGTAGCCACAGTGACAGTAGGAAGTTTTTGCCTACATCAGAACAGGAGTCAACCATCCCCGAGTATCAAAAATCCTAGCGACATATGACAACACCGGTCGCTAGGCGAAAAACTACACCTTCCCTTTCACCTGATAAGAGAAAGCATCTCCCTTGACATTCCATTAGAGTCCCAGAATGCTATAAGCATGCACTGAATCATTGGTGAATGTGAGCGTTTCACAGTCTGCCACTGGAAGACCCTCCAAAAGCTGAGGGTGATTGGCAATCCATTTCCGCAACTCAAAACATCCCTTCTTCAGTAGTTGGATGAGCTTGTCTCGCACAGCAAGAGCTTCTTCGATTGAGGGAGAACCAGTAATGATATCATCACCAAATGTCTAAGTACGCGGCATAGCTGCTGCTAGAGGAAATTCATGACCCTCGTCAATACTACGCTGCTACAGATTTCAGACGGCTAAGAATGGAGAACTTGTCACACCATAGGAAACTGTCCTCAATTCATATACGTTGAGAGCCATTGCTGGGTCTGAACGCCATAAAATAAGCTAATAGTTTCTGTCGTCAGGGTGAATGACAATTTGCCTATACATTTGTTTGATGTCATAACAAAAGACAAATGGCTGGGTTCTAAACTTCCAGATAAGAACCACAATGTCAGCTTGCAGTTTGAGTCCTGAATACAACCAGTCATTAAGAAAATTTCCATTTGATGCTTTGGCACTGGCATCAAATACAACTCAAAGTTTAGTCATGGAACTAGAAGGCTTCATAACTCCGTGGTAAGGAATGACGTAATATTGAGAATTGGGCTCTGGAACAGAGTGCATGAAGGGTTCCATATGTTTTAAGGCTTCATAATCTGCCATGAAATCAACATAGAGAGACTTAATATCAGGTCGAGCGAGTAACTTGTGCTCCAATGACATGAAACGTCTATGAGCAGTCACCTGAGAGTGGCCAAGTTCCATGTTGGAATGGAACGGGAGATGAACACCATACCTACCTGAGGGAAGGTGATAGTGCGTTTCCTTATAATGTTGCTCACACGCAGTTTCGTCTGGAGACAACTTCTTAACAAAGGGGGGTTCCTCTAGTTCCCAGAATTTCTGGAGGACAGATTCGAGTATGTTAGTACACAACAATGTGATTGGCTGTGCTGGTTATTCACTGGTCTCTACATGGGTCATAGGGCATTTTCCCATCAAAATCCACCCAAGGCTGGTTTCGAAGGCAACAGGCATCTCCTTCTCCAAGGCTCAATTTACCTCCTACCAGAACTTGAGATAACACCTCTGCAATCAAAAGGACTTCTACACCGATCAAATGAAGGGTCAGCTAAAGGAAGAGAACCTAATTTCTCCCTGATATTAGCATCCACTTGGGTAGGGGATAACAGATTGGTAACCTTTGACACAATTAATAAGGACTGGCTAAACTCTGATGCTCCTTCTGCTGCTGCAGTTGCCTTGATTTTAGTAGTCACCATTCCCCTAATCATAACATGACTTTGAGACAGTCCGGACACCTGGTTTGTACTGCAGACCCTGGGAAAGCACAGCTTCCGTGCCAATGCTTCTGACATAAAGCTTCCCTGGGCAGCACTATCCAAAATTGCATGGCAGTTGTGAAACCTTCCTTGACAGTCAGCAATTTTCACCATGACTGTAGATAGAAGAATTACAATGCAAGCAGAGGTTCTGGCTGATATTCCCACAAACTGTGAACTACCATCAGTGTCAACCAAGCTGACCTCAATTGCTGATTAGCATGTGCATTATCCAATTTAACGGCTTCAGTTTCTAAGAACTCCATAAGCTCACCAACCTCAAACTTTGTTCGCATGGGCAAATCCAGCTTTATCAACAAAATAGTCAACAGTATGGGATTATTTTGGGTACAGCATAACCTAAGTTTTCTAAGGCACGGTAATTTTCCATAAGACATTGACAAAGCGGTGCAATAACTTCTAATTTGTAGCAGTAACAGGAGGCAACTCCAAAATTCTGTTTATAGTGAGTTTCCATGAATTATGGTAACGGGATGAGAAACTTTCCCATGCAAAAGAATAGTTATCGCCAGTTAAGGGTAGGTTTTTCATGAGCTGAGATGCTTTGCCTTTCAAACAACTGACTAAATATTGGAATTTTTCAACATCGGGAACTGCATGATTCTCATGAATTGTGGCCTGAAACAGTTGGTGAAATGTAGGCCATTCCTCCCACCACCCTGAAAATGTTGGTAGGTTCAGTTTGGGTAGTCTGATATTCATAAGACAAAAGAGTGATTGTTTCATTCTTGTTTGCCAACAGCAAGGATATGGTAGAGCGAGTATCCAAAATGAATGCAGACAAATTTGAATGACATTCCATCAAGGCAGCCTCATTATAACCCTTAGAAACGGTTTCCAAGGTCAGAAATTTATCACAACATGAATTGATACTTGCCTCAATACTTTGGATATTCTGTACATATACCTTAGCTTCCTGTGGACTGAAGGATGTTGCACCTTCAGCCATTGTGAGTGACGGCAAGAGTGCCTGAATCTGCTTAACCTTATTTTCTTGAAGCTTTAGTTGCATTAATAACCCTTTGAAACTGAAACTCATTCTATAAATTACCTTTCAACACTAAGCCAACGAACCAAGAGCAAAATAGGCGGGACACCACAGAAACAATTATTAACGACTCTCCACTTAACCTTCAAGATACCACATAACGTGTACACAGTTTGCTAATTTTGCACAATAGTAAGTGGTAACCAGTACAGAACCGCACAACACGAAAAACTACGCAAATACGTTATGTAGCTGTCACCATTTTCCCGTGAAACCAAACAAGTCTTCAGTCATTGAAAAAAAACCGAACAAACACGTGTGTAGTTGCACTTCATATGTAGCGATTATTTATCCGGCCCGGAGGACCAAAAATGTAAAGACAAGAAACAAACACTTGTACATATTTCCCAGAGGACTAGAGATAAATCCCAAATAACGAGACTACACTGCACGAAACACTCACCAGGTGGCCATCTTTGTTGACTGACGAAAAAGTCAGCTGTTGAAGGTCATGTCCACACTGGATTTGTTTACCTCTTCCACTGTGCCACATCACTATAATTTTACACAGAGTATCTGAACACTTAAGATTTAACAGTGATTAAAAGTAGTTTTTTTTCCCATAAGGTTGGTGTTTCATTGTATCTGGTGTAAAATTAACATGACTTTTTTAAAGCATAATGCTTATTTAACTCAAAAGGCAGTATCTTCGCAAATAAAATTAAATGCCCAAAAACATATACTCTACAACTTGTCACCAAAAATTGTTTGGACATCTAGCGACTTGTGTTATAAGTGTAAAGATCATTTTCAGTAACTTCTTGCAGGGAAATCAGAGGATTTATATTAACTTATTTCAATAGACACGCATCATTGGATAAACTTATAAAATGTAACAGCCTAAAAAACACCTTTTGCTGTCTAATAATGGGAAGGTAAGCACTGAGCAGAGTGCAGTGTAACTCATAAGAGGGAAATTCAGAGAATGTAGTTTTGAATGATTACTTATTAAAGACAGTGAAGAAGTCAATTATAGGCACCTTATTTATTAATTTGTCTCAAAATTACAAATTTTCTTTGCAATAAAATATAATTAATTACTTTAAAAAACAGACATTTGCCACAGGCGCAAGGTCAGCAACAAGTAGCAGCATGGAGGGGTAATCCTCCCGCCGCCACCCCTCCTCCACCAGCCACTGTGAACACACTGCCCAATCGATAACTTCTCCATGCACTCTCGCTGTACGAGTGCACATGGGACATCAAAAATTGGATGTACATTTCGTGTCATATTATTTTCAGTTTCAGAGGGTTTGAAAGTTTTAGGTCAGCTTGCATCTTGTGTCAGATTACAATAAATTACATACAGTAATATTTTTTCTATAATTCACTGTGAAGGGCACTGATATCGGCATCGGTATCAGGGGATCGGCAATGGAATCGGGGTATCTGTATTGAATAGGAAAACATGGTATCGGAACAACTCTATATTATACCTCATATGCAAGATCTTCACTCTCCATATATGATACTATCTGTTCCTGAACAATTTTTTCAATTATTTTTGACGAGACCAGAAGAATACTAATTGGTCTCTGATCCTTATATTCAATTGGTTTTATCGTCATAGCAACAGGAATAATTTTAGTATCTTTGCAATCTTGTGGAAAGACAGTGTGTTACAATGAGTAGTTGGTTATGTGAGTCAGTGTTGGAATACACTATGGGGTGCACAATTTGATCATCCATATATTTAAGCCACCCAATCCTATGGCGTTTGTTTTTTAGTACTGGTTAATTTATAAGTTTTGCATTCGTTAACTATCTCCAGATACATGTCCAATTTGTTTCTAGCAACGTCGGTTGGAGTAAGCTTGACTGAATTTGGGAACTGATTTGATGTATTAATAAAATAGTTATTTTTTAGTTCATCAGGCTATTGTAGCTCTGAGGGTCTCTCTACATTATCGCTGAGTTTTACGTTAAATTTTCTAAGATCATTCCATAGATGTTTGGGATTTTTGTGTGCATATCTTTTCAGTAAAATAGTCTAACTTTGCTCTAAGTATACAGTATTTAACATTATTACATAATACTTCATAAAGGATGCGATTCTCTTCAGTTTTAACTTTTAAATACTTATTTTTGGCCATATTCGTTCATTTTATTTTGTATTTCAGTAGTCTTCCAAGGGGCGTTTCGAGTTTGGTATCATACTAGTAAATTGGTTTTTTTTTTGGAAAGCGTCTATCAAAAGTTTTGCAATAATTTTGTTAAAGTTCTCCAATTGTACAAGTTTTTTAACAGTGTGTCTATCAAACAGTTTCATGACAATTTTTTTAAGTTCTCCAATGTTTTATAGATTGTCCTGTGGGAACTTCAGTTTTCTCTCTTTTTACAATGTAAATAAAATACTACCGCTGATTTCATTTGACCTGCTGCGAGTATGAAATGGCATGGTATGTTAAACAAAATTCCAATCTTTAAGCATCATACCCAAGCCTTTCATGTCAATCTTGTTCAAAATATTTAACTGACCCAAAATTACACGAACTGCCTATTTTACAAAATTTTAAATAACTTTAACAGATTAAAAACATTTTATAATAAAACAGTGCTCCATGGATTGTTACTAGAACAACTTTGTAAAAGTGAATTTATTTACTCAAAGCTGAAATATAAAGTTTGTTGATTATCATTATAAATGATAATATATTGATACTGCTCACTTACGTGCCCCAAATATTTGTCCCAAAATTGTCTTCTGATGGTTCATGTCTATGTGGTACGGGGTTTCTCCTGCCTTGTTTGGTCTGTACAGATGCTGACTGTGCTTTGGGTTTCTCAGCAAAACTTCCACAATCGCCTGCAAAATAAAAAAAAATAATAATGTTCTTGTCAGAACAACCACAGCAGACACTAAATAACTATGCCAGATACAATTAAGCACACCTTGATGACAAAAAATTATATTTTAAACACAAGAATACATCTTTGAAAAACATAGATAATGGTTCAAATTTATTATGTAGCATTTTCAGGTGAAACTTATTACATAGCATTTTCAGTTGAAACCATTTGGTTTGAGATACAACACAGATGAATGATGATAGATGCAACTATCTATTCTGAGCGATGTAAAATCTAGATAAAATTTCTGCGATCTAGGATATAGTCAGAAAGGTGTAATGGCACAGTGCTGCAGTGCATTATCGTTGCATATTCAATGACTGCCATGTTAAAGGTCCGACTCAGCGGAGCACTTAATACATCTGTGGTGCGATTTGTTCAATAACAGTGTGTTGTTAAAAACTGAAATGACATGAGTAATTTAATTTAATGCTTCAAGTACAGAACAGTTTGACATGTGTCTTCTCTATGTGGCACTGGTGCACGTCCAGCATACAGGACTGGCCTGGTAGCTTCTCGGCAGGACAGGAAGGCAGATTCAGTGAGAGTAATCTGCCGCTTTAATGGGTTGGCTCTCTGTAGTACACATGGGCGACGCGTAACCTGCAGCAGTGATTTGACCTGGGTCAACTCTGACATGTGCACTATGCTGGTTTCGGGCAATGGCTCTAGGGTTGTGACGATCATCTGGTTGAGTTCCCCTTGTTCCATTCCCCTGTAGTAGGAGTTGGAGAGTCCTAAGAACTTGTCCTGTCAATTTAAGAATACTGCTAGCAACGGGTACGTATCCTTGCTTAAACGGATGGGGTCCTTTAAGAGATCCTTAGGTACTTCTGGGGTGACAGGAATCTGAAGATGGCGCAACGCATAGGCTTGATCCTTGGGAGAGAGCTACGTAATCCTAGCAATGAGGAGGAAATTAAGCTCCTGCATCTGGATTAAGTCGCAACACATCATGTCCGTCACGCAACTGCAGGTGACAAGTTATCCTACCTGGTGTCCACATGTAGCATTTTCCTACTTAAGCAGTCACCTTATCACAGCACACTGCGTCGAAATGTGGTGAGCACTGGGAGTCAAGCCTTGCCATTGATGACCTGGGCTTAGTCTACCAATGGCGGGATGGAAGAGCATTACGCATGTGTTTCCCAGAAGGGGCAGCAGTGTCTTAGTGTGTAGACAATGTTTCTCTGGGTGTATATTCGGCATGAACGCGGTGAAGGAATGAACACTGGTCATGAGCAGGTGAACATCCCACTACTTACACCTACTCTGGCAGGTAGCAAACAGTAAAATCTTGCATCTCGTTGCAGGGTCAACAATAAAAACTTTGCTGAAATCAGGCAGCAGGTTTGCTCACTGATGAGTCGAATTCGTAATATCATACTTGGAAAGACGTCATGTGTCAAGTTGTTGCCTAAAACCTTAAGTGATTAAATTGAAAGATATGTTGATTGATGTAATATTCAATAAATAATTATTTATATAGGAATTTCACTGAGACACCAGAAAATTTGTCATGGATACTGTTTTTTGATACATACATTTACAGTACATAGAGAATCCACTATATGCACTAGTAATGTGTGTGTGTGTGTTACAGCAACATGAACACACACACAAACAGCACAGCATCAAGTTGGAGAATTCACAAATCTGTGTTTCCCCCCTCGAAGTGTTTCATTTAACATGTCCAAAAATATTTATTCATATGGTTGGAATGAAAGGGGAATTAATTCTAGCCGTTCGAGTTAGGTTGGTGTTGAATGGGAATGTTGTAATCAGTGGCTGTGGCGGGATGTGCTTTGGAGATAAGAACCCTGTGCTTTGGAGATAAGAACCCTCGCACCAGCTAGCACCTAGAGTTAGGGTGCCACAAGGGAGTTTGTATTCCCATGTTATAAGTAGGTTGTAAGTGTTGAGTAGTAGGAGCATGAGGTATTTGTGAAATTTTTTTGTTTTTGAATTTTTTGTGTTCTTAAGTCGACTACAATGTGCTGCAAATAAAGACAATTCTTTCGTGGAAGGAAACAGTTTTGATAGCCTAATATTATTAGACTATCAAAACTGTTATAATTAAAGCTTACATTCTCGAAATGTTTCTAGAGTTCAAAAAAGTTTGATTGAAGATCGAGATCGTAATTTTTTCTCGATTCGATCTTGAAAGTTTGAGTCTCGCACATGCCTACTTTATAGAGATTAAAGAAATTTCCAACTCAATAATTATTTCCATAATTTTGATGCATGACTGGTTGGGACATAGTTATACACATTGGGCTTTTGGTTGTTGGGTTTGAACCAACAATTGGGTAGGTTAATTATAAATCCTAGTTTGAAGAAATAGGTTTTTATTTGACAAGTAGTTTTCAAAGTACCGGTAGCTGTAGAAGAAGTTTTATATAATGATGCCAATATTACGAGGAACATAGGTCAGGCAGGGACATTAATACCTAGTAGATGCCTTGCCTGTGTATGATTGACCTGGTAGGCTGTCTGGTGGCGGCAAACTCTACAGCTGCAGTTACAACTAGTTACAAACCAACACTTTACCTTGAGGTGACTGGAAGAAAGTGGATTCCTCCTCTGCGACTGGCTATGAGGTTCGGCAGGTGCTGGGGTTGTAGAGGGTTCTGCTGGCTGTGGTGATTTGAAGTACTCTAAACTGGTGGGTTGCTGTAGGGGTTGTTAATGGGGAGGCCTGGATTACAAAACCAAAAATTGTCTAGACCTAAAAGAAGCTCCTCTCCTCTCCTCGCTTGAAGGGCTCTAAAATGGGATGAGAAGGGCCTTCTAGTCTTTCTAGTGGGGGAAATAATGGGGCAGGTATTTCACAGGCGTTAATGCTAGTTGATAAGCACGTGGTATTACTCTCGGAGGCATTTATAGCCTTATCAATCTCCTCCATATCCCTCTTTTCCAGGAGTATGGCATAAGGAAAGATCGAAAGGGCCTCGCATAGAATAAGTCGGCGACTCCTACCCCACTGTGATCGGCTGAATATTAGATTTACAGCAAACGGCATGTAAGGTCAGGCCCACCAAGATAAATTCTGGGCAGCAATGCGTGCTGTGGGCCCACTACTCCCTTTCAACCAAAAATTGACAATTTACAACATAAATAGTCGTCATACATGAAAAAAATGTTCAGTTTTGAGTGTTAAAATTAGATTTTTACATTATATGTCATTTTATAAATAAACATTTACAAGTCGGGCCCGATGTGGGCACCCCCAGGGATCCGGGCCACTGAGCAAACTCTTTACCCCCATCTCTTGACGGGCATGCCCGGGTGAAAGTTCCACATGAGGTTGATCAGGCTTGGCACTTCCAGCATTGTTCCAGCCCTAAAATAAGTGGTAGTGGAGTATGGAAATACTTAACCTGTTCAAATCACCTAGTGGATGTGTTCATAGTGAATTTGGACTCCTTCAATGGACTACCAATTAGGCAGAACTTGAGGGGCTTCTTAGTGTATGGTTAATTAACTTTACATTTGTGTAATGCCAGCTTGAACCCCGCTGGTTAGGTTACATAGGATTACCAATACTTCCAAGAAAATCTGATTACCGAAATGGACTGATATACTCGTGTTTCTATTATTGAAGTTGACGTGTGCCCGGATAGGCTACTAGGCACGGTGATCTAGGATTTTGTCCACTAAACCAAAAGCAGGGTGGTCTAAATTAAATAGACAGCGGGAGATGAGGGGTGCTGGTTAGTACGTATTTACTATTGCTTCTTGGGTGCCGTGGTCATAGTGCGTTTTACTCAGGCGTAGTGAGCTTGGCCTACGCCAAACTGACAATTCTACAGGTGAGCTTTGTTTGTCCAGAAGTGGACGTTATCCCTGCGAATTCTGTAGCAGTGCCGATTAACAGTCCTTTTACCACGGGATGGCACGAGGGATGAATTTGTATGCACGAGATACAAATAAGATAGTTACCGGAGCAGTCAATACTAGACAGTCAACTGTCTAGCGGCAAGGAATGCTGCGTTTCGTTCCCTACATTTATGGCCATGCCTATGGTCGTAAGGCATCGAGTCACTGCTTATAGTATGCTAGGTACACCTTGACGTGAACCAACTAAACACAGTTTATAGTGTCAGTCTGGTTTTGGCTTGCTGACAAGGCTCTGTTAAGTCTCCACTGATCCGCCACGCTAAGCGGGCTGATCAGAGATGGGGAGCTGTTTGGGTCACCAATACAGCCACTGGAAGTGCGTTCACACAGAGATGGACAGCAGGTCTCAAGCTACAGATATCCCAGCACTAAAATGCTGTGGGTTAAAGTATTAACTAGAGATGGGCCATTCGATACTTCGATACCTCAATACCCCTTGATACAAGGTAGTATCGAAAGTATCCAGTATTGCGACATGCATATCGATACTTATATTCAATACTTTTATCCACACATGTATATGGCTTGGATGCTTGGTCCGCCATTTTCCACATTGTCATGAAGCTGCACTTTTATTTGGTTTTCGGCAGTTTACAAGTTTCGGAAAGCCCATGAAGTGTCGTATTTATTTAAAGATTTAGCTAATTATTGTGTATCGATGGCAGGGAAGCGTATAGTAAGGACTGCAATACAACATACATTCAGACGTTGTAAATAGGAATTACGAACAGTAAGTCAGTGTGTATTGTAAATAACGAATTTTGAAACTGTTATTAGAATGTTTTAAATATACATGGCCTAAAAAACCACCACTTCAACTCATTTTGCAGTGTGAAAATAACACGTCTATTGTATGGAAAACGAACTTAGCCTAAAATATTTATACCCCGAAGGTGTTTAGTATTCGAATTACCATACCAACTACATATTTATCACGTTTTCTTTCAGCGAGGTTAAAACTTGTCAGGTTATATAATAACTTGAATTTTTCTTTCATAAGAGAAAATTTTCGACTGGTCCACTAAAACCATACGTAATTAAAGATGATACAGGCCATGTCCGAATGACAAATTTCTAGTTATTTTGTAAATTCGTGATTTGGTAGGTATCAATTCCTACGTTGTCGACAGTCACGTGTTTAGCAGTCGCAGCAACACTTTATTACATTAGGAGGTGCAAAATATTTTTATCTAAATTTAATGCTTAAAACAAATGTAATATATCTGCAATCATCACTGGAATACTACAAATACGTTAATAAATAAGAAAATAATAAATTATTCAATGACTTTAAAAAAAACTCTCTGTGTGTGTGTTGGGGGGGAGGGGGGGTGCGCATGTGTGTGTGTTTGGGGGGGGCGCACGTGCGCATGTGTGTGCGCGCATGTGTGCGTGTGCGTGTGCATGTGTGTGTGTGTGTGTGTGTACACACACACACAGCACAGGACTTACTTGCTTTTTAAAACATTGCTGGTGTATTTTATGTACAGTTACTTGTTTTAAAAGTCATTTTATTTTTTCTAACATCAGCTAGATACAAAATACGAAATTACCAAATAAGTCATCATTTTTCACGTGATCATTTTGTCAACTAAAACTGCATATTCGGACCCTGCCACAGTCTCGTAAGAAGAGGTGCAGTAAAACGCCATCTCATGAAAGACGTTACACTAAAATCTCTCCCAACCCCATCCAATCCAATGGCAATAAAATTAATGGAGGCACAGCAGTATGACATAAGCCATAACAAAAACACAGTAGGTTGGAATGGTAACCTACATTGATCATAGCATTTGTTTACACTCATTGTTTTATTCATAGATAGAGCATCTGTGGTGCAAGGATGCATTGTGGCAGTGCTACATTTATAGAAGTGTCAAAATTTATGTTCAATATTCTGAATGCAAGAACTACTTTTTTTTTTCTACGTGCCATTTGTGTTTACAACCAGTATTTCATATTTATTGTAGGTGTTGTGTGTGTGTACACAATCTGTGAAAACGACCATTGAAAAATAACAAACAGAATAATAAATTTATCTTGCTACTGGTAGCGGAAGAATTGCTATTGTTTTTTATTTGGTGATAAACAATTCCCACATTTCCTCTATATGACATAATCTAGAAAAAAATTTTAATGCCTGTTTTTCTAAATAAAAATTATCAAGCTATCTTAGTTAAAAAATTGACATACCTAATGTGCTTATTTTTAGTATCATATAAATATTTATAAACACTGACGCCGGCTAACAGCCAGCAGCGCTATGGTCCGTGATGGCACTCACCACACGTGTCACGTGTCCTGCACGTGCGCAAAGAGGCCAATAATTTTTAACTTTCGTATACATGTTATTTTCAGTCGAAAATGTGTTATATTGTTTTTGCAGTGTTTGATATCCCTTAAAACATTTTAAAGTGTTTGTACGAATTTTAAATTATTTGGTTATAACATTCAAAGCTCCAAGCTTAAGAACACTTAATATTCCAACATAAACGCAGTCATAAAAAGACACTAAAATTATTTGAAAAATTCATACGAAAATTATAAAAATGTAAAACAATACTTAATTTAATTTGTGCCATTTTATTTTCAATAATTAAATATTTTACTCAGCGTGCATAGCAATTCCGCTTATGTGAACCCCATAGGCGACCATGGTAGGTCCGTGCGACGCTTGTCTCTGGACAGTCTGTCGAGGGAGAGCTAGCGAGGTAAGACACTGTCACGTATGTAATACAACTTTTGTTCACTGATTTAGGTTTCCATAGTCAATTTAGTTTATCGGTTAACCTTTGCTTGCGTACATTTCTGCCAGATATTTTCCCCAGCATTATACTTCCGCTTTATTAATTTATTGCACCCTTGCGGCAATTTTAACTTAATCGAGGAGAAGGAGGAGAAAGATGTCGGAGAGGTAACACGACCCACGCAATTTGAATCAGGCACCATCTGCCTATGTTTATGGTGTTTCATTGTAATGTCTGCATTATTGCTAATGGCAATTTTAAGAGCAAGGTATATTTTTATGTCTGTATTTGAGGGTGAATTCCGTGTTTGAATATTTTATAACGATATCACGTATAACCATGTGGCCGACCGACGCCAAGTCTTTTTATAAGCCACCATTGCGTTTGAGAACTTATTTGCATATCATTGTACGTGCAATAATTTATTTCAGGGTTCTAAGTAAATTTTATTCAGGGTTCAATGTATTTTTCACATAAATTGATGATTTTTGTACTTGACCACGCAGTCACAGTAATATTTCATTTTACGGCCTTCAGGCATGTAACGAGCCTGTAACCACTGCAATTGTAAAGAGAATAACTGTCTCAGGAAGAATAATCTTTTGTCTGACTTTAATTTGCAGTTTCCATGCAGAAATATTGCAATTTCACGTGCACCACATGGTCCGCTACGAACTTCATCCAGCTGTATCCGCACCACCTAAGCTTGTTTTCACACATGTGTGTTTATTGTGAATATTCATTTCGTGTCCCATCTTGTTCCATGTATCATTCAAGGGTCTATATAATGTTATAGTTAGTGTACGGTGCAATTATTCCTGTCCTAGCTGGCTCTGCGTATAGGCCGTCACCACACTACCCATGTGCTGGAGGGCGAGCCCCGACGAGTTAGCGTTAGTGATGCCAAGTAATCACACGTGTTAATAATTATTAAGGGTTATATCTGTAATTCACTGTGTCGTGTCTTAAGGGAAAAACTGTCAGTCCACCCTAGCGGCTGTCGGCCCTCTTCCCTTGTAAAGGCGGTGCTTTCACGCACTATGGTGAGATCATCTATCTAGGCATGCGCTAGAGTAATTGCGGGCTGGGAAGCACCCAAGTGGAGTTGGCTAGTCACGACCGAGATAATCATTTCATTGACACAATGTGTATGCATAATAACAATAAAAACAAGTCTACAGTGAACTTAATTCTTTTATTCAGTAGTGACTGTGTCCTAGGCACATGTTTTATTCAGTGTTTATACCAGTGATGTTTAGTAAAAAGTTTAGTATTGCCAACGTGTTTGTAAGTACATACGGGTGAGACGGACACATGGAACCCACAGTATCCCTGAGAACCCAGAGTCTCAATAGTTCTGTGATTGGGAAGCATCACTGGCGCACAAATTACCATTAAGTAGTTGTGTCCTCGTTCATCTCATGTCTCACCCGACGGCGTCAACACTTGACAGGCCTACTGCTAAGTTATATAAATTTCAAATTTGTTTACATCATCTGTAGTATTATCTTGCGTGGTTTTTTTTTTTTTAAACTTCATCATAAATTTGGTGGAGAACATTGAAAATGTAGTTTACAAAAATTTGATTGTATTATTGAATTTTTTTTACTCCGAGTATCGAATGTATCGAAAGTATCGAGCTGAAAACAGTATTGAGTATCGAGTATCAACAACATGGTATCGTCTCACGTCTAGTAATAACTCGAGACTGTCGCTTCTCCCTGGGTGAAGGTATTGCTAGTGGTTGTGGCTCCTCTGTTCCTCTCTGCCGGTACTGGTACAGTATTGTGGCAGTTGCAAAGCAACGGTTGGCCATCTAATGTGTGTGTAGAAAATATGACGGACCCCTGAGGGGCGCCCGCTGTTGAAATTAAATCGGTTATATCAATTACCCAGTTCTTGTCAATGGTGTACATAGCAACCTGTGTGTAGCAGGCAAACAAATAGATACTCTCAGAAATAAAAGTGTTAAGGTAGGAAACAAAAGCATGTTTATTGATGGTTCAATAAACATGCAACGCGTGCTACCTCCTACCAGGCAATTGAGTGCTGAAGGTTACTACGCTGGCCAGGTGTAGGCGACCTGCTTCTAATGGAAAAGTGGGAAAGAAATATCTAAACAAGAAAAGATATAATACTACTAAACTAGTCTAAGAGAGGTGTCTTGAGGAGACAAAGTGAATTTAACGTGTTATTGAGAGTGTTCACTGATTGACTGATCGTTGACGGTGAAGTAGCCGCAGGGGGCGTACTCAATGATTCGAACTTCTCTAGAGGTCCAAGCACTGAGCAATGCTGTGGAAAGTCATGAGAGAAGAAAAAGAATGACATTCGAGCCCGGCATCGTCCTGACATATAGGTGAAGCGTGTAGGCTGCCAGCGCAGGGTACGGGGATGGCATGACATCCTCCTGCCCTGGTTGGCGTGGAAAAACTCTGGTCAGCATTTCTGTTTCGTGCCTCATTGGTGGCACTCTACCTTGCCCGAGGTCTGGGCAGCTTGTAGGCTGTGGTGGTGGTTGAGTCTCCCAGAAGCTGCTGGAGGGATCTCCAAAGGCGGCAGATGGTGGTGTCTTCTGCAGTTGCCGAACAAGTGGTGAGCTTCTGGTCGAAAAGTCATCCTACTGGTAGAGATCCCGGACCCAAGAGAGACTGTGGAATCTTCAGTGGTACTAGAGGTTGCGCGCCCTGATGGCTACCTCTGGCCCTGAAGAAGGCAGTGGAGGAGGACAGACTAAAGAGCGTTGGCCTTTGCCAGCCCTTCTATATCAATAAATCCAGGGCATTTGGGTTGATGAGGGGTGTGGTGAGTAAAGTCTCAACCGCAGGGGTCGAAAATTTCAGGATGCTGAAGTGGCGCTATCATCCCTTATCTTGACCACAGATTCTGGAAAAACAGATTCTGCCCTCCAGTGGCGTGCTATGGCACTAGTGTGACATTCGCTAGAGGTAACTGATGGCTCTGTCAACAGTACAATCTTGTGGCAAGGGGGTGTTGACGTGAGAAAATCTGGGCAAGTCTGGGTGAACAGTACAAGCTAGAATCACATGTGTGAAGTATCATGACTGCGCCAATGTACCCTATAGCCACATGTCCTGCCTCTTCAGTACTGTTTAGAGTTCATGACCTGTCCCATTCTGAACGGCCTGCTCAAAGATGGGGTGAAGTTATAAAGTAGAGTGTGCATGCTAAATGTGCAAGAATGAGTCACATGTCAATTTACAATGGAAAATGCAAAAGCTCAATTAAAATTCCTGAATCAGGAGAAACAAATAACTGATAACCAAACTGTGCCATCACTAATATACAACATACTCTACAAAACTGTAGTTAAAACGCTAACAAAATTGTCTTGTATATGGTGTGTTGGGGTAGTGGGACGGTGTGGAGAGGCAGGATGAGGCAGTCAGGGAGGCACAGTAGTGAAGTGACAACAGCCTCACTCTCGCGCACCTTGGAGCGTGCCCTCATGGCAATGTGAAGCGCGGTGTCACCCTTCTTATCAGCCACAGACACCCTTGCCTTCTTGTCGAGCAGTAGTTGGACCATCTCCACATTCCTCGTGCGCACCGCCCTCAGCAGTGCCGTGTCCCCATCCTGCACATACAACAGTCTTACCAACATGATACACCTCCCTCCTCCTTGTAAAAAAAGTTAAACTAAGAGTTATTCTAATCAAGTTGGAAAGTTCAATGTTAATAATTTGACA
This sequence comes from Dryococelus australis, assembly GCA_029891345.1. Classification (NCBI taxonomy): domain Eukaryota; kingdom Metazoa; phylum Arthropoda; class Insecta; order Phasmatodea; family Phasmatidae; genus Dryococelus; species Dryococelus australis. The sequence continues at coordinate 128,022,922 of CM056996.1, read as the reverse complement.
ACTAAAAATTTTTGCCACCAGATAGCACTGGCATTGCATACGTGCTTGAATGAAAACAAATGGGATAAAGCAATTTTCATAAAATAACTATAACTAATGGTATTTCTTTTTTTTTTTATATTGTTTTAACTGTATATGAACTTACACAATTAACAAACTTGTTCTTCGCACCAATTATGTCCACATGTTTAGTTTTTTAGCATAAATGGGTTAATCAAAACATTGGCTTAATGAATTGCTTTATTATATACGAAAACAGAATTATAAAAATTATTTTAATAGCCATATTTCTTTTGCTCTTAAATTCAATACTTTTTTTCACTAAAATAGTTATTTCTACACAAGCTCAATGCAAAACACAATTGTATTTTTACTGTTTACTCTTGTAAACAGAATTTAAGAGCATAAATAATATAACTACAAAATTAACATAATACTTAATACTCTACCTGGGACAGTCTATATCACAATTCTAGCAAAATGAACTTTTACACACAAATATATAAAATGTTTCAATTTACCGCCAGCTTAAAAGCAACCTCTTTGGAATGCACGCACATACACAAAAACTTGGGAGTCATACTACCAACGGCTTGAACAGAACCACAGCATTAACACTACTCTACACACCACACACCTACAAGACTGGCAACTGTGACTCTCCCTTACCACTATTTGGCAAGCTGGCTTACACAGAATCCCTCATTTAGTAAATTTTCTATAAATAGCAACAAGATTATTTAGTGAATTGCAATAAAACCAAAACAACGCATGTTAATACACCATGCGACACCAAAATTAAGTAAAGACACAAAATAAAACTAAATTATCATAAATACTCTATTTTATCAGTAAAATTTCAATATTTTACTGTAACGAATTACGTATATTCATAATTTTTTTGCAAGATACTAACCAAAGAGAACATACATTGTCACTACCTGTCTTCCTTACTTTACTTTAAATAAAATACATACTCTTGATTATATACGTAGTTATTTAAAATGTTATGTATATCAAATTTTGTGTGAACATTTGTTAGCTATATAGATTGAATAAAAAAATAAAAACAATAACCCTAAAATTTGCAATTTACAAAATGAAATTGAGCTCACAATAAAAACATAAAATCTTGTCGCTAGCTATAAACAATGAATGTATTTATTGCTGTGATACTACCTTAGTAGCAATCTCGAGATCTGGATTAGCACTAAGCAGCAGTTTCAGGATTGCCACATTGCCTTTCTCTACAGCCCAGTAGACTGCAGTCTTCCGCTCCTGCAATACACACACCACTCAGTCAACTGAACTGTACAAGGCAGCACAAAATATAAGAATAAGTCGTTCTAATCCTTCAACACCAACGACATAAGATACACGCGTTATTAGAGCCAGATAAATGTATAATCAGAAACCTCATAAACTGACAGCTATGTAAGCAGTACCCTCATTAACTGTACCTGCCAGAATCCAGTACAACAATTTCGGTGTTGTATGTTTAATGATAGTAGTTTAGTAATTGTTTTGATGGTACTGCACATAAAAGAAAAATTCTCTCATGCCTTACAATGAGTAAAGAGACTTGAGCTACTCTTAACAGCAAGGTCTTGAGAGCAGATGAGGGTGATTGAGGTGAGAGTATAGAGCAGCATCGGAGGAATGAAAGGGTGGGAGGAAATGGGAGATCCCTGAGAAAGCCCACCGACCATCGGCAACATCCGGCACAATTCTCACAGGCCAAAATACGGGAGTCACCCGGCCAGGGATTGAACCCGATTCGTCTTGGTGGGAGGCAAGCAGGCTAATCACTCACTCAATGCAGCCCCCCACCCTAGCCTTATGGCTTACAGACTAACTCAAACAGAAAGGACAATCTTTACATTTTTACATACAGTCATCTCCTATCTGCACTTTGTCAGGGGACTGTCAAAAAATGTCCATACATGCAGGATTTCAGTAGATGAGGGTGCTGACATTACATCAATAAAATACCATTTTTGGCCTTATTATACTTAATTTTGAGTATAATGAGATCTGTACATTATATGTGAATAAAGTTTAGCTCGTTAATAAACACAATAAAACTGGGAATTTTTAAAACAAGTACTACTGTATTAGTAATACTACTGTAAATATTAAATTAAAAACCTTTTCACCTCAACTCCTTTAAATAAAGAATATAACATCTCAAAACACCATATACCAGTTGAGGAATTTAAAGCAGGCCACCTTAATAAATCGGCCACTTTTAACAATAGAGGAAAATGTTTCAGACAAATGGTAATTGGTGTGAAAGGGGCCATAATGTTACATTAATAAATATGTGTGTTGTACACCGAGGGGTGATGGAAATATGGGGGTCAACTGCGGTATGTTAAATGGGACGATGTGGTTTAATGTTCACATTTATAGTACGTGTGATACATGTTTGCATTCATCTTGCAAAGAGCTGTTCAGAGGTGTGTAATAAAGGATGTCATCCCAATTACAATACAGACATTGACCCCCATTACTCTTTCACCCCTCGACATAACACCAAACTCTTAACGTCACATTATGGCCCCTTTCACTCCAAACAACGTTTGTCTGAACCAGTTTCTTCTATCTTTACAAGTGGGCGATCTACTAATGTGACCTGTTTTAAATTCCTCATCATGTATAATTGATTAATAATCTGACACCAAATGCTAGCTGACCCAGAAATTTTCAACCCTCTGAAATTGAAAAAATATGACGCTGAATGCAAGTCAAATTTTGAATGTCCAATGCACACATAATCAGCTGAGAGTGTGCGGAGAGCTTATTGATTGGGCAGTGTGTTCATGGTGGCTGGCAGGGAAGGGGAGAAGACGGGGCGGAAAACCATACCCCCTCCACGCCGCTACATGTTGCTGATACCTTGTGTGCGTGGCAAATATCTACCTTTTAAAGTAATTAATTATAATTCACTGCCCAAAAAAATTGTAATTTTGAGACAGATATAAATAAATATGACTATTTAAAATTTATTTCTTCACAGCCTTTTAATAATTAACCATTCAAAACCACATCCTCTGATTTTCCCTGTCACGAGCTGATGCACTCTGACTCTGTGCTTACCCCTTATTAGATGAATAAAGGTGTTGAATAGGCACTAACAGAATATCAGTTTATTCAAAAGATGCGTGCCTTTTGAAATAAATGAATATAAATCCTCTGATTTGCACTCAGAAGTACCGAAAATGAACTTTACGGTTGGAAATATAACACGCTTGATGCTCAAACAATTTATGGCGATAAGGGCAGGTCAAGTATATGCTTCTAGGCATATAATTTTATTCGTGAAGATGCTGTCCATAGAGTTAAAATTTACACGTCCAGCCTCACCTATTTCTAAGTAACCCAAAGAAGGGTCAAACCCGGGAACATCTTTCACGACTGTCCTTAGATCGCCAATACCTTGGAGGGTGATTCTAATCATCCAAATATAGGTAATAAAGTTGCAAAAGCCATCAAAAGCATGCCATCCCAAACCCCTCTGCCTAGCCTGAGAGCCAACAAGCCGTTACATGTGAAGCCACGTATAACCTCTCGAGCCAGCCTTCCCGAAGTGTGATGACTCACCAAGGCAAAACTATCACGAAGTGCCCAACACTCTGTCAAGAGCCACCACATCTGCCACGAAGCACCCCGGAACTGTCACGAGGCGCTCAGAATAAAAGAAACTGAGAGCGGAGGTCTTACCACAACTCCGACAGACATCATTAGCACAAGGCTGAAAGCACTATATAAGGCCGGGCAAGCCCAAGGTCGGGAGTCATTTCCTATTCAAATAGTTCGCCTCAACACTTTGTGTGCTAGGGCTCTTTCGTCAACAGCAGCCACCGGAGGCTGCCACCTTTGACGTTACCAGAAGCTCCTGCAGCCTCTACCACTAGTTACCAGAAGCTCCAGTGTCATCTACCAACATCAGTATCTTCCAGATGCTCTTCTTCAACAAAGTCAGCAGACTCCATCACACTTCCGCTGCTGTTCTTCCTGGTTCAATAGCCGTCTCTACTTGCTAGTAGAGACAACTACACTCACTGCCTTTAGAAGTAGTGGTCCCCTTTTTGTAAAGTCTCTTCTAGACGCCCCTTGGTTACAGTAGCTGCAACCAGAGATATTTTCATAACAGTTTATGTAATTCGCAATCTAAGTTAGTCTAGGAGCAGGAAGCCTACACCTGTTTACCGTGGGTTACTTCCATATTGCACTCTGCTTGGTTAGGAGGTAACACACGCCACTGTATTTATTTTTGTTAATAAATACAACTTGTTCCTTTCACCGAGGATTTCTATTCCAGAGGTATTTCCTTCGACCACTAGAAATTATATAACTGTACGACGCCAACAGAGACGGGTGTTGCTATACAAGTACGAGCGATAGAGTAGGACTGCAGATTCCCTTCAGGAATCTGTATATCAAACAAACACACCATTCGATGGCCACCTGTTCTAGACACTCAGTGGATAGAACAGTAGATCCCCCACAACTAGTAACTCATCCAAGAAAGGCGAGACAGCCACCTCAGGTTGTACTGCTACCAGAGTGCTCAATGTGCTGGACGGATTATTTGCATGGGACTTAAGGTCTAACCCTGTTGCGATCTCATCCAATAGTGGTGGGAAGACGGCCCACATGGCTCAGCACTCTAGGTTTGCAGGCCAGTGGCAAGGAACTGATTAGAGCACCAAGCTCACGCCATCAACCGCTAGTGGATGTACACTTAGCCAGGGATCTGTCTCGAGTTCACGTTGATTGGAGAGTGTACTTAAGTGTCGAACAGACCTCTACGCCTTTTAGGAAAAGGCACATCTCACTGAGGGAGGAGCAAAAGATGGCCTAAACTGCCGCCAAGCAAGCGTGCATATTAGACTCCTCTGCACTTAGCAAACAAATAGAACAGGAGAGAGCTCAGACCGCCTGTCAACTGGAGAGGCCTTCCTCTCCAGTGTTCGTGTTTGTATACTTCCCTGCACACATTCGCCTAGTCAACGACTACCACCCCTTGGTATGTGCTCTACTCGCGAGCACAGAGGTTAGGTACGGGGCGGCAAACTCTTGGTTCTGGAGCAGACAAGCAGCGGAGTGGAACTGACGGTACTGTGTTGGTCAGCGCAGTACCAGTGCACACCCCCATTCTCCAAGAATCACCAGCTCCAGCCAACCAGCAACAATTTCTATTGCAGTGGCCGAAGAAGGCTTTAGTAAGACAGGTACACCAAAGCGAGCAAGTGTCCCAACCAGACCTGTTGTCGTTCCAACAGTGGTTAACTTTGTACCCAGTTTACAGACACATTCCGTACAAGTAACAAGCCAGAGTCCTAGTCCAAAAGCATAACTCCAGTCCTAAACCGAGCGCGTCTGACCAAGAGCACATAAAACCACATTAACCATGTCTGCAGGTCTATAGGGCAACATGCATCAAATTAATTTTTACAATTTAAAATCATGTTCATTTTATGCCAAATTATAAACACCAAACTATACTGGAAAAAATGACCTTTAATCACAAAAAAGAAAACATTTTTGTAAATAATAATTCCTCAATAAAATATATTGCGCAACATTTTCAGGGGAAACCATGTTGCCTTAATGTACTCCACATGGTAACAATGCAGGTAAGTGTACACGCCTAGTATCCCTCTAGAGACCAGGGAAAAGGCGTCTCCTTAACTAGGCCGTATGGACGACACAGCTAGGCACTTCCAGTGATGTTACAGTAAATCTCAGAAGATAAAACAAAAGGAGAAAAAAAGAAAATAGTTTATTACTATTTTAAGGATGTAGTGGGTGTTCTGGAGGTGCAGGCATGACCGTAATTGTTGTTTAAATTTACGTAGCAGCATCGAGGAGGACAGGTATGGTGTGTTCCGTCCAGGAAGGAATCTACTCTTCTTGGGTTGACCCCTGCTGGAGTCCTATCATCTGTTCGGGGCAGGAAAGTGCGCTTCACGAGGGATGGTACTCAGGCCTATAGTGGCTTGTGGAGAGAGCCTCCTGATTCCCCTCGGTTAGAAGTTGAGTGAGTGATGCTATCTGCTACTGCCCTTCTGAGTTCATAGCATTCCCCACATGAGGACTCCACGGCTCTCAGGTAAGCAGCGTGACCTGCTTGTAGCTTGAGAGTCATAATGCCCTTAGTGTTTTCGTTCTCCTCAAACCTGAAAAAGAAGGTTCTCTCTCCCCTTGCCACAGTGACACCAGAAGTGCGGCACTACCAGCCAGCAACCAGCCAACCAAACTTTGACAAGAGGTAGGAGAGCCCTTCAGTGGGGACTTTGGTTGACCAGGGCTGGACCGATACAGATACCAGTACCGATAAATCTGCCGATAAACCCAAAATCAGTATCGGTTTTGCCATGGTTGAGCCAAATAATTTCATGAACACAAATGATTTAATCAACATTGAAATTACCATACTTGGTTATCTTGTGGGACATGTTTTCACAAACAAAGAATTTTATTTTTGCAACCAAAAAACTATTTTCTTAATTTTATTTTTCTCTCTTTATATCAGGTGATTTTAAATTAAATGGAAATTGACATGTCTGGCTTGGGTGTTGCTGCATATTCAACTCTATATAAGCCATACCTGGTGAAATTCGTAAAAATAAAATGAAATTAAACTTATAATACTGGTATCTGCTTTTGAGGTAGTAAAAAATTAATTTGTAACGAAGAATGTTTTACCGCTATTATATTCATTGTCGTACATTTACGTCAAATGCATATTGATCTATTGTTCCCACATCATATATAGATATTTGGTTCCCAGCATGAAGGATTCATAAATTGATTAGTAGCAAGGTAGAATGTTTATCGTGATGCACGACACTTTTTCAAAAATGGTGTTTACGACTTCAGCCCTTTTCCTAGGCATGGTCGCCTTCTTTGAGTTATTGAAGTTGAAGCATGCCAGAATGCTGTGCACCAAGACTGCGCCCTCTACAGATGACTTCGCCCCATCAACAAGCCACGTCCGTTCAGGGGCGGAATATATAAATGGTAACCCCAAAATTAATGTATCGCACTGAGAAGCTCACGAGCCTGGGTTGCCGATCGAATCAATTGTATATTATGTGCGTAGTTACAATCCCCATTGCCCGTCCCGAATTATGCATGCAAAAGGCACCCGTTGGAGTTATTATTATTATTATTGAGAATTCTACTACTCATGAATGTCCCTAGAAGAAGTTCCTGCAATCGCGAGAAATGGCAGCACCCCTGTAACTTTATGACGTCACAGCCGGCCCGAGTCAGAGACAAGGGTTTTAATTTGTCGTCGCCTCCACGCGAGGTGATAAGAAAGTCGCAGTGCAACTGCACCCCCGATAAATATACTCCTGTGTTGGAAGGCCATCCATACTCCCCCCCCCCCGGCACCCCAAAGAACTGCTGACCGGAAAGCCCCGGCTGCCAGCACCAGTGAGTGGCGCCTGGCTCAGCGTCCGAAGAGGACGCAAGCCCAACCCCCAATCCGCAAGAGCTCTGCTGCTCAACACTCCAGTCCGCCAAGGACTCTCCTACACCCAGTTTGCAGAAGGCTCTCCGAGTCCGACCAAGGACTACTCTACTTCCTACAGCAAACCCTCCTTCCATAACCTGCACCTTAAACCCTCGACAAGTCTGTGAAGACGCTCTCTCATGACCTGCATGTCACCGAGGACCTACACGTGAGACGTCTACCAGCTACAGGTATACCCCACCTTAACCCGGTATCCCTTAACCCAGTCAACTTCCTGTGACTCCACGGTAACGAGCCGCCGCGTTTCATGTTGCTTACCTGGTGAGCCCCCACCCTCCCTAATTTCTAGCAGCTTTTCATTTCTAGCTGCTGTAAAGTTGCATAGCTACATTTTACATTTCCTCAGGCTCACCTTCGCCTGATCCCCTACGTGATAATCATATCGCCAGTGTTTGTAAATCAATTTAAATATAATTGTACATTTTTTTATTAGTTATAATTATTGCGTTTACTCCTCAGGTACCAATCCCCGCAATGAACCATCACATCACGTTAAATTCTTGTGTAAAGTTACTGGTAGTTAGCAGATCCTTGCTCCCTATCTTTTGGTATTGTGTAAACTCTAGTAATCAGATGTACAATAAGAAAGGAGGTGCTCCTAGTAAGCAATGAGGCAGGGAATGTTACGCCCTTGCATGGGCTACCGCCAGCCTCATGTCTGTGAACGAACCATCGGTCAGATGTCATGCCCAAACTCCACGGGCCATTTCTCCTACATTCCTCTGGATATTTCTTCCCCTCTAGATCATCTACTCTGTGGCAATTGGTCTGGGTATTCGACAACGGAATTCGAAGAACAGGAGAAATTGTGAAGTCAGGAGGATGAGGCTAATCCCCATGACAACCCTACTAGCCAGCCACAGAAAACCTTCAGTAATGTCAAATTAAAGTCCGAACGGCACATCAACTGAAACATCCTGCGGGCACAGTGCTCCCGAAATATTGTGGTATTAAACTTGCAATGGAAAAAGTGATCCGGGTTCGACTCCCGACACAACCAGACTCTCGCGCTCGTGTAACAAGCCCCTTGGTAGACTTTGTTTCAGCCCGTCAACCTACTTGCCCAATTAAAGTTTCATCTGTGAGACAACGCACCCTCATCATCACGTTAGATTAAACCTCTAACCATTTCATCCATTTGGGACAACTAGCGTCCCGCACATTGGCGACCCTAATAGTGAGAAGGATCACACTCCCTGGATGGGAAACTCTATCTACCCGACTCACTCTGGGGTTTGACTCCCCTCCAACCCATAGTAAACCTGCCCCCAAGAGGCCGAATACTGCATCTAATCCTCTTACCTCTTTCTCACTCTCCAGTCGGCCAGTGTCATCATGCCAAAAAGCTCCACACTTCCTGTAGACTAGCACCCTCCCAGTTGACTTCATTAAGGCAAGGGGAATGCAGGTGATCCTGGGAATATATTCAATAGTGTCAGAACACACTGTTGCTACCCACATGTATCTAATATGGCGAACTATTCCACCTACGTCGTATGTAGAACGGTAGAGCCTGCACAGGTACACTACTCTCGGACCAGCTAGTTGGTTTGGTGCTCACTTCTTTTCCACCGCACCTTTGTGCCGGAAAACGAGCGTTTCCTAAACTAGGAAGACTTGGCCGAGACAACACCCCCGCAGTATCCCTCGACGGCAAGGCCCGACTTGCAAAACGCACTGCGCATCTGCGACAGGTGTTGGAATAAGGTGTCCACCTAGTCGATGGCCCAAACATGGTCTGACATGCTGTAAGATCACAAGGAACCTAACTTAACTTGCAGACATGAAAGGCGTAGTGTTCTCACAATGACATACTCCAAGCACCATGGGCTGAAGGAGCGCATAAAGCTGATTTTACTGATCTCTGGGAGTCTGCATGTAGACTCAGAAGTTCACACGTGGCTTGCAGCCTACATCAACCCGCAAGACCAAGGTCTAGTGAAGCCATCGCCTACCTTATTCCAGCTAGTTGACACATGATGTCTTACATGCTTATTAATTAAACGACTGCTACTCATCAGTGCAACTACATTGCTACCAATTGTCAACAGAATCGAGTCATCGCCACCGCCTACGAGATTGTTGTATCTACTATGCCAGGACAGACATCCCAATAATGAAATTTATTTTTGCCCGATGAGCTACAGGGACCATGCAAGCAGTCCGGGGTTAGTACAGCAGTGAGTCGCGGGATGCCGCCACAAGTATGATGCCTACACAGCTCTTCACTACGCCGCTCACACTGAAGATCTAGGTGCTGAGCTTGTACCTGCTAACCCCCTCTCCAGACGCCCTATTCCAGTGAAGGAAGAGATGGCTGAGGAATATAAAAGGAGATGTGCCCCGACCTCCAGATCGTCAGTTCTGCTTCGGTTCTAGATCAAGTCTGCTGAATCCTCTCCTGGGCTCTCATAGCACAAGCAATTGGTACTGAGACCCGCACCTCTGCTGTTTACTTCACCGCTACCTCACGGAGCCAAAGATCCTCTCCAACCCGCATTTAAGGAAGAACCAGCGGCGTCATCAGAATAGCACACTGAGACACGTTCGGTCCCTTACAGACACCAGAGAGTAGAGCTCGTCCTGAGAAGTAAACTTTAACACACGCACCAGTAACTACTTATGTCCATAGCTTTGCACAGGGCGCCTTCCCCTGTTTACGCAAGGGTATTTACCTTCCACCAAGCCAGTGTAGATAGGAGGTAGTACTTCCACAATCTCGGTTTATTTTCTTTCACTGTAAAATAAACATTGATCTCACCTAACTTCTTGAGTATCACTCCTACCTCTTATCAGTTCTGACAGAGATGGCAGGAGACCGGATTTGCTCTTTCCGAATCTACACATACAACATACCAAAACATCCTTGCAAGGCCACCCATTCTCTGCCCCGTGCAGTGAACGGTAGAGCCACGACACTAAGATACCATCTCCTAGAAGGTGACTTGCCAGCTTTAAGTCACCCCCGCCTCACCGCTCACTTCATGGTGTCGAGGAGGGGAACATCTTCGGGTCTGGGGTGACCAGTGACCTTGGAACACTCACCTCAAAAATATTGGAAGGTCACACCCGTTCCTTGCAACCAGGTGGGAGGTAAGGTAGAGACACGACACTAGGTACACTCCTGGTGGAATCGGCTTGCCGGCTGGGGTGGACTACTCTCACCACACACCTCGTTGTGCCGACGGAGTTACTCTCTGGTGCAGGAGAGACCAACCCCATTGGGACAACACACTGCAGTTCCTGCAACGAACACTTTGCAGCTCAAGTCTTCCACACCTCCAGTAGGGAAGACAAGCGTGGGGTGCGGTGTTGGCGGTAGCAATTGGCACCTACACTGTACTCTATCGCATTGACGGCCTTATGCCTTACACCCATAGGGGTGGTGTTCAGAAGAAGGTTAAGAAGGCGAGGGCTGTCTCTAAGAATCCGCTTAGCATCCTTCCCAGTAGGTTTGGGCTACTGAGCCCACGCGAACAGGCAACTTTGCTGCAACAACTCACTGTTCCAATACCAACTGTCACACCTACAACTTTGTTCGAGCCGCCCACACATGTTGCGGAAGGATACCATCCAGTAGTGCAAGAGATCCTGTTCGGGGAAGGGTCCACCTATGCTCCGACTATACCTAGTAGCTTAATGCCAATAACAAACCCTAACAACACACATGCACACCCCACCATCCAGAGCCGAATGATCAGCACTAGTAAAGACACCTGCAGGACAGACACGTTGCCCCCGCTAGCGTTAACTCCGTACCACCACCTAAGTCTGCACCACGCAGAGTAAAACTAACAGAGCCGGACTTTGTGCCAAGCCGGCGGCCTACTAGGCCAGTCAGGCACCAGTGCCTTGAGACAAATAACCACCCAGAGACGCGACTCACCTAGCGTCAAACAAGTTACCTAGGGGCATGGGCAGCCAATCAGCCGGGACTGTCACGCATCATAGTACCAGTTACGCAGCCTACCGTTAAACAATACTTCTCACCCACACCTGCTTCACCATTACGCGAGACCAGTGTGCCCATTGCCGGCCCAGCTAACAATCACGTCCATTGCCCAGGTATATCTTTGAAGGTACGAAATCATAAACATAAGATAACGATAACCACGTCTTAAAACCGGTTAAGAATGCCAAAAATAGTTATTGACTATTGCAAGTAGGCTGTTAGGCTACCAAAATTATATAAAAAGATAAGAACTTGAGTATTCACAGTGTAGTACTAGAATTCCTACCTTTTTATATAAAAATAGTTACTGTTTTAGATTGTTCCCCAGAAGTTTGATAAAGTAAAGTTTTTTTATGAACTCTCCAAAGTGCTAAACTGCAAAATAAACACAAAAAGTTAAGTTTGGGGATATTTTAAAGTTACTCAGACACTACAAAATATTACAAATGAAATTATTTGTATCGGCACTATCTGCGAGATCGGCCACAAGGTATCTGTAGCTGAAACATCTGCAAAATGGGGTTCGGACACATCTCTACTCAACTCTCTATCGCAGTGATTGTGTGTGAGCCGAGAAGTAGATGATTGGCTATGCACACAGTACACAAAGTGGGGAACGGGAGATAAAAGCGAAAAAGAATGATCCGACCAAAAAGAGGTTACTTGGTAGATATATGTTTTATTCCCTCAGCAGGAATTTACAAGAAATATATATCTGACCTGTGCCTGCTAATGTATGATGAACGAGAGACCAAGATGCCAAGTTGATTGCCGCAGGATGACGAGATATTGACAGAAGTTACGACAAGAGAGACCCGGTAACCTCACGCCCGACGCAGACGAGGCATGTGGCTAACACTCAAAACGAAGGACAAAACTCCATGACAAGACCTTCTGCCTAGTGTGTTGTGAAACACAAGTACTGACAATAGTAACGTTTTACGTGAAGTCAGTTACTGCCGAAAGCAAGCGATACGGTAAGCGTGGTAAGATAGCAAGGGTAGCAGGTGATGCACCATTCAGAACTGCTCAAACGTGCATAGGAATAAATAACCTCATGAGACGTGGCGAGCGAGCAATGGCTGGAGATGGCCATAAGGAGGAGGAACCCTCCCCTGATGCATGTTCGGTACCTGCCAACCAGGGCAAGGCAAGCAAGGAGGTGGGACCATCCACTCAAACTGGAGTACAGTGTCGTGCGGATTGCTGGCCTCCCAGGCAGCAAGGAGTTGACTCGCTTGTGAACAGGAACAGTACAGAGGCAAAGTGAGCGGTGACAGTAGGCGCTACAGTACACCAGAGGAGCACCACAGACTGAAACTTGGGTAGTGTCCGACAGCGCTCGTGGTGTGTCAACCATTCACTTTGAAACACTAGTGACGATAGGTGCAACTACTTAGAGTGACAGAAAATCTTAACATTTCTACGATCGCCAAGCATACTTTATTTGCTTTGTAGCTAAGCGTATAAAGTGAAGGCAAGTGCACATAGCCAAGAGAGAGGACACAGTTTTTTTTTTTGCTAGAAAACAGTTTCCCATCTCAAAGGCATTTAAGGGACGCAAGAAAGCTGCAGGCCTGAGAGAGACAGAAAGAAGAGGGGAAGATAGAATGCAAGGTCGCCATGCTGGTTGCTAGGGGTAAGCCCTTCCGCTCTCGTAAATCGTGTAAGGGAAGGTAGCAAGCCAGACTCGCACTGCGCAAAATACATCGTGAGAAGAGACCACGCACTGCAGAACAATGATTAAACAGTGTCGCATGCGAGGTATTTCACACCCAGTTACTAGACGTTTGCACAAACGACCAGCTCAAAAATAACTATTGCGGGGAATGTTAGGTGACGGGACCAAAATATACTTAGACGCAACATACAATAAAAAATACAAGCAGTACGCTCTATCATTATTCATATAGGATTTTTGCCAAAGCTGTTCGCTTTATCATTATTCATATGATTTTTGGCGGGATCACTGAAAATTAACTGTGAATACGATTTATCGGTACAGGCATTTTCGGTACAACGAGAGTCCACTGTATTTCAGGTGATTATTATATGAATGTTACTCCAAATTTTGTACTTTTGTTAATGTAAACACTATCAGGAAGTCGCATGTGTATACAAAATACTCTAAAATGTACTACACCAAACTAACTGTGTATGTCATAATGAAGTAAATACGTATATTGTATAAAATAATTCAAATAATTTTACATAAAACAATTATACCAAAAATATAATATTGTTAAGCCTGATGCGTGCTGCTCCTAATACTAATCAACTATGATTAGGACTCATCGCTAAGGTTCCTACTCCAATACTACAGACATGAGAGACACGTGGAGAGAATTTTCCACATGAATTTAAAGCTGCCTACTCTACCAAGCAACAGGAACTTATAAGCGAATTCTCGCCACCTAAAGATTATGCAACCCGCCAGGCACGCTGCTTCCCCCCCCCCTCCCGGTTCACAAGCGCTGAAAGCCTACTAGCTGCCAGGACCTCGGGCAAGGCCGAGCGCCACCGAAGAGACCCAAAGCAGAAACACTGACTTCTGCTGACCCGAGTTTTTCAACTCCCACGCCAAGCAGGGCAGGATGCTCGCCCTCCCAGCAGCCTGTGCCGGCAGCCTACAAGATTCACCTATATAAGTCCGGATGCTACCGGGCTCGGGCAGTCATTCTTGTATCATCTCTCGCAACATCCCAAGCACTACTTAGTGCTGGGACATCCGAAGATCTACATACACATCGACGACCAGTAACCCAGCGAGCACGTACATACGTATTTAACTTCACTTTGTCTTTTCTAGACATCTTTTACTCAGCTCAGTTTAACTGTAACTTTGTATTCGTATAGAACCTGCTATTCTCCTTTTAACATATTATCACGTCGCCTACACCTGGAACCACTGATACATTCAGCACTCCACGGTTTGGTAGGAGGTAGTATGGGTCACGTTTTTATTAAGTATTCAACAAACACTCATTGTTCACTACTCTTCCGCTTTTCATTTACAGCGTACTTGTCTGTGTTAACGGTTAGAGACGTAATATGACATGCACTACTGACAGGAACCGAGAGATTGTTGACATCCACATTAGACGGCTACCTGTCTCTTCCCAACCACCTGAGCACTAACTTAGTGCTGGTGAGAGGAAACAGTGACGCCACAACCACTAGAAACACCTCCACATAGGGAGGGGCTCAGGTTATTACTCGCTTCGAGCACTAAACTTAGTGTTGAAGTGACATTAGCCTGGGGTTTGCCGCTCAACCCGGTGCAAACGCACAACCAGTAGAGGCTTGGTGGTCAACACGGCTCCACGTCCCTGATCAGCTCGCATGCGTAGGGGATCAGTGGGGACTCTTATTGAATTTGTGCCAGCAAGTCACTATTGGGTTACACTGTAATAACCGTTCATTCTAAGTGCATTACGTAGGCTGTCAGACCATTGTGCTCTATGTCTTACAAGGTAAGGAGTGGCAAAAGACATACGGAACAATACCTAGTTCATGTTGCTATCCAACCGTGGATGGTATTACCACCTCCTACACAGGAAAGGCAGGCAGAACGGGACGCGCCGCCCAACTTAGGCACCAAACAGTAGCGCTTACTCCGGTCATAGTGCTCTACTTATCGTCTTGCCTTCATACTCATCCATCGTGTTACCCTGTGGTAAGAGGTTTGTTAAACCGAACTGAGGCAAGACACAGCTGGAACAACCCAAACTTCTGGAGCCATGCAGCCTACAACTGGAATCGCCGCTTAGGAGTGGACCGAGCTGGCCACTATTGGGTAAAACCCATACCAACAACAACACCCAAGATGACGGTATAAGTAAGAAGTTTCCAACACCCCTCGCCCTATGCCTTCTAACTAGGGTTAACCACCCCGCTTTTGGTCTAGTGGGAAAATCCTTGACAAATGTGCCAGTCAAATATTAACTTCAATGCATAGATTTTGCATGTGTACTTATCAGTCTCTATTATCCTATCATACAAATAAAATTTTCAATAGAAAAGAAAATAATTTAAAAACCTATTTACAATAAACATTTAAAACTACATGCAATTAACTTCAGAGAAAATTTTTTTTTTTTTAATCTCTAGAGATTTGTAAAGCATGTTAAGAATGTGAACTAATAACTGCCATGAAGGGAGATGCTACTGTTATGTAACACAGCAGTAGGCCGGGGGAGGCTTAGTAAGCGCACAGCTTGCACTGACCTTGCCTGCCACATCCACATCAGCGTACTTCCTGAGCAAGGCCTCCACCACACTACGGTGACCGCCCTTCACCGCATGGATCAGGTTCGTGTCATTGGCCCGATCCTAAAACACACAACATACAGCTTAATAACCTACTACATACCGTACAATATATAATGCGAGACATGCTTGTATCTGTGGATTTCACTGCCCACATGGCCAGCAAAACAACTAGCCTCACTAACTATCTAGTCCGGTCAGAACAAATTTACATGCACAGAAGTATAAAAGGCTAAATTAATGAAACTGAAATAGATATTTTTATTTTTTAAGTATTTCTCTATTTTTTCCCAAAGTTGAAATTCTACCAGTGCCTGTTAAAATATAGCTTCACAAATTGTCAGTATACAGCAGTGATAAGATGAGCCTGCCGACTAGCCACGGAAGTGCACCTAGACTCAAACACTAACACCTTGCTGACCTGTATGTTGATGTAGGCGCCGGTGTTGAGTAGAGCAACAGCAATCTCGTGGAAGCCCTCCTTGCACGCAATGGTGAGTGCGGTGCAGCCATCCTTGTCTAGAGCATTCACATTGGGACGTTGTTCCAGGAGGAGGTTCACCACGTCCACGTGATTAGCCATCGTCGCCACCAGCAATGGCGTCCATGAATACTGCCGCACACCAT
Organism: Dryococelus australis; assembly: GCA_029891345.1. Lineage (NCBI taxonomy): Eukaryota > Metazoa > Arthropoda > Insecta > Phasmatodea > Phasmatidae > Dryococelus > Dryococelus australis. The sequence continues at coordinate 128,006,525 of CM056996.1, read as the reverse complement.
CCTTCAGTGTTACTCTCCACCCATACACCCCTGACACATGCCACTTACCCTCTACCGTCAAAGTCCTTTTCTCTGGTGCTACCATTACACTTATTCTATAATAAATATAATTTTAATTAATTATATCCTATAATATTTATTTTAAAAATTTTTTATTAAATAATAATGACAATGTAATATCAACAAAAGTATTATTACGTGTTACTGCTTTGCATCGCGCAAGCAAGCAGGAGAGGACAGAGTACGGTAGTGATACGATAGCGGGTGGCGAGTCACGAAGGAATGTTTGATTGACAGGTGAGCGATATTCCTACCTCGGTTTTTAAGTTATAAAAGGCGTGCCACTGCGTATTCTTCAGCATGTCACTGTGATAAGCCTTTGACAGCTCACACGTTCCTGACCTACGGCAGATAGAATTTCCAAGATTATCTAGAGATTTTTTCTTGTTTAATGCCCCAGTTTCTCTCAGCGTGACTCGAGGTGTGGCAAACCTACCAGATCAAGACCAGCAATAGTATTTCAGTGTGACAGACTTCCAAGCCAAGAGTTTACGAGTGTCGGGAGTTTGTGCGATTGTGGGACATGAAGCAAAAGAATACGAGCTAGAAGAGCAGCAAGTGGCAACTGAAATGACCAGCATGAGTAAACTCTGTGACTGCGAGCATCAGTGCATTGAAGAGCGCGACTGGCAGCCGGGAGTAATGAACAGGCTGCACGAGTGTAAGACGTTTCAACTGATGGGCAACGGACAGAGTGAGCAAGTGTTGATGAGTGTGAGTTAATTAACTATAAACGAAACAGAGACTTTGAGAAGCACTTTAATTAGAGTTCAGATAGACATTGAACACCGCACTCACTGAGAAATTAAAGCATTAATAACACAGATAGATAGACTAATGCTCTAAATAATAGCTGTGTGAATAAATTAAAATCAAATTTAGTTCTTTTATTTTTATTAAGACCTCCATCCCTCATGAACTCTGATATGACGCTCGGCAACTCGGAACAATATGAACACTTATTCCTAAACTAATGCACATTAGTAAAAAAAAAAAAAAAAAATGCAGCACAGCACACATGAGTTATTAATATGAAAACATAATAAAATTTAAGTTTTGTTTTATTATAATTTTCATTTCTTATTACTAGGCTGCGTGCTGGGAAAGCTATCAGAAAACTGCTACAACACAGAAAGGGGATTCTAAAATATGATCTAATGTCTGAAGGACAAGCAGATTCTCTGCCCTTGCTGCTCGCAGCTTGCCACTAATTTCTTATTAAAATACTTTATTATGTAGATGCTTTAGTGATATCACTGGTGTTACAATTTACTTTCTGCTGCTAGGTCTAATGTTTAACTGGCACATGAGGGCCATAAACTCACCATTCCCGCTGTGTCCACATTCGCCCCTGCTTTAATAAGACTCTCGACTATTTCTGCAGTGCCCTTCCTCGAGGCCCACACGAGAGCTGTCGTCCCGTACTGCAACAGTCCCATTAAACAAGTATGACACTGTGCAACATCTTCAAACCATTACCCATCAGGTCCAGCTCAGCGACACAATAATTCACTAACTCTCTTCAGCACAAGAAAATGAGTATACAATAATACATTATGCCAGTGATAAAGAAGACTTGCCAAATTTTGTGGGGGATTCTGGAGACCTGATGAAAACAGCTGCCTCAAAGAAGATGCTCATCTACTGGCATGACAAGCAACTCATTGAATGTCACATAATTAAAATATCACAGATTCAAAAATGAATAATTTGTGTAAAAAATATTTTTAACATCTCCAGTAACCATTTACATAAAGCTGAATGCAGGGAATATTTTTAACTTGCATTTACATACAATTGAAACCAAGTCCTTAACATTGTTAACTCCCTGTACATACCTAGCATCCAGGGTAAATATCTTACAGCCTTACACAACCATCTCATTTATGGCAGATAAAACAGACAATGATACCAAATTTACATACAAGTGCATCGATACACACATGCACAAACATACGTAAACACACACAACCTTCGATACATTGTGTAATGCACCATTCTTACCACTCTGAAAAAGTACAACATGAACTGGGCCCAGGTGATTATGTAGCATACAGACTACTAGCCTCCCAACAAGGTGAATCAGGTTCGTTTCTCAGTGGGGTCATCTAGATTCTCGAATGTGGGAAGCATGGTGACAGTGGTTATTGCCATTGGCTGGCTAGTTTTCGCATGGCACTCAAGTTTCCCCCGCCATTACAATCTGCCGCTCCTCCATTTTCCCTCACCGCCTCTCAAGACGTCGTTGTTTAAGTACCAACCAATCTCTCAACTACAACACACATTTCTGTACTCTACAATGTTAGTTTGAGAAGTTGATTGTAAAGAGCTTGTAACATTTCAATTGCATCAGATATACAGAAATTAATTCAGCAGTTATATTTACGTTGAATTAATAAATGAAAATTCTTTTCACCAATTTTATTTTCTCCTCTTCTCACACAAAAGTAGACCATTCTCAAACAAATTCAATAAATAATTCACTGTTCTTCTTTTCAAAATAAACATTTAACAAATAATTTTCACTCAATTTACATACTATTGTTTTCTTCATATTCTCAAAACATATTTACAATTAAAATTATTAACATCTTGCAACAATTATATTAAGAATATTTTTCATTACATTATTTTTACAAATTTTTCCACACACATCCAGTCCTTGAGGGCATGGTACGAGTTCTGTTATAAAAATTAAATTCGGTTTTATTTCTGCCTTACTTATGTTGTCCCCTGTCTTCCAATTGGGTGTCTATGACACACCACATCTCTCCGCCAACCAACGATGGTGAGACAAGAGGACAGACTACTAGTATATTTTCTTTTGTGCATTTGTTTAATAAACCTTCAATACTTCCTACCCTCTGAGGAATAAATTATTAATAACAACCATAATTATAATACTGAATATCATCCATAAACAAATGAAATATGATCTCTGTGTCAACAAACTATTAAAATTATAAATCGGTCGAATGTTCAAATTTTGATCTGAATCAAAACTTCAAAGTTAAGTTCGGTTCAAAATTACTGACATGTAAATCATTGGTTCTAGTTCGGTTAGAAAAATTTACAGAAGTTCATGTTTGCTACGATAATTTGCCAGAAACGAACATTTAACAAACTCTGAAATGAACTTACTTCACTTCTAAGTAGTTGAAAATAGCAATGTAACACAGAAAAAATTACCAAACGAGTAATATTTGTTTCTTCTTTTGTAGCAGTGACGACAACATTGTATCTTGAACTCTATAGTGTGAAAAACTAGGTGTTTCCTTCATTAATGTAAGGCATTTAAATGATTGTAAACAAAATAAGTGATTTGCTTGAGTTCTTGAAAAACTAAATTTTCAATTAATATATTTTTTGTGTTGCTAATTTGTGGTTTTCATATACTTCTAAAATTACTAGAAAGATACATTTCTCAATGGTTTGGTAAGTTATCATATCAATCAATCTATAAAAACCAAAAGTTAATAGTAAGTTAATTTTGCACCATTTTTCAAATTATAAAAATTTTTGAACTACTAGTGGTGAAACAGTGCATGTTGTATGTACATATAGGAATGTGAAACATATTGTAGCAGCCATGGCTGGCTGCACACACATTCGATGTTTGGTAAATAGACTGCGCTGACCCACTCTACTAACAGTATAAATACAGGGCCGCAGAGCTACCCCGCCGCTCAGACGTTACACAGAGTGCTTCACGTCGGAACCAATGATGCTGAGGTCCCAGCAAGACTGATACAACGAAGGCATCATACCAGTCCAGACAGTGAGGAGTTCATTGTCGATGACTACAGGGGTGAGCAAATCAGATTTGGCAACAGGGCGTAAGGTTCTCTCTCGAAACTTCGTTAGGCGGTAATCAATTAGTATTCTGGCAAGGACAGGCAAGTAGTTATCGCTAGTCTAATTAACTGCACCTTAATACGAGAAGGCGGATTGTGAACAGGATTTAAGAGCAATTGAATGATGTACAGAATTATGTTAAATAAAAGTATTGTGCCTTAGAGAATCTCCAAGTTACTTGTACTTACTGGCCTTTAAGCTACTTACCTCTGGGTACACTATCTCCCTGAACTGCAGTAACTTGAGTGATTACTTAGGACTTCGGTTCAGAGTTAACTTAGCTGTGTTACAGGAAGTTAAGTAGGCAGTAACAGGAGGGAAGTGGTACAATATGTTTATTGTTTATGTTAGATGTTTAACTAATTAGTCATGAACTTGTAAATGAGGTTATATATGGTGGTTTGTGTTATATACTTGAACAAATAGAGGCTAACTATGAATGTTGTATGTATATAAGTTGATTTCAGTTTGCACCTTGTAGCCAAGTCCTGAGGACCAGTAACGAAACCCTTGCTCCGTGAGTGGGCGGCACTGCTAACATGATCCGTGAGACCACTGTAATTGATGTTAAGAAATTATTTGCAGAAATGCGGGTGTGTACACACCGATTAGTATCCATGATCTACTGTCTTTTTAAGGTGGTTCTACATTTATTTTTTTTTTTGTTATAACCTTGAACAAGTAAGCGCAGAACTGTGAAAGCATATATGTGTGGATAAGGCATTTTTTTAAGTTTGGTTCGAGTTTGATTCAAGTTCAAAGAATTAGAGCATGGTTCGGTTCGAGTTCAGTTCATGGACAGTTTTGAAGATTCGGTTCAAGTTTGGTTCAATAAAAATATTCTAGATCAAGTTATAGTTTGGTTCAGTGCCAAAGTCTGGGTTCGTCCCACCTCTAATTAAAATAACCAAAGATTATACTGAATATTGTTTAAATCATATAATAAAGTAGAATTTTGAAATTATATTAAATGAATTGGCAACTACTGTGTATTCATATATAATTATAATATATGTGACTAATGGTAAATATAACCCCTGAACGTTACAACTATACTGACCTTGTCACCCACGTTAACCTTAGCACCGTAGAACAGGAGGTCCTTGACGATGACAGCGTGTCCTCGGCCAGCAGCCCACAGCAATGATGAGATGTGGTAGTTACCATGGGCATTGACCTCAGTACCATGCTGCAGCAGCAGCTGGGCTGCGTCTGTGTGGCCCTTGTAGGCAGTCCACATGAGGGCTGTCCAGCCCCCCTGCAACCACACAGCACCGGCTGCCAATAACACAGGCACCAGCTGTCCTCCATCCCCACTGCTTGTCAACACACCATCCCTCCACAACATACTGCATCATTACCACGCAGCACAATGTTTAAGAGTTTGTATAAATATCTTATTTAGCTTGTAATGTGTCTAGTCAAAGATATGGGAGAAACTAGAGCTTCTATGAAAACATACCAATACAGTGTTTAACTACATATATAATATCTACAACATATATTCGACTGGAAAGCCTTTTTTTATTCAAGTCAACAAACACTCACAATTGCAGCACTTTTATTCCATTCCCGACAGACTACAGTAATATGTGGGAATCTCGAACAGTATTAATGTGTGTAAATGTAAGCACACATGGGTGTCGAACATAAGCACACACATGCATGTGCATGCATGCAGGTGCAAGTGCATGCATGTGCACATGCGCACAGAGTTTTGTGCTGTTCTTTGTTATTACAATTCATTAGACACATTGTCTGGTAATCGAAACCCGAGTACTTGCACTTGAAGAAATGTAACTAATTCTGTAGCCTCATTTAGACTTGCAACCTGAAATTCATTGCTTCACACATTCACAACAATTAAACAAGGGCAAGTAAGAGCAACTTTCTGTAACCACCATTTGTTAGTCAATGTTTAACCATACGAGCCACGGAACACAGACATCTCGAAATAACAACCTTTTTTGGGGAACTGTCAATAATCTAGTTAAGAAAACAGCAAATTTGAAGGAAATAGGCTGAAAAATAAGTTTGTTGCATTTATTTTGGTTGCTAACCCTTCAGATTCTCTTTACCTCTACTGTATGACTCAGAAGTGGGAAAGATATAAAAATAGACACCCACCACCCTGCTAGCCCTTCCATCAAGGTCACCGACATTTACCCATGCATGCTCGCTGTTACTTACATGATACACCAGGGTTGCCTAGTCCAGAGACTGACCTTTGTGAGATCACATAATAGTAAAAACACCTAACTGCTGAAAGGAAAAATAAAATCTATCTTTCTCCGACACAACTGTGAGCAAATAGGTTAACTATACTATCACATCCAGGTACAGGTTTCTTTTTTGTATTTAAAAGTTTTTTGCGCAACAGATAACGCAGACATTTCAAGCAACATGTTATACTGCGATTCCTCGTGGTACACAACTTTTCAGGCCATTAATGGTCCTTCATTTTACTGATCAGAGTGAGTGATTTGGGCTGGGTCGTGGCGGCGTATTGTAATGGCTATCAATCACTCAACCTTATAACATCTGTGAGAATGCCACTATTTATCAAGATTTGGCAGATATTAAGTTTTAAAGAGCACTAATCCATTTTCAATGGCATCTTGCAGGCAAATCAGAGAATATTTTATATTTTAAGTATTAATTAATTTTAATAGATGCATATTTCCTGAATAAACTGATATCTGCAAAAAGGCATGTCTATATACACACTGATTGTAAGCAGACACCGAATGCAAGCTGACACCAAATATTTAAACCCTCTCAAAGAGATTATATATGAGACCGAATGCAAGCCAAACTTTGAACATCCCATGTGCACTTGATCAGCTGAGAGCACATGGACACGTTATTGACCAGGCATCGTGTTCATCGCATACATAAGGCAGTGGAGCAGAAGTATGAGTTTATAGTATAAGAGCAGGTGGGGCTGCACAAAATAATATAAAATGACACAGTGGACACAAGTAATGAAAGTGAAGTGAAGTGTGAAGTGAAGAGAGAGAAGAATGAATGCATTTCAAGTTGTTTGCTGTGAACAGTTCAGAAAACAATCAAATCACATACTGCATTAATGCAGGTCATCATCTTAACCAAAAAATACAAGTGCCACTTACAAACATAACATGTGTTCTACGCTATCAACCTTTGAAATATTTTCAAAGTCAAAAGTTACCTTCCATCTTATTGTGACTGGAAGCACCATGCAAATAAATATTGGAATTTGTTACACATCACATTGTAAAGATATACCAAGAGTTAAGTTACAGGTGAACAGAATGTTTGCAACAATAATTTAAAGAAAATTTGTTTCAAAAAATATATATTGTTGATACATACTGCATTTTGGGTGAAACTATTTGCTTTTCAATATGCAGTTGATAAAATTGTGTTTTGCAATATGTAGTTGATAAAACTATTTTGAGCAACTGTAATCTTATAAAGTTTCTGTGATCTGGGATAAAGTTGGAAATTTTAATAACAGCATAGTGCTGTAGCTGACTATGGTCATATACCTTGCAACTGCCGTCACCTTGTTATAGGTCAGACCCAGAAGAAAACTTAGCTACTGTATGGTGCGTACCACACGATAACTGAACATCTTTAAGAACTAAGGTCAAGTGATTAGTTTAGTATTAGACCTGTTACGGTAGTGGTAAATATACAATATCCGTTTTATATACACTAGGTTGGAATTGTACATAACATAAATTGTCGTGATTATAAGCAAAGGGGTGGTTTTGGAGGATCCAAAGTGGTCAAATAAATGTTGGCTTAAAATCCGGTAAACGTGATATAAGATACCCCATTGTCTCTTGATAATACACAAGCATTGAGTGTAGCCAAACAATACACGAGCACCAAGCCAGAGTGCTATGTAACTCATTACAAGTGCAAGGATGTGGTTTTGAATTATCTGTTACTGAAGGTCATAAAGAAAAAATTTAGTGACCACATTTATTTGCCTCAAACTTCACTTTTTCAAGTGAAATATTATTTATTTATCAAAGGCAAACATTTGCTAAATAAAAGACAGCATGTGTAGTCTCCAAGTGCATGCTGCATCTACTGTAAATAACCAATGTGTGTCTGCAAGTGAAAAATCAGCCTCAAGGCTGCTGGTTTTGTAAAAGAAGGTGGGAAGTAACAGCTTCACATTGCCCCAGAACAAAAAAACCAGGGGAAGTCATCCTCCCCTCACATGGCTCCCTGGCGCGGTCGCTTGGTCCCAAGAGTCAATTAATGAGAACCATGAAGACTCGTAGGATCAACATTTAACTGTATTTAACAAATATAACAAGTGATTTTGTACCTAAATCCATGCAAAAATGGTGTAAGTAAAATTTTTATTCACTTATTGTATATAGAGATCACAGGAGGGTCTGAATCTGTCTGAATCCAGTAATGACATCTTAAAAATAATGAATCTTTTCTTTGGAACTAAAATTTTGTGAGTTGGATAGTTTACCACTTATCAGCCAATAAATAAATTCAATAATAAAAATTTTAAAAAGGCAATGTTCAATGTTGTCAACCCAACAAAATATCGACCTCTTTTGTCAAGTGTCCGTGGTTTCATGGCAATATGACGTGGTGTAGTATTGTTTACCGAGACTGATGTAAGCCAAGCTCAGAGCAATGCGAGGGGAGATAAGTGAGGCATGTAACACAATGCAAGTGACCTACACGGAGGTGACAAAGACCACTCACCATGTCTCTATGGTCAATATCTGCTCCATGCTCAAGCAGATCCAGGCAGATGTCGAGGTACCCCTGCTTTGCAGCACACAGCAGCGCGGTCCAGCCATCCTGCATCACACACACACACACACACACACCATTACATCATCCACTGAGTAAGCCAACATGCAAGCCACTAAACACATCATGCACCCGACATCAAGTTGAGATGCCCACAAGTATCTGCACAACAGCATAACTCACCATTACAACAGAGATACATACTTGGATCTACATGAATTTCAGTATAGAGATATTTCAAACTATAATCCTTCATGACACTTCTGTTACTTTGCATGTTTCACAATATACAGCTGACAGTTTAGCTTGGTATCAGAGGATTTCCTTAATCAACCAAATTGCAAATGTATTGACATTTTCAAGGACTAAATCTGGCAATTCTGCTTATATGGATACGTACTTTTGTAAACTACAATGTCATACAAAAAAATTATCTTTTAATCCCAAAATCTTTAACACCATACTGAAAAAAAATAGACAATCACTATGAAGCCTGAAAATGGGATTACAATCTGTTGAGAAATAGTGAAAATTGGCATATACCATCACATCAAACCAAATTAGCTAGCAGTGTATTATGCTAGTGGTAAATATCAGACACATTTCACCATGGCCTCGCAAATCAAAGAAAAGTAAAAAAAACTAGAATAGACAGGAAGCAAAGTAAAACATAGGATGAAGGAGATGACTAGTAGGAAAACAGACATGCTAAAATAAGTGAGTTAACTTATTCTTCAGGGTTGGAACACCAGATGAGGATGGTGATAATCATTAACTGAGTTAACCAAGAAAATATTTTGACTAAATTTAGAGAGATACTTGAACCAAAAAAACCATGCAACATAGTCTGACGCCAGCTAACAGTCAGCGGCGCTAGAGCCCATGATGGTACTCACCACGCACGTGTCACATGAACATACACAGTGCGCAAAGAGACCAATATTTTTGAGCTTTCACATAAAGAATATTATTTTGCAGCGTAAAATGTGTCTTGTAGTTTTATTTTTGGGGTTTGATATGTCTTACAGTGTTTTAAAGTGTTTGTTGTTATTTTAAAAAGGTTTGGTTATGAAATTCAAAGTGTGCGTTGCACGGAGATTAAGAACACTAATATTCCAAGGTGAACGTCGTCACAAAGACACACTGAGATCATGCAGAAAATTCACAAGAAAATTATAAAATGTAAAACAATATTTAATTTAATTGTTGCACTTTTATTTTCAAAGTATACCAAAGTTTACTCTGTGTGCATAGCACTTCTGCTTATATGAACCCCGTAGGCAGCCATGGCAGGTCTATGCGACGCTTGTATCTGGACAGTCTGTCGAGAAGAGCTGGCGAGGTAAGACACTGTCACATACGCACTACAAGTTTTTGTTCAGTGATGTAGATTTCAATAGCACTTTTAGTTTACCGGTCAACATTTGCTTGCGTACGGTTTGCCAGACATTTCCCCAGCATTATGCTTCCACTAATTAATTAATTTCACCCTTGTGGCATTTTCAACTTAATCGAGAAGGAGGAGAAATATGTCTCAGAGGTTGTGCGACCCGCAAAACTTGAATCAGGCACCATCCGCTTCTGCTAAAGGTGTTTCAGTGTAATTTCTGTATTATTGCCGCGTGTAATTTTAAAATCTTTAATTCTATGTATGTATTTGAAGGTATTTTTCATGTTTGAATATTTTACGGCAACATCACATACAACCACATGGCTAATCGCCACCAAATCCATGTCCACACCACCCTTGCGCTTTGAGAGTTTGTGTAAAACCATGTACACCATAATTTATTTCAGGGTTCTATGTCAATTTTATTCAGGGTTCAATCTGTTTTTCATGTGATTAATGCTTTTTATGTTTGACCACACTGTCACATTAATGTTTGCTTTTTCTGCCATCAGGCATGCTACATGCCTGTAACCACTATAATCGCAAAGAGAATAATTTTCTCTACCAAAATAATATTTTGTTTGAATTTAATTTGCAGTTTCCACAAAGAAATATTACAATTTCACCTGCACCATGTGGTCCACTACGAACTTTATCCAGTGGCATCCGCACCATATAAACTTGTTTTCACACACATATGTGTGCATTTATTGTGACTACTCATCTCATGCCTCATCATCTTTTAAGGGTCTTTGTGCAATTTATGTAATTTTGTATTTTGTGTACGGTGACATTACTTCCGTCCTAGCCGGCTCTGTGTATAAGCCGTCACCACACTACCCACGTGCTGGAGGGCGAGATCAGATGAGTTTGCATTAGTGATGTCAAGTAATCATACGTGTTAATGTATTATCAAGTGTTTCATTTTGTAATTCACCATGTCCTATATTCAGGGAAAAATCATCAGTCCACCCTAGCGGCTGTCGACTCTCTTCCCTTGTGAAGATTGTGTTTTCATACACCACTGTGAGATCATTCATCTAGGCGTGCGCTAGAGTAATTGCGGGCTGGGGAGCACCCAAGCGAAGTTAGCTAGACATGACTGAGTCATTAGTGTCATGGCACGTTGATTTGTACGAACAGTATAAATAATCATCTTCTTTCATTTGTAGTGACAGTGTCCTAGCCACATGTGTTTCTTTTTCAAAGTGTTAAAACTGTTAAGTAAAAGTTTGGTATTGCAAACGTGTATCGTGAGTACGCTCTGGTGAGATGGAAATACAGAAACCACATCATCCCTGAGAGAATCCTAAGTGTCAACAGTATGGTGATTGGGAAGCACCACTGGCAACCATATCATCAGTAAGTAATTGTGTCATTGTTCATCTCGTGTCTCACCCGATAGCATCATTACAAATACGTACATTACAACTTGCATATTGTAGTGTTCCAGATATTAAAAAAAAGTGTTGCAACGTAAAGCATTGAAACACTTGTATATTGTCACACACACTCGCTGACACAAAAAAATACGATTTCTTTTCAAAATCCAAACAAAATATGCTACATTTTAGAGAATGATTACAACATTGCGTTTCAAGCCTTTCTAACTACATTTGCAAATAAATTCCTCAATATAGCCAAGTTTTCATGGTAACTACATCTGGTGACTATCCGTGTAAGTTTTGATAACGTTCTCTGATAATCATTTATTACTAACCCATTCATGATGCATGGTGAAATTTAATGCAAAATGTGGGAGACAACACCAATTACATTAATAAAACAATTTTATGACAGTGATGTGTTTGGTAGTGACTTCATTGTTGTCCAGGTAGTGCCTGATCAAGCAACTACAATGATAGCTAAGGGCTGGCATGACAATTGACAGGCAAGACTCTAAGCCAGTGGGTCACTTGGAGAGCTGAGGCACGATGACCTACCACAACCTGCACCACCCTTGCTCTAGTCATTCACTTCAGAGTTGCCACTCGTAGTATCCAGAACTTACGCATGGTAACAACATTCAGCAAAGTGTTAGTTCATGTGACCATCTCGAACTGGGCTAATTCACATACTACAGTTTTACAATGAACATAAAAGCATTTTGATGTAATCAATTAACACACTTCTATAGTTTTATTTTGTTGGGACTGCAGTGACTGAGCACATAGCCTGCTCGCCTACCACCAGAGTGAACAAAGTTTCATCCCCAGCCAGGCCACTCCCGGATTTTTTGTATGTGGAAATTGTGTCGGACGATGCCACTGGTTTTCTCGAGGATTTCCAGTTTCCCCCACCATTGCATTCCGTCACTGCTGCACAGTCATTTCAATCACCCTCATCGGCTCTCATGACCTCGCTGTTAAGTGCCGCCCAAATCTCTTCACTCACTAATTCTATAGTTTTGATAATAACGCCAGTTCAAACATTAATGGTTGTCCAACACATTGCAGATAACAAACATGCTACAGAGACAAAAAAGGCACTGCTGGGGAGAAAAATGTGAACAGTCACAACTTCAGATTAAAAGCTTCTTTTTTGCTATCCACCAGCATGCAGGTCTGTATTCACACATACAACACATATATGACATAAACAAATAAATTTAATGAGTGAAAAGTACCGCAACCTTAACAGCGAAAATGGAGTACGCAATACAAAGCTACTCAACAAACAATTAAGTAGCTTTGTATTGCTTGCTCCATTCTCACTGTTTCACAGCCATATTGAAGAACTGAAATGGGCAGTATATGAAATCTGCAAATGTAAATGTGACAGCGAGTCAAGAACAGCAAAATTATCATAAAGCCAAACACCTTGTGTGACAGATTATTTTAAGATACAGAAATATTTAAATATACATCGTAACTGTGAGACAATCACCATACAGAGGATGAGTCACAAAATGAAGCAATGTGCAAAGTAGAGCATAAAATATGTTTAAACTTACAGCATCTTCTGCATTGACGTCTGCTCCATGATTGATCAACTCCCGCACAAAAGGCAGCTTCCCCTTGGATGCAGCTACAATTAGTGCAGTGGTGCCATTCTATGCAGAAAATATACAATTAACCAGATTCCATAAGAAACTGATGTACATTTACTTCTAGTAGTAAGTAGCTAATGCTAAAACTACATATAATCACGAATATACTTCCAACACACTTCGACAATCATAAGACATGTTTAGTTTTAAGCAAAACATTTGCAGGAGCTAATGTTTACCCATGTTTTTTAAACAAGCATAGTTACACAAATGGGATGGTAGGGTTATTATTATAAAATTCTCACAGCATGACAATAGTTCCACAGAACACATGAATGGATGTACAGAATAATGGTTCATTCCAATAACATTCAAATAACCATAAGCACACTCTTAGGGTACAAATTAAACTTTGTGTTATGTTAAGGGGAAAGATAACAGGGGGGGGGATTTTTAAAGTTAAAACTGAACTTTTGAAGATTCATCATAAATAATATGATATTAAATGTCATTAAAAGCTAAAATAAGATTCATAATGATTGTAAAATGTTAGTTTCTTTTAAGTCATATATGATACCTTAAGTAGTATTACGGACATCTTGTAACAATGTCTTATAACATGCACAAATTTAAAAAAAAAACTTTTCTTTTAATAAGAATTCTAGAACCCTTCATTACACTGTTATAAACCTTTAATAAAAAGGGAAGAATTTATCTTCTGACAGCAGTTTCCAAAAAAACTGTGAAATTAAAAATAATGTAAAATTTAAAAATGTTTCAAACTTTTTTTTATCCCGGCAATATCTATAGCCTTATAATTTATCAGTGTGTATGCTAAAACTGAGTGTTTATCCATGCAGTGACACACCTAATTAACATTCATAAAGGTTTTTGGTTCCCTTATAATCAACTACACATCACTACTTTATCATCCACACTTAAAAATATCAGGTGCAGTTCTTTCCACTGTGTCTTCCAAGTTACCCATAAAATGACACCATGCCTCTTACCAACATTCATGCATCAAAGCAATATAGACATATATATATATCTAGTGAAATAGTCAGCAGCAGTACCTCGTCGCGATCGTCCACCTGCACTTTGCGGCTCTCCAGGAAGCTCTGCAGACCTTGCAGGTTGTCATCCACCACATAGCCAACAAGTGGACGGAAGCACAGCGACACCATGGACTCGCTGCGGTGGAGAGTCTGCAACCAGCACACAACACAGTCACTCCTCTACATTCTGCACACTACCCAACACTTCACTAGTACTTGCCATCTGTACATACCACACCCCCCAACACTTCACTAGTACCTGCCATCTGTACGTGCCACACCACTTAACACGTCACTAGTACCTGCCATCTGTACATGCCAGTCAACAGAGCAAACTTCAATATTGCCCTGTATGTAAACCACAATACGAACCGACTCGGAAATAACTGCTTGGGGAAATATTTGTACTGCAGTTACCAGCAAATTCACAGTAGGTACATTTTACAACAGTCATTTATGACTATATGACTCAGACATCAGATAGGAGACATGCTGGGGGAAATGGGAGCTACAGGAATGAACTTCACGTTACTAGGAGGCAAGATATTAGGAATGTAAGCAAGAGCAAGATAATATAATGTGGTCACATCCAGAGAATGGGAAGAGTGGGGGTGCATAGGAAAATGATGAAGCCAAGTACACATGAAAGCAGAATAGATAATAACAAAAACGGAGATGGGAAGAGCAGGAAAGCATACAAGTTCAAGAGAGATACGATGAGTGAAGCAAAGTAGAGGAGGAATGAAGGAAGACAAAAGGAGAGGGCTGTACAAAAGAAATATCAAAGAACGATTAACTGTAGATGGTGTACAGACAACTTGCGCCAAAAATGAGAAGCCCTGACATCTACCAGCAACCTGGCACACGCTCCTGCCATCTGCAAACAACTGCCCATGTCAGTTAACAGAACAGTCATATCATCCTGTCTACAAAACTAATAATGTTACAGAGTAGTTTGCTTTTGTTACTTTGGAATTTGAAAGTTGTAATAAATGTGTTTGATGGTAGTATTATTTTATTGGCAAAGTTACTCTGCTAAATCGTATAAATACCTACATAACATAGACTGCAAAGTTATGGTCGTATACACACACATGTAACGTAAAGTCAGTCATGCTTGGTAGAGACTTCTTATTTTTTATCCTCCCAATATATGTAGCATTAACATTACCATGGCTCATCTCACATTATTCATACACCATCAAAGTGAAATCGTGTAATTTTTAGGAAATTAAATGTCTTCATATGTGCAAATCCTTGCTCTATTGTGTATAAAACAAAAATAACTTGACTTCCGTGCCATAGGTTTATTATACTTTTAATACGTCACATTTAACAACTATTTCTATTAATTTGCTGCCAGTATGGAATGACAGAGCTTGAAGTGTTTGTAAATGATTGCTCAATCCAGCTGGCATTTGCTGAATTTCAGCCCAATTCCACCGGATTGTGCAAGTGCCAGCTGCATTGTGCAAAACACATTTTTTGTGAGGAATTTGCAGGTTTTGAGAGAAATTCAGGAAATTTTGAGGAAAATTCTTGCAATTTTGAGCACTTTTGAAGGAGAAAAGGAAAATTTTAATGGAAAAAGGAAATCCAAGATAGCCACCATGACTCAAGGACATGCTCTCCAGGACACCAGGTGTACCAGAACATACATTTTATAACTACTTACATATTTTCCTCTGCCAAAAAAG
This sequence comes from Dryococelus australis, assembly GCA_029891345.1. Lineage (NCBI taxonomy): Eukaryota > Metazoa > Arthropoda > Insecta > Phasmatodea > Phasmatidae > Dryococelus > Dryococelus australis. The sequence continues at coordinate 127,990,700 of CM056996.1, read as the reverse complement.
TATGCACAATAGCAGTACCGAAGAGAAATAAACTGTATTGTGCAAAAACTGATATAGCAATATTTGGTATTCATTCCATTGGCATCAATAATCGTCAAAAGGGTTGAGATCTGGTGACTGCGGTGGTGTGTTCAGTCTTTGGGGTGTGTTGTACAACAACCACTCCCTCGTTTCCAAAGCGTCGTGCTTGGGGTTGTGGGTTTGCTGGAAATAAAAGGTACCTTCGAGACCTAACTTATGAACGCTCTACAATAAATCATGGCGCAATACATCAAAGTGCATCAAAGAATTCATAGCACCATCGATGAAGCCATATTTCCGACACCTGTGGAGAACATGCTCTCCAAACCATCACATGTTTCACCGTAAGTTTCACATTTTGTCTTTGTAATTCTGTGTTTCGCTTGCGTCACTATTACATTTTCCCATCAGTGCCAAATATATTAAACTAGCATCCATCCGAAAAGATTAAGGTGTTCCAAAATTTCGGGGGTTTTTCAAGATAGGTTTTGGCAAACTCCAAGCACCTTTGCCGATTTCTCTCGTTAATAAAAGGTTTCCTTTTGGCACTTCTGTCGTGGACGCCAGTGGAATATAATGCGTTCCTTAATGTGACCTTTTTGCCTGACCTTGATGCATTGTCGGCAACTAAGGAGACGGCACCTACAGATGGTGTTTCTGTGACTTGCTGAACGATGTACCACCATTCTCTGCTCTTGGCCTCCCTGGGCGCGGTTTGTTGTCTGTTGTTCCTGTCCCTTTGAATCTCATTATGGCGTGCCTCAAACTGGTGAGAAAAAGCAACAGTGTTCGTGCTATTCTGCGATAACTCTGACCCTCAGAGTGTAGCTGCATGATCTCCTGTCGCACAGTTGGAGACCGTTCCTTTCGCCTCGGATTCATGGTTGTTCCCTCACTCACACCCACACAGCATTTAACTGTGCATTGTATGGCCCCAGTTGGTTTCCGACCCCCCAGAACGTAATAGGACAGTGTTGATTGGCCCAATCATTCAAGGAAGGGAAGGTGTGCATATACTTTATTGGCTACGGCAACTTACTTTCACACTTTTCTAATACCAGTGAAGTGAAGGAAATTCAGTACATAGATAATGAACCCGTCAGAGGAAAGGATCATTATACAGAATGAGTATAAAAGAATACCCCAACTTTGAAGGTCTATGATATCAAAATCAAACAACCCACAACCTTGGTTGACCAATCAAATAAACTATGGAACTGTGATGTTTGTTTACCATATCGTCATAAATGTTCAATGTTACCACCACGAGTGGCCCGAACGACATCTACGCAATACCCAAACTCGTTCCACACTCTTGTCAGCATGTCCGGTGTTGCGGTTTGGATGGCGTCCGTAACTCTCGGTTTGAGGTGGGAGGGGAAAGCGAACTTGCATTAGACACGTCAGTGTGAAGGTGACCATCTGATGTTTCCTTTGCGTGCCGATAGATGGCACTGGGAGCATCTGTCGCGGCACTACTAGAGTGTGTTGTGTGTTAGCCCGTATCAAGATGGCGTTCTGTGTTATTCAGTTGTGAATCGGTTACGACTGTTCAAGGTTAATTCCATCGCAAATACGGATGTCGTCCTCCCGATAGATGGAGTATCGTAAGTTGGTTTCGTCAGCTTCGTGACACAGGGTGCCTTTGCAGAGGCAAAAGTTCCAGGCGGCCACGTGTGTCCAAAGAGAATAAGCAACGAATTCAGCAAGCATTCGTTCGCAGTCCAAGAAAATCAACTTGACAAATTAGCCTGGAAATGCAAGTCCCTCAATCGACAGTAAGGACAGTGACGCGAAAGCGATTGCTGTACAAACCATACAGTTTACAGCATGTACATGCTCTTGTCGAAAGGGATAAAGAACTGAGACGTGATTTCTGCACGTTCGTTTTTGCCCAGAACGAGGTAGACGATACCTTCATGTCTAAGCTGGTTTTTAGCGACGAAGCGATGTTCCATACAAATGGTAAGGTGAGCCGGCACAACGTGCGGATATGGCGTCAGGAGCATCCACATGAAACCACCGAACACGAGTGCGCTTCCCTCAAAGTGAACATGTTTTGTGCTGTATCCAAAGACACGGCTTTCGGCCCTTTCTTTTTTCACGAGCCCACTATTACTGGAATCCCTTATTTGGGCATGCTAACAGAGTGGTTGTTTCCTCAGTTAGAAGAAGTGGCGGGGGACTTCATTTTGCAGAAGGATGGTGCGCCACCTCATTGGCACCTAGCTGTTCACGGATACTGAACGAGATGTTGCCGCAACTCTGGATAGGTCGCGGAGCAGATAGTGACCAGGCTCTTCATCACTGGCCCCAAGAAGCCCGGATCTTACCTCGCGTGAATTTTTTCTATGGGGGTACATAAAGGATCCAAGTGTTTCGTCCACCATTGCCGGCAAACATTGACGACCTCTAAACGAGAATTACAGATGCCATCCAAACCGTAACACCTGACATGTTGACAGTGTGTGGAACGAGTTTGAGTATCGCGTATATGTCGTTCGCGCCGCTTGTGGTGGACACATTATGAAGATGTGGTAAACAAACTTCACGTTTTCACGGTTAATTTGATTGATCAACCAAGGTTGCGGGTTGTATGGTTTTCATATTATATACCTTCAAAGTTGGGGTACTATTTTATACTCATCCTGTATATCTCATCTTCATTCGCTACGGACCGTTATTCGGAAAATATAAATATCACTAGAGGTGTGGAATTACTTTTGGGAACCACTGTAAGTATAGCGGAGATACGGAAAGGGTGTAGTTGCGCATAATAATATAGTGTCTGCAATCTTCAATGCAGAGATCTTGGAGATGATTCACAGAAGTGTTATGGCACCTTTTATTCAATCTTATATAAGTTGGTCTGAATGGTAGGGGGTGTGCCACAGCTACTTTGTACTACCATTCAGTTCTCTCCAAATATGCTGAGTATTAGCACACGCTCTGCACAGGCTTGGTAATACTTGTTCTGATATTACAAAGCTGAATTTGAAAAAGGTGTATGCTAAACATAGTGCATCTAGCATCAATGACTAGTAAATGACAGGAAGTTAGACAAACACGTTTTTTGGATGGTCAAAACTGTCAAATATGTTTACCAATAATGCACCTATGTTAGGAAATATTAGATTGGCATCAAGGGCCTTTGTGGGAACTAGTGAAAGGAAAATGCTGGAAGAACCAAAAATTTTCGCAATACTGACGAAAAACGAAAGTGAAAAAAGTTATTAGTTTTGTAACTGGAGTACTAAGAATTTTCTGAGAGGAGTCCTTGTACTAAATTTCAATTGTGTGGATTGATGGAACATAAACGATGTCATGGTAAAAGCCAGAAACTCTTAAACATTGTCCCTCCATTTTACTTTCTATGGTTTTTGAGGAAGGAAGTCCTAAATATCGCTGTTTCCAAATAACAGGAAGGAAATAGGTATCGGCATGCACGCTCCCCCCCCCCCACCCAGCACACCATTTCGAGGCGTTTTGAAAACGACCATGTTGAGTTTTTCAAAAATAAACTTCTGTTTTTCCCTAATATGGAACTGATACAGAACGAGGTTGTAATTACGCCGCCCTAGTCTCTCATAGATATCAGGAACACCCCAGAACCTGCACTCGTGCAGGAAGCGAACAGTGTCGCGTGCTAGGATAGTGTGTGAGCGAGAAGTATGGCATGGTCTCTAATGCATAATGTCACCTGATGTATTTCATTGGGAGCTGTGCACAATAAGTACATAATTTACCATTAGCCACTGAGCCTGTACACTAATAAAGATCCACCATAAAACTTGCATACTATTTGGTATGCAATGCTTCTTGACATAAGTGTCGAAGGTACACCACAATGCCTGACATGTTACACCTGAGGCATTCCACACTTCCTGGCATGTAAATATTAGAGTGTTGGAGGAACACAACATTAATAGGTATTTATGATAGAGGCACTTCACAATGCCCAACACGTTCGTGTTGGAGGCATGTTACATTGTTTGGAATACTATAATTGGAGGCACACCTCAATGCCTGGACTGTTAGAATTGGAGACACGCCATACTGCCTGGAATGTTAGAATTGGAGGCAAGCCACACTGCCTGGACTATTAGAATTGGAGGCATGCCACACTGCCTGAACTGTTCATGTTGAAGGCATGCCATGCTGCCTGGAATGTTCATGTTGAGGTCATGCCACACTGTCTGGATTGTTAATGTTGAAGGCACACCACACTGCTTGGATCGTTAGTGTTGAACAATTGCCACGCTGCTTGGATTGTTAGTGTTGGTAGTACACCATACTGCCAAGATTGTTAGTGTTGACGGTACACCACACTGCCTGGATTGTTAGTGTTGACGGTACACCACACTGCCTGGATTGTTAGTGTTGATGGCACACCTCACTTCTGGGATTGTTAGTGTTGAAGGCACACAACACTGCTTGGATTGTTAGTGTTAATGGTACACCACACTGCCTGGATTGTTAGTGTTGAAGACACGCCACACTTCTTGGATTGTTAGTGTTGAAGGCACTACAACATTTCTTGGATTGTTAGTGTTCATGGTACACCACACTTCTTGGATTGTTAGTGTTGATGGTACACCACATTTCTTGGATTGTTACTGTTGAAGACACGCCACACTTCTTGGATTGTTAGTGTTGAAGGCACACAACACTGCTTGGTTGGTGTTCTTGTGCTGAAGAAACACCATGCTACCAGGCAAGTCACTGCTGGAGGCACGGCATGCTACCAGACATTTTAAGGGTTCATGCTGCTCATGTGGTAGTGAACACGCCATGCGACCTGACCGTGTGCGAGAAGCGACGCAGACCAAGGCCGAAGTGGAAGCGACGGCCCGTGTGTGCCGTGCCATCTGGTGGTGTCAATGTGAATGTAGGCAGAGCGAGGTGTAGGTGCGAGGAGGCAGATGCCGGCCCATTGGCCACCCAGCTGCTCCAGGTTGCCGCCTCGGGGATGTGCAGGTGCAGGAAGGACGTGCTCCGCCGCTGCTGGCATGATCGCTGCCCGTCCATCTCATGCTGTACCCTCACATCTGCGGTCACACACCAACCTCTTGCCCACATCCTTTACTACATACTATGCTTATTCTACTTCACACTTACAATAAACCTTATACACAAGACCCGTTCACATCTAGTATTGTCAAACTGCGAGGTGCTGCATGTGGCCTAGTGGCGGACTCTGGAGATTGCTGCTATCTCTCTGACAGTCTATTAGATATAGTGACGGGCTACTGGATTCACATACTTACTTTTCATACACTGAGATATTAAATTTTCCACTACAAATAATCTTCTATTAGTATTGCAAATGGTGGTTGTATTGTGGGTATAAACAAATAAAACTAAGGTCGTGTCCGAAATGGCAGATTTGGTTGACAAAATAGATCACGTGACCCGATTTTGTATACAAAAATGGTGATGTGTGGTAATTTGGTGTGTCGTATTTTGAATCTAGCTGATGTTAGTAGAAATGCAAAATGAAAAAATCAGCGCCATATTGGTTTTTACCTTCAAACCACATACACGAATGCGTAAAAGTATTTTTTTAAACAAATAACTGTTCATAAAATACACTAAACATGTTATAAAAAGCAAGTAAGTGTTGTACTTTGTTAATATGTATTTCGCAACCAAATTTTTTTAAAACCCTTATTGCATAATTTATTATTTTCGTATCGATTTATGTATTCGCAGGATTCCAGTGATGCATAAATATTACGTCCGTTTTCAGCATTAAATTTAGAGTACTAAACAAGTGACTGCCGACAACATCCGAATCGAAACTTACAAAATGACAAATTACAAAATATCGAATTTGTTATTTCGGACACGGCCTAATATTATTCTATGGATTTAGACTGGAGTATATAGAGTGATATCGGGCCAACCAATAATCAGCCCTCGTTGTAGGCCTACGCTACTGCCTACAAGCATTTTTTAGAAGTTGAAAATACAATGAATGGAATTAATGGAACTAGCAGCAACACAGCATAGCATATTATATGCATTCTTGCTTACTTTTTTTCGTATTAAATCAGGTCTTTGTATCTTGGCAATAGTCTCGGCAAGTTACTTCAAATTCCGTCATATCCTTCGGCATAAATATGTGAATTCATATTCATATAAGTAAAAGCAACCAAGGCTGTGTGAAAGGTAACACACTCCCCCTCTCTTCTTACTCCTCCGCCCCCTTCCCCACACCACTTCCCTCTCCAACCCCCCCCCCCCTGCCTAAAGGATTAGGGCCTAAATGACTTGTTGTGAGGTATGCGATGCGTTGTATTTGATGCTCGAAGTGGTTACATAATTAAATTAAAAAAATTTAAAAATGCTCATATGTCTACTTAATTCAATATGGTGATGGTTATAGTCACATAATCGTATTTTCTGACAACATATTCTTATCTGTCAAAAAAATACGAATCCTTAGACATGTTACTCGATACGTTTGTAAAAGTTAAATTAATATGTTTTTAATTTAAACACATCACTTTTCTTTAAAAAAATTATGTTCTGAATATTTTGTTATGATCCCATAAACTAAATCTTCTTGAAAATAGGAATTCGTAGACATAGCGGTTCATGCAAGTATGGTTGACAATTAAGTGATAAATACGGTTTAACTAACCCATGTTTGTGACATATTCTACACATCTGTTTTGAATGTATGAGTACATATATATGCGTGTGTGTATTTTTTTATGCATCATTAAAAACTTCAGTGTAATGTAATCCTTCGTGGGCAAGTGGTCTAAGGCACTAATCTGGCGAGCCGAAGTTCGCCAGTTCGAGCCCACCATGTTCCAAGCTTTCTACGTTGTATTAAAGTACTACATATAGTAGATAAAGACCAAGTATATATACTAACAGCATAGAAGAAGATCAGGAAGACCGAACGGCTACAGAAGATCACCGGTACTTCCCATTGTAATGTATTTTAATAACTCCATAAAACCTAAGCGAAGCGAAATTTCTATTCTAAGCATATGTAAACAAATACTAAAATCCAAATTAATGAAGTCACAGGCACTGCATTAATTTCTATCTGAACATAAAAATATATTTGTAAATTTTATTTGATAAATATTTAAGAGTTTAAAATTCTCTTTCTTTTTTTTTTTTTTTTGATCATTATGTCTAAATTTTGGTTGACGCAATTCACGCTTTATTTCAATTTTCTATTTCAATTTTTAAAATATGTAAACAAATCCTATCATCCACGCGGACGAAGTCGCGGGAACAGCTAATAAAAAACAACAAAAATTTATAAAAATAAAAAACCATTTACATTGTTCATAAAACCAATCGCTAAAATTAATAAAATAAATAAATATTAAATAACAATAAATAAACACGAAGCGGGAAGTCTTTCTACAGCACCGAAAAGAAGCAGTCAAAGATAACACTAAAATTGAGTTTTTTTCATGTCCACCGGTGTTAAGGTTGAAGCAAAGCAAATGCCTATGGAGCACTGCACCCGACCATACAACGTGAAGAACTCATACAAAAGTAGTACAGTGACCATAAAAATTGTCAGAAAAGTGTGATTTATGCTGTATATGAAAGAATAATGTATATGATTTGCAACATTATAAAATATTTTTCTTAAGTATAAATTTTAAATGTAAAAAATTAATCGATCGATAAGAGTCCGCATTTTTAACAAAATTTTAGCTCATTTCCATTTTGGATGCTTTGGAAAGCAGAATTTACAAGAAAATCTTCTTCAAGAAATATGGTCATAATATTTACTGTGATCAAGTGTAATAAAAACATAGTAATAATATATCATATCAATTTTATAATTAACTTTATTTACTTCAGTTTCAGCTATAAATATTTGTGACAAATGGACGCACATAAAATCAAATATAAAAATTATTTCCCACATTATTATTTCAATGTTCTTACATGCAATCATAGTAAACATTATGACCATATTCCACGACGAAGAATTTCTTGCAAATTACGCTTTCTGAATCATCCATAATGGAAATATGTTTAAATTTTGTTTAAAATATGCTATTTTAATCGATAATTTTTATATTTATAAAGTATGCTTTAGTAAAATATTTTATGATGTTGCAAAATATATTCATTGTTCTTTCTTACAAAGCGTAAATCGCACTTTTCTGACAATTTTTTATGGTGACTGTGCTACTTTTTTGTGAGTTCTTCACGTTGTATAGTCGGGTGCAGTTGCTTTACTTCAATCTTAGTGACAGTACTCAGGCGGAGACGGCTTACGAACTGTGTGCACGACTAATATCGCTGGAGAATAGGCAGTCTTCACAGATGAGAGCCTACATGGTCTCGCTAGCTATTCCGGACATCTGCACATGCAGAGAGAGGGATATAGATAGATAGAGTCCCCCCACCCCTCGCTCCAATATCGATGAAAGGTGCCAGTTTGCAGTTGGTGCGTAGTTCTCATCTGGGGAGACACAACGCTCGGTGGCCGTACGGAGCGTCACATCTTCCAAGGAAGTTCTGTCACTGGCGCCTGTTACTGTACATAAATTCTCTTTCCTCACGCTGTATCTCTGCTGTTGGACAGTGGCGATATGCGCAGAATGAATTGGCCTGCGCGGTCCCTGGACCTAAATCCAATCAAACACGTCTGGGACGTTGTCGGGAGACGCCTGGCAGAATACACTAAAGATGAGGTGGACCAGTTATTCGTCTTCAGCGTATGTATCCAACAATGACCTATCCCAAAGAAACACAACTGTCAAAGTCACATAATCAACAGTAATGAACGCATTTGTTTATATCTCCATTTTCAAAAGACAAGCACTATTATATTAATCAAACAATTTTACCAATTCAAATTTAATCAAACTGAGTTACAAAATGGTTAGCGGAAATATACAAACATCACAAAGCACTTGTTTACTAATCAGTGTTCTAACCTCAAATCCAACTCGTGCCGTTTTTTGCTATACGTATTGGCAGCAAAGCAGTTCAATGTTGGAACACGGTAATTGGTTGTGCGCAGCCAGCGAGATACGTAGCTCCACCTCATATATAGCCTATGCCAGCGAGATACGTAGCTACACCTCATTTATAGCCTATGCCAGCGAGATACGTAGCTACACCTCATTTATAGCCTATGCCAGCGAGATACGTAGCTACACTTCATCTATAGCCTATGCTAGGCAGCAACGACTCCGCAGCTGCGATCCGTATCATTTTTTTTTGTTAATTTATTCCAGGATATTAAGATCGGACACAGAGACAACTTCTGTTAACTATAATGTATCACGACCATGTATGGCACAAAAATCTCGTCTTAGCAACCCTAAGATGTCTGATGGAGTGCAATTAGGCACTGGAAACTGTCTTGCGGTTGAAATCTCGGTGTTTACTTGTAATATTTGTGCTGAATGTGCTGAACCATAAACTGAACTCCAGTTTACAGCAGCCCCAAGCAACCAGACTCACAAAATGTACAAAATGTAAATACACTAATGTTTGTGAAAAATGCAACACCGAAGAGGATACGCGTGATTGAAATGAACTTTATACCACAGATTAAGAACTTGACAATACATAATTGATTAGGATTAAGAACTTTGCATGATCTCTGTACTTGAGGATTCAGTATGGTGTGAAGCTCCCACGTGCTGCAATCAGAGCTCCTAAACGTCGTGATATGGAATCAAAGAGGACCTGGATATGTTCCTGGGGAATCTCCCTCCACGCAGTTTGTATGCAACTTCATAAAGTATCAACAGTGGTCGCTGGAGGGCCGTGACGATAAGGTCGCCGACCACTCATATCCCAGACATGTTCCATGGGCGACATGTCGGGCGAACGTGCAGTCCAGGGAAGCAGTGGTACACATCGTTTATTGAAGAAGGCTTGCACATTCCTCGTCACATGTGGCCGGGTATTGTCCTGTTGAAATATTGCAGGTGGAGTCGCCTGAAGGAGGGACAGTACCTCGTGGTCTAAAACCTCCCTGGTGTAGCAGTTGCTGTTCAAATAGCCCTAAAAGAAATATTATTGATATGTATTGGGTTATTTCGTTAAAAGAACGGCCTGGGTTGGAATATATATAAAAACGAAGTAGCAACCAGTTCTACGAAAATTTAAGCATGCAAATCGTGTCGTTTATGTTTGGTACGTAGCAGAGACAAACTTAAAAAATAGTGGGGTACATACATGCACACAAAATGGGCCTACCGTAACTTTTATTCCGCTCATAATTCTTTGTATACGTACTTAGTTTTTAGTAGGCTTATTTAATTATTTATTAAAAATTTTCTTCGTATTTTTTTTTTTTGGGATTGTGGCAAACATTCAAATCACAGAAACTTAAGCACGTTACACAATTTTGTTTCAATCACCTAGGAGAATGTTACACGATTGTGATGAATAAACAGATGTGACTTCCAAACACACACTGGCCCATTGTGGATGTGATAATTCTAAGTATGTTTTGCGGAAAGAAAAATAACCACATTGTTCGGCAACAAGCAACATCATGAAATACGCCATGTCACGTCACTGCACTTCTGCCAACTTCGGATTCGTAACCGTCCCACCATCACATTTAAATACATAAGTATTCAAACATTAAAATCTCGTTTCAGTTTTAAAAATTACTAATTAAAATTTTGCTGTAATTTATATTAAATATGTTAAAATTGAAAACATATGTAACTTCCAACTTCCCTGCTACTATTACTAGTTGTGCAAAACTTCCCTGTGTGTGTGCGTGCGTGCGCATATATATATATATATATATATATATATATATATATATATATATATATATATATATATATATAAAGTGATAGACAGAGAAAGCGACTGAGAGAGAAAGAAAAATAGAGATAGAGAAAGTGATAGAAATAAAGAAAGACAGAGAGCGATAGAGAGAACCAGAGGTAGAGCGAGAGAGCGATACAGAGAGAGAGAGAGAGAGAGAGAGAGAGAGAGAGAGAAAGAGAGAAAGAGAGTGTGCCAACTATTCAAGTTTCTTCCTCGGACGAAAAAAAAACGCCATGCCAATAGGGCCTTAGCACCGTAATTTGCTCTGATATTTTTAACTGTAGCAACGGAATGTGTTTCCATAAGTGCTACCTAAAAATTTTAATATTTCAATAGGCAACGTTTAATGCACAAATAGCATACCTAAAGACCAGGCTGAAATAATATTTTAAGAGTGAACAATTTCTTGCGAGCCGTTGCCAGCACATCGCAGCTCTCGCTGTTTTTAATTAGTATTTAATACTAAATAAATATTACAAGTTATTGAAGATACTAAGATAAAGTTGCATTTATTCAAAAATACAATACTTTAAAGTTAATAACAGTCTCACATATTTGTGGTATAAAAGTTATTTTTAAAAAAATCAGGTTTACATGTTACTCATATAGTGATTTTTCAAAGATTTGTTTCAAAGCATCCGAAGAAACCATGAATGGACTACAAGAACTTTTTTCAAGAAACTTTAATATATCCCCATAGCGTTGATACTAGAAATGTTCAGAAGACAAAAATCAGTTCATCCAATCTTTAGTATATAGTTTTACAGTAAATGAGCAAATAATTAAAAATACATTGTCACAGAAGACATTATCTGTGTTTAGCAAAGTTAGCAATATGACAATTCATTAGCATGGTTTACTCAAGTCGTTCGAAGGGGTATAAATGGAGTACAGATTTGTGGGCACGGTTATAAAAATGTATGATACAGCCCATTATAGGCTTTTCACGGTAAAGTGAGCACTTTTGAACGCCTTCTCGTTCGGAACAATAGTCAATAAATATATTATATTTTAGCCTTATACGTTAACTTCTGAGTGCAGTGGAATATGTACACTTTGTTTATTACTTACATGGCAATATTTATTTTACAAGGTGGTTAAAAGATAGTAAATTACTGAAGGGAAAAAGTAACTAGGGCCTCAAAAGTGCTCACTTTACTGTGAACAGCCTATACCCTGTGTTCATCAACATCATCTACCCTCGCGAACTGTCACCACGCAAGTTTCTAAAGGTCGGGACTCCAGTAATGTTACTGCGGAGACATAGACCTTCCAGAACTCTCCATGCTCTTAATGAAGGCTTTGCCGGAGAAGACACGTGATCGAGGTCATAATCACCATTGAAAGTGCTTGAGGGAGATCAGTTCCTATACAGCGCAGATCACTCATTCCATCCAAGTGATTTTTCGAATTTAAGATACCACAGTCACTTCCTCAAGGTTTGTTTTTGTTATGACTATAAGTAAGATCCAGAGACTAGCTCTACGTGGCTTGCCCCAGAGTAAGCTCACCTATAGGCTATTCACGGTAAAGTGGGCATTTTTTAGCCCTAGTTATTTTTTTCCTATCCGCCGTTTCGATCCTTCCACCACTTCTTAAAATAAACACGAACATGTAAGTAATGAACACAGTGTATATATTTCACCGGACTAGAAGGTTAATGTATAAGACTACAATAAAATATATTTCTTGACTACTATTCCAAATGAGCGAGAGGGCTTCTGAAAGTGCATACCTTACCGTGAATAGCCTATAGCTACTTGATAATCGTAGCATCTGAGAGCAGAAACACTAATGTGGTTTACAAAGATGGCCTTCGGTAAAGGACATTAGTAGTTGTTTGGTGTAGTACACGCGGACAGAGAGCAAGTTATTTTATTTGCGAACATAAGGAAGTATTCGTACTGCGGTAAACAACTGAAGGCTACAGTGCTGAGAAAGTGGCCTAGTTCACTTCATCGTGTGAACTGCGAGTAAACATGGACAGCTGAGGAGATTTCTTATCACTGCTCCGCTAGCCAGCCTGAGTATTTAGGAAGTCGCATTTGTTTGCAGCTTCGTAAGTTACGTCATATGCGCGTTACGTAACTGCCGTATCGCTGCAGAAGGCAGACATTCCCTCTAGAGAAGTATATGTGCAATGAGGCGCTGCAGTGTGGAATTATAACGCAAGTTTCTACACCAAGTTTAGTCCCACGCCGAGGTAAATAAATCCTTGCTACCTTTAAACAATAAAGTGTACAATGAAAACTGTTGTTTTGCCAATAACTTTAACTCAACAATAAGACTTAATGAAAGACATCCTGCTGCAGTCGTCAGCGCCACCTGCAGCATGTTGAGCCGCGCGACTGCCAGACTGCAGACCTTTCTAGCGGGATTACAGCACTGGCCTGCTGAAGTTCTACTTGCACGATATTCCTCCGCCTCATGCAAACAAAGCTTAGCCGAGTCTGGAAAATTACATTAGAGGAACAGCGCACCGTGTTCGTATGCGCTCAGTTTACAAATATTCTGCACGAGAACTGTTTCTTACTAGGCACTGCCAACCCACCTATTTTCTCTCTATTTTTATTCGCAATAAAGATAAATTAAATATTTATTATATTTATAGATAAAATATAATTGAAAGTCCAATTCAACCCATATTAAGGTACTTTCACGTTAACACGATTATAAAACTCTTATGAGAAATAGCATATTTATAAAATAACCGAACAAGTAATACACAGGATCCAAAGGTTTGACACAAGTAATTACAGTTTAGACACCATAAACTTCGTGTCTGCTGCGGTAACTTTTAACAGCTCGAAATGTTTGTTCTGGCATAATTTGCTGAAGAAATAGTAAAACATCACCTGGACATATTTATTCTGAAAATTGTTTGCAGTGTAGATGACAAGCAAAATAACATGCGTTTCCCGCCTTAGTCTCTAGTGGCGGTAAATGTACTGTACTGAATCCCAAAGTAAAACAGACAAACCAAGCGTGTGATACAGCTTTCCAAGTCGTACAACTGAACTAATGAGTTACCAGTGAGGCCACGTTTCTCAATATAGATCGCACTAAACAGCAAGAAAATGAATTCGTAAGGTGATTCCTTATACAAAATCCTGTGGTAAAAAAATAAATTTGATACGTAAGTTAATATATATTAAGGGACATATAAGCCCTCGTAAAGCGAGATTTTAGACTGCATTTTTTTTCTAAAATATAGGAAACGAAGCTAAATAAAGTTACAATTCTCCGAACATTGCTTTATGTTATCGGGATCTTGAGCCTAAGAGCGAACTCTCGTAAATATATGCCACAATAACGAAATCAACAGGGCTGGTCACACTCTTATTGCAGGAGACTTGTTTACCGTCACGAATTATGAACGTTTTATGCTGGTTTATTGGGCAGTACGACCTTTTAACAGAAGAGGTCCTCTTGATCCAATTGCCTAAGACCCACCCCACCGCCTTCGTGTTAAACCCCCACGAAACTTTCTGCGGCAGGCGCGTAGGCAATGCCAATACTTCCTGTGGGGAATTTCACACAACTGTATATAGAAACAAACAGGTAGCTTCAGTATTGTACGTTTATTAATGTATAGTACATATTGTTTACAGTGAGAGTTCTAAATGTCCTCCACCTCATCAGTGTAGCGAGCATACCATACACGCACGTAGTTAGCGTTGCGTACGTGTCAGCTGCAGCCGACAGTGTGCGTTTTACACGCGATTGGCGAGTCCTGGCCAATTACTATAAAAGTACCTATTTTGTTAATTAGGTCCGCATCAGACGTTCATAATTCCTGACAGTAAAGAATTTTTCTGTAATAAGAGGAAGACCACGCTTATTTTCACTATGGTGGGAGTTATTAATGTGTGTTTGCTTTTACATTGGAGATCACCACAGCACAAAACAATGTCCAGAAAATTGTAATCTCATTTCGTTTCGTTTTGTTTCAGATATTTTGAAGAAAAAAAATGCAGTTCGGAATCTCGATTTTCAAGGACTCGTACATCTCTTAATATTATGTTTAGTTAGGAAGTAACCTGTGTATTTCCCATGTGATATCGCATAAGCAATGGCCTCAGGAAGTTTGTAAGTATAATTCCGCCCCATTCTGTACAAAATATGATAACAGGATTCATCCCTTATAAACATCACCGCTGTAAACCTCGGTTAAAACAGAATAAACGTTACAATGGAGTCTCCATTGAAAGAAGATGTAAATTAATAAGTCAGATGTGACAGTGAGAACATAGAACTTCAGTCCGTTCGCAGTAATGCCAACCTACCGCGCTTCTTTGAACTCTGGAAACATTATGCACACATGGTGCGGAGATACAATTTATTTTGTACAGCGGATTGAAAAAGAAATATTGAACTTGTGGCGAGAAAGTCGAAGGTAACAACACACATGATCAACTGTTGACCCTCGAACCACACACGCATCCCCTCGCCGGTGATGCACTTGTGGCCGAGAATCCACAAGTCTCGACAGCAATGGCTCACCTTACGTCATTTACAACACAATTCTACTTGACTTGCAGGTGATTGTAATACTCGTTTTCCCAACAAACTATTACACGTGCGTGCAATGTGCTGCTCCACGATGATAACACACACACACACACGCACGTCAAGCGAGGGCTGTTGACTGCTGTCAACACACCACGTACGTTACAAACCCTATTTACTCCAAAATGGCTATAAACGGCTTTTTCGCAGTGCTGTTTTTCAAAACATACGCTTTGAATACGTACAAAACGATCAAGAATCATGCACTGGACTTTCCTACAGACTTTCCACCTATAAAATAATAGCGTCACCGCTGAACGTCATATAAGGGCTTTTCACAATACTGCGTTGCGATGCGATGAGCTGTAGCCAATCAGAATAAAGCAGCCTGTTGCCGACCGAGGCGTCGACGGCGCTGCATGAAGTTCGTGCATCTGCGTCGCCGGCGGCGGACGGCGACGCATAAGAACAAGAAGAAGAAGAATTGTTGTTTACCTTGAGCACTGACGACTAAAAAAAAAGTAGTATTGTGTTTTCTAAACAAATGGCGGAAGGCAAACATTTTGTGTATTATTTCGAGGTATTGACTTTTTTTTTTTCTAATCTTTCTTAATTTTTCTGTTATCGTTCCAACACACAAATTATTCATGTCTTTTGTTAAACATTCTTGCTAAAAACTTAAATTTATTTCATGTGAACGGTTGGCAGCATAGCACCCATCGCCGACAAACTGTCCCATTATAGCGAGGGGGGAGGGGCCTCGCTCACCTGAGAGATGGTCCTGATGAAGTGGCTGCGTGCGGCACGCTGGCCAAGCCCTGGGCGCCGGTTCATCTCGCCACACACTGACGCTCTCCTAGGCGGCCACCGCCTTAAGTTACCTGCCGTGCCTCCTCCCCCTCCTTATTCCCGTGCTGTAGCTCGGGTTGCATATCTCACAGGGGCTCGCTACTCCGCTCTCACTGTGCCTAGTCGCAGCCTTCACATCAAACACAACTCTTTCCCCAACCATTATTATCTGCATGGTTATCAATATTAAGACAGAAATTCATTCTCTTGTACAATCACGGAAAATAAACAGATTTTTACAACCCGAAGAACTGTAGTAAAAATTGGACTTACAATGATTCCTCAATCAATATCCAAAAAAAATACTTATCAATGCATTGCAAAATAATTTATCAAATTTAGCATTTACAAAATTATCTAAATTAAAAACGAAAACTATTTTTTTGGATTTTGGTTAACGATTGCCCTCCTTTGCTCAACCAGCTGAAAAAATTTAAGTTACAATACACAAGGATCGAAAAAGAGCGTATTGCATATTGAATTCTGCGGATCATGTTTTGAAGATGGCTTACGTAAATGTTTGCCATTCTCTTTTTTTATGGGTGAGGGAGGATTTTCGTTACACGATTTTTCTTTCTTGGCAATCTGTTACAGACCTGTTCGTCTTGTACACTGTTGTGATAAGCGTGTTTTACTGTACATTCATAGATATAAGATATCTTAACTTTAAAATAAACCAGAAAATATATTTAAAAAGCTATGACAATGTACAAACTACAGATGAAATACACTATCGAAACATTTAATACAATGTTTGAAACTTTTCAGAGGATATTACAAAGGCATTATGAAATATCAGTCAACTACATACAAGTGCAGTAACTAAGTCCAGTCTCTAAACAACATAGTTTACCAGGGAAAAAAAAGGGGTGTGGCTGTGTTGGGGACACGGCCGTTTGTTTTGCGTGAACACGTCTACACTGACGCCCTCGGACCGCCTTGACGTATATTTTACGTTCCCAGCACCGCTTCACTCGATCATTTGGTATTTTAGGGGTAGCACTGGATTGCTTTTGAGATGCTCTTTCCAACCGTATACGATTTCTATATTTCAACTTGGCTTTTTGACGAGTATAGGCCGACATTGTGTTAAGTTTCCTTAATTTTTTTACATTAAACGCATACAATTTCACCATAATCACGCCACGCTAATGCAATCGATATATCTCGACGAGAGCTGTCGATTGAAACTTGAACGAGCGTCGTAGCTTCTCCTAGCCAAAAGTTATACTACGTGGAAGATATGACATGCGGCGAGACTTAACCCGAGATTGCACCCCCGCCCTTGTGTTCGCACCCGATGCTTCACAGTCCTCGCTCAACGTAACATATTCTGTGATCCTTTGGCAATCGAGTGCGTCAATTTTGAATGTAGACGAAAGATTCGAAGCTGCAATGCAAAACTGTATCCCCCGATTTTGTTACCGTCGGATTTTCTGGATTGCCTCCCACTATGGTTGCAAATTTAAAGACTTATTCACGTCAAAACAACGTGTTGAATACAAAGCGATCCAAGGCATGCTTTAAGGGCTCGACTTTATCATCTTGTCAGAATCTTTGAAAGAGCGAAAACGTCTTGTGGCAGGAGTTTGTAAGCTGTTAGGAAACATGTCGAGTCCTTGTGCAATAAGACGGCACCAGTCGCTCCACATAGCTTCTTCACCACACCTCAGTTATAGCTGATTCACCGGTTAAATAAAAAACTACTATAACACAACTACAACTAATGACAAGTGTCCAATGATCTCGAGTAACATTGTGAACAATGACAAGTTTTGTGTTATTGCCGCCACAACTTTTGTTCTGATGTGTATACAAGGTACGCCAACAAGAATCAGTTTCTACTGGCGCCAGCTTCAATACGACAAATAGGACGTTACTGGAGTGGAGAGACTTGGACAGCTCTTAACAATGAGGTTGTGAGAGCCGAGGAGGGTGAAGTGAGATGAGTATGGGGCAGCGCCAGAATGAAGAGGCGGGGGAAACGAGAGATCATCGAGAAAACCCGCCGAACAACGGTATCATCCGGCACGATTCCCACATGCGAAAATCTGGAGTGACCCGGCCGGGGAAATTTCATAATACATTTTTAAAATCAATACTATTTCACATTAAGTAAAGCATTTATATACACCATTCAAGGAAAGGTGTCCATAAACCTGCAGGAATTTTATGGTAAAATCAGCCCCCTTCAATACCTAAATGGAAGTCGACACCATCTTTTGGCTTTCTTCATTTTTAAACACAATGTTTTAATCCACGTTTCGTCATGGTAAACTAATAGTGTGAAAATTAACGAATAAAAGATTTGTCAGGAATCGCTTCGTTTTAACAGATTTGGAAATGACAGCATGTTTACGTTTAAAAATGTTTCCTGATACGTATGCAGCCTTAAATCTCAGCGTACAGCTTAATTCCCAGACGTTAAGTACATAGATGCAGATCCGGAACTCCCTTGTTAGTGGCTTTGGAAAGTGTACCGACAAGAGACCACGAAGACAGAGGGGAGGGGGGTGTCTAGGCAGTGATACCAGGGGCGGGGCTTGGGACTGCGAGTATAACAAACACTGCACCATCGCATGACGGCTTCTAAGTGACTAAGTATTCGTGTAATTATTACTGTCGTAGTACAACGAAGGCAAAAAATATACATGTGATATGTGCAAGTTAGCAGTAGAAATTAATGTTCTGATATGCGGATTATCATGCATTGGTCCATAATGTGGACATTGGTACCTGACTGTAGTAACAGCCATTATGTTATGAAATAAGAGAATTCAGAAATGTTAAGAGTACTATTGTAAAATTACATATATCAACACTTGTGTTTTTTAGTCCAGTATCCTAGTAAAACAAGTGTTAAAACATATGTACTATTAAATGGTCAGCAATTTTGTTGTAAGTTAATTTCAGACACAATAGTATATGGTATAATGCAACTAACCTAGCAGGTAGACTATCGGTCGCATATAAGCTGTGCTGGGAGGACTGTATGTTACATCTACCAGATGCTAATGTCATTACGTGATCTTGTTGGCGAACAATCGGTGATAACGAGCGCTGGAACAGCACCTCTCTAGCAGCTGAGCAGATAGACAATCAGCTACAGGCATATCGATGGTACACACAAGGCTGCACACTACTCATGATGGAGTGGAGAAGAACTCGACAACGTAGTTGCGACGTGTGGCTAAGTACAACAGCGACTACAATACGGGCGTGACAGTTGCTTGGTACACGAACTCTCATTGCAGTGCGCCTGCCCCGACGCCGCACCGGCGCCAGCCGACGTCGTATAGATAATGATGTTTTGGGCTGCATGGCCGACAACCTGTACATTAGTATACGACATATCGCTGCTATACTGTACACAATCATTGTGCGGCAAAATACGATGGCCTTAAGGTTAGAATAGTCTCCTCTGTGGCTGAAGGTACTTGAAGGCCATTGGTGAACCGGTCTGTAATGGGCTCTCCATAGAGATTAGTGCACCATGTGGTAAATGGCCGGTGGTTTTGTCGTCACCTGTCAAGGGAAAGACTGAATTTCCTCTTGGCGTGGTTGGCTGAATTAGCAGGGGCGTAAGGCGATGCGATGAGCCCGGTGGGAGAGGCCGTGACTAAAGGACTGGACCTTCATCTACTGATACAAAACGCTAGACCAGCTGAGGGGAGAGCACTGGACACTGAAGTAAGTGTCGGGGCTACTTCCAAGTCCTAGTATCGGAGCCCATATGCAACATAGTTACGGAAAGGGTCAGATGCGCAAGATAACAGCCTCTACTGACATAATTGAGACCCACACCTCCTCGTAGTACACTCTCACAGAACTTATCACTATATTCACACGCCTAGCGAGGTAAACTGTAATTGTTAGGAACGTAAAAATGTTACTTAAATGCCAATGCTCAGTTTAGCATATATTAAACAATAACGTGACATGCTATCTGTTCTTTACCGCTTCTCCTGCCGCGCGAGAGCGAAGGAACGTGCGGAGGTCAGGCGAGCCGTAAACAAAGAAGCGCGTGGATATTAAATAAGACAAGCCGACGCGATAAGTCTAGCTCCTGGCCTTGGGCAGAATGAATTTCTGGGATTATATTTGAAAGAATGTTCTGGCCATTGCCCTGGCCTCTCTCAGCAAGGCCCTGTATGCGGGAAACTTTGTAGATCGTGCCAGCGAGACTACAAGCCGCGAGGGGCTCCCGATCCAACAGTTCTGGCAGTATGTAATATTTGTGCGAGGACAGCGATGCCGAGAGCCAGCAGAGCATCGAGTGGTGGCGAGGGTGGAGTGAACGGACTGCGAGCATGGCTATAGTGAAGGGTGCCACTGGCGGGCGGAACTACTCAACTGGATGAGGGGGTGTAAAGCCCCTGCCACACTACCAAATATTTGCCTTCAGCTATACTTAACAACAATATTTGAGGACGGAATAAGGCCATCAAAATTTTCCTTCCAACAAATTTTATCAAATAATCTTGAATATGTTTGGAAATTTGTCACACTGTAAAAGTTTTTTATTGAGAGAATCTATTTTTAAATATTATTAAAAATTATTTTCATAGTGAGATATTGCCATTGTTTTTCCATGTGGTCAATTACAGGAAGAAATGTATGTGATATTGTAATTTATTTTCGTTTCTTTACTAAATTAAAATTTTATTTATAAGATGTGTTTCCTGTACAATAAAATAAATACCTCTGAGTTCGTAATATTATGTGCAATATTCACTTAAAATAGCATTCATGCCCAGACAGCTTCTAGATTAATTAATTATCTTCATAACTTACTTAGTTTCCGGTAGTTGTTAGTTATTTTAAGTTTCTTGACGTCCATTTTTGTCGTGCACGATTCTGATTGGCTGAGACCGTCAAACATCAAATAAATTTTAGAATCGGTCCAATTTTCAAATGTCTGATGGAAACTGAAACCGTCCAACTTTCTTAGAAAAGTATTGCGGCATTTATGATGTTTCGATGACATCATAACTCTCCAATTTATTTTGCCAAACTTATTGGAAGCAGTTTGACTGAAAAAATTGAGTATGGCAGGGGCTTAAGACATTTGGAATGACGGCAACAGACATACTGGATAAGTGTAAATAATGAGCGTGAATTATGTGAATATAGATATTGATAAGGACTTTAATTAAAATTGAGATTGTAACATCTGGCAATTTGTAAATATTTTTGTATACTTTTTTAAATTTAAGATAGGATAAGCTAATAATTTATTGAATTTATTTATGCTTTCAAAATTATTATAGTCAGGTGTGTAAAGATGATAATCAGGACGGTCTCAATATGCTAGCGAAACTGTTATGCTTCTTATAGTATTTGTTGTTGATGGAGGAACGTTTGCTTTCACCTCTATCAACATATATTGCAAATTTAAAGAGGCGAAACTTCTTGTGATAAAATTTTGTTTTGGTTCTGCTTGTGTTTTTTTGTTAGGAATATTAGTATTCGTTTTTCAGAAGGGCAAAAAAGAATGTTGAGGAGTCAGCCAAACTGACATGGAAAGTTAATATTTTTTTGTTTTGCTGTCCAGCCCTAATTTATAGAAGTGATGATTATATCATGTGTGGATGTTAACATTGGACAGTAGGTATGTAAGGTTTAATGAAGGATTGTGAAGAAATGACTTAAATCCAGTAACTGATGATGACCCGAGGAAGGACGATCGTATGGTATGCCACTAATAGGAGTCCATCGCTGCATCTGGAGTGTAACGGCCAACCAGAACCTCGAGCCACTGCGGAAGTCCAGGGACCGGAGATCGAGCAGAGTGTTTGAGTGATCAAAGGGCACCGAATGAGGATCATAATCATTTCAAGTCGGTATTCAATTCAAAGTTCTATATGGCCGCATATTTAATTAAAGTTTAATTTAAAATTAATTTTATCATTTTCTGAAAATGAATACGTTTTCTTTCTTCTCGCTATGTTAGGTAAATTATTATTTTAACCTAATTTGCAACAAGTAGTGTCATCTCTTAATTATTTTATTTAAAATGTTATTTTTTGAATGTGGCTAGGATTGTGAACATATATATCACTTTGCTCATTTGAATATTTGATAGTGATGACACAATAATGTGTTCTTTTTGATACTAATTAAAGTAACAGATTCGCATCATTCTAGTCCTTGGCGTTGATAATTTTAATAGGGGTTATTAATTGTGTCGTTATTTTTGCATGTTAGTTTTACATTAGTATCTTTTGTCCTATTGACGATCTCTATAATTTACTTTACCTACACTTGAATGAGGAATTGTTTTTCTCACTTTTGAAAGGTTCCGAAGCTAGCCGTGGCTAAACTATAAAGTAAAATTAAATTTGTGACGTTTGGAAAGCGAGAGTTAAAACTTTCACATTTCTTCGTTGCAGAAAAAGTGTCGCCGACCAGACGTGGGACGTGCAACATATTAATTAAGTACCTATCTTTTCATCCCATTTGGTACAGGACAGAAATTAAATATAGCACTCAATGGGAATAGTAATAGTGATTGTGGAGGTATATATAGCTTAACGCTGCAATTCATAGCTGAGTGAATTAATCTCAAATAGATTTTCTTTATTGTTATTAAGACCTCCATCCCTCGCGAACTCGGGTGCGCCCCTCTGGCGTCTTGTAACAATATTCATAATAAATGTAATTAATACGGTATTCACAAACGTAAACATTGCACTTTAAATGAGAAGTAACGACATGAAACTGCTCTCCTAGATCACCGGGAACAAGCTGATCAGTATTTTTATTGAAGAATACGCGGGCAGGAAAGGCCAGCGAGTTTTTCAAAGGTTGAGTTCAAAATTTCTCAACTGGGGGCGAGAAGTAAGTTACGCCACTAGCCAAGCGTGTACACTACTATGTAACAAAGGAAGTGTAAACATAAGAGTCGTTTGTCCTTGGCTACATTTTCGCCCGTCCCGTATATGTTTGTTCTAATAAGCGAGTACGATAAGTGGTTTGTAAAGGACATTGTCCCATGAATATACTCTATGAGAATATCATAGTTGCAGAGTAACGCATTAAGATCAAGGGTACATGATCCTCGACATTTTCACTATACGACCGAGTCTTGTCACTAACCTGAGTGATCGTAACTGTTCCTTTTATTATCTACTCTATGTGATCGGCCGGAAAAATCACCTGCTTGTAGTTCTCATTGACCGTTACGGTACCAGTTTATAAATTAACACCACAGAAGCTGGTACAACTGAATACATTAAGGAATCTCCTGGTTATTTTGTAGAGTGCAACATTTGTTGTGGGGTGGAACTTGAGGCAGTAAACTGGATGAAGCCAAGATGACAGGGAGGAAGTACGACCGCCCAACTTACAGCTGACCTCGACCTGCTTGTAGAGTGCAACAATTGTTGTGGGATGGAACTTGAGGCAGTAAACTGGATGAAGCCAAGATGACAGGGTGAAGTACGACTGCCCAACTCACAGCTGACCTCGACCTGGGCACAACGAGCACGAAGAAGTGTTGTCTGTATAGAACACAGAAAGTCACTTCGCTCTCAGCCCATGTTGAAATTTTTAATTCGATAACTTAACGATGATTTGCTCGTCACACTGAATAATACTAATTGTAATAATGACAGTTTACTTATGCCAAATATCAGACCTACGCATTCTACAGTTCGCAACACACAACATTCATTTTCTTCGAACCGATAACAATACAATAAGAACTTATTTCAGTCTCTCAGAATTCTTCCACGCAAATCGATTCGTGCGTTCGTTCTTCTTATACACTTTGATTACATATTATTTTGGTAAAATTATTTATCAGGGAAGGGGGAGGGTGCCGACAGTTAGCTGAAATATTACTCGATGGCTTCAAACCAGCCCCCCCCCCCCCCCCCCGGGAATAGCGTGAATTATTTCTGGGCGCGAGGGAATTCCTGTTCTTTGGACCATTTACACTCTGCCAGTGCTTCAGGCCCACTCCATAGCACATCTTCAGGTTGGCAGGAACGAAAAGTCTGTAACTACACCAAGAAAAAGAAGACGAGAAAGACGAGCTGACGAAGGAGGAGGAGATACTACAAACACCGTCAACAGAAGAAAGAATATAATAAAGCAGAAAATCTTCCACCAGCCACATCTTCAACAGGAAAACCATTGCCGCAACGAACAAGGAAAATACGAGTTATTTCTACTGGGGATACGCCTCCTTTTTCCCCCACAAACAAAAAATTAATTAAATAAATAAAATATATATTCAAACCCAAAATTCCTAAAATCAACTACCAAATTACAGATAAAATATTTGAGGTAATAGACAGCAAGATTGTAAAACTTTACAAAGAAAGGCCTAAAAGAAAAAAAGCAGCTGGGGAAGAGTAGCTGAATACAACTGAAGTTGTTGATCCTGCCTAAGATGGCACAACATACACATATATTTTTTACATCTGTGAACAAGATTTTGAAAGACAATATAAACACAGGTTCGCGATATTTCCAGTGCATTATTCGTCAGCAAGTTCGAAAACGCTGAACTACGTGCTCAGGACTGTGTCGAAAACTGCGAACTTCATCCATTCCAGAGGCTTTTATCGCCGCCAGTTTTATCTCCTTCGCAAATTAGGTAAGTAAATTATCGAAGCTACCATACTACATAGACGTTCGTTGGCTGTCTTGCCACTATGTACTAGAAAGGTTTTATTTACATTTTGAAGAAACAATACTGTTCCTAGAATGAAAGGTGAGGGTATATCGCCTGTGAGGATCAGACATCAATACAAGAGCTTGCTTTTCTAGTAGATGTTATAGTCATTTAACGATCTTAAAACACTTGACTGCACGGGCGAGGTCAGTTGATCACAAACATATGCACGACACAGTAGTTAGTTAAAGAAAAATTGTTTGTGTCGCAAAAATTATATAAAAGAGGATGAACTAACATAATTTGCTGTGTATGAACAGTTAAAAAAATAACTATCAAAAATTTTATTTTTCTAAAAAAATATGACACAAAAAAAATTAAAGACGAATTTGACACGCGCTTTAAGATCTGAAGGCGCGCGAGGATGAGTTTTATCTTCTCACACGTATAATTTCTTTTAATGTCGAAATTTCTATACAAATTGAGCTGGCTGGTCTTCAGAACGACTCAACTTTAAAAATGAAATACCAAGACATTGGAATATGAAAACTCTACTCGAATTTAGGGCAAACATATCTAAATAAACCTACGGAAGTTTCCATCACAAATCCTGTGTTACTCTGTTAACGCGAGCAACTGTTTTCGCGGGTGAATGATAACAAAACAGCCCACACTCCGACCAATGTTAACAGACACCAGTAATGAAAGTAGTCTCTCCTGAAACCTTGATTCCACGTCCCGCAAAGCTCGCTGCAACAAAGCGGTATTAATTATCACGCAGTAAAGTCAGATTTACCTAAAATAATCACATCCCTGTTAAGTATCCACAGGTAGGTAGGTAGGTTCATGAGTATTACAGCTGCTGTGTCCTCTTCTGCGACAAGTCAGCCTGCAGCTCTTTCAACTGGCGTTTGTAACATCCTGCAGATATGCACTTGATATCCTAACTGACACAATACACGTTCTATAGGGGACAAAAAAATAAACTTGCTGGCAGCAGGAGTGTAGCCTATTCACAGTAAAATGAGCACTTTTGAAAGACCTGCTTAACATATATTTGTGTCCACGTTGTGTATTCTTCCACCTTATGTAGAATCAACATTACCACGGGCCCCGTCACTTTATTCACGTGTAGGTCAAATGAAACTGTAGAATTAATAGAAAAGTAGGTATTTTATAATTCTGGTCATTGTTCGACTTCGGTGCTTAAGAAAACAACAGAAAGCCAAATAAATAATTTAAGTTAGGCCTATCACAAATGGTTAAATAACACTTTTTAATCGATGTTAAGATATGGAACTACTTTCCATCCATCGTTACCAACTTTACTGGGCGCATGTCAATCAGTGTCCCTGTTAAAATATACGCAGGCAGGTACAGTGACGTTTTCTAAGGTTGATTTCAAAAGTGCTCACTTTATCGTGAACAGTCTTTACCTCAAAATGATATAGGCAATCAACTGACACGTGTGGTATGTGGAAAAGCTTTACCTTGCTGAAAGACTGTAACAGGTTGCTGTCGTATCACTAGGCAAAACCCGCAATGATGCAGGATTTCACTGGCATAGTCCTGTACCATTAGGGTAACCCAAAACAAGAACCAGAGGTGGCAAAGTCATGCCTGGTGGCTCCCGTCATCACGACACCAAAAGCAGAGCTGCTGCGAGTCCCCGGTGTAACAGCAGGATGTGTCCTCTCCCCTCGGTGTCGACTTACCCGCTCAGAACAATCACCACAGTAATGAAAAACCGACATTGATCGCCGAACATGATGCGATACCAGTAATATGTAGGCTCCGAGGTCACGGGGTCTCGCAGCACTTACTGCAGTCCTCTCTCAGAGTGATCAGTTTCGGTCGACTAGGACCTTCACATGCCCATTTGTTCCAACATCGGACAACTGTGACATTGCAATGCCCTACACGCCTGTCAGTTGCTATATCTATTCCGCCGCATGTAGACACACAATGCGAAAATGTATTATTATACAATTAATATCGCAACAAGTAGATTAAAAATTCGAAACATTAATATCAAACTTCCATGATTGCTGAAGCTTGAGAACGATTTTGAATTTTAGTTGTTACAGACTCCAGAAAATCTCGGTGTCGTCTTCTTTTTTTGCCATACGGATCACTAACATTACAAACTACAATCTGCACTGAAACAAATTGAAATTATGTAAAATTTGGGGAGTAAAAAAGTAGGGTAATAATTAAGAAAGCTGACACGCCCGGAAAATAAGCAAACGCAAGATAACTAGCGACAGACAAAACAACTGGCACACAACTTACTAGGTCTTCTAAACTGCCCGAATAAATTAACGATGACTAGTATTACGCCCAAGTATTTTTTCCAGCAAATCTTCGACGCTGAAGACATAAACATGACTGTACACAGAAACATGAGGTTTCAAAACGGTGGTATCCCACGCCATAATGTAATCATGCTAGTAAAGCAATATTTAAATACTAATATATATATATATATATATATATATAAAAGTGTAATTTTCCAGTAGCATCATGCATTAATTATGAAATACACAATGTTCTCCCTTAAATCCTGTAAAAACTCGTGATAAAAAAAAGTACAGGATATAAGTTCTATTGGTTTTCACCTACTGTAACGAAAATAAAAAGCGGTATTTGGCAACTCGTAAAGAGCCTAGAGTAGGACCACCCATGTCATAGTTATTAATACTGGTATCAGGTCCTCTAGTGTCCATTCTGGACGTCAACATCTTGTACAACTCAGGGGAGAAACTAGACCCATGTAGGCGTACTTCTGCCAGCAGTTTCATTCACAAAGTACAGAGAAGTCCAAGTTCCGCATCGATAAGTGATTTGTTTATAAAAATCACAAGCTCGATACACGGTGCATCATTTATAGAAACAAATTCTGAAAGCCCTTACCGATGTGTTGTCTTAGAAGCGAGGCAGTTTCAAAGCAGCAGATGTTAGCGTGGTGAGAAATGTGACTTATTTACTTTCTTAACCAATCGCCTAATAACAACCCAAAGGGATAGGGGCTTTATAAATGTCACTTTACTAAGATACTAGTTGAGCCGTATTATAACATTGTGAATCGATTTAATAAAATTCTGCTGATGCTTTGATGTTACAGGAGTTAGGTTCCACCAGGATTATTACCGTGATTCCAGCATTTGGAGCTACTGTACTACAACCGTATAAAGCATTTCATGGCACCAAAAACCCGCGAGTATGTAGTTTCGTATGCGATGACTGGTGAAGTGAGGGCAGCCTCTATCAAGAGTGACTGCCGCGACCAGACAGCCGTGGTCACGTGACCAGCAGTCCTCGCCTCGAGAGCAAACACAGCCGTGTTACCACACTTGTCACGACACAGCGAGAACACAGACGTGATTTGCTGCTGATACTCTGCACACACCGCGACTAAGCTGCGCTAATACAACACTATACAGTCCATTCCCGACTGGAAAAGACTTGCTGAAACGAACCTTTGAAAATCACCCTAGGCGTAACATGTCAACCTGTTGTTTCAATAACTTGTATTCCACAAATATATAACACTGCGATTAATTCTAAAGTACTGTATTTTTGAATAAATGAAACTTTTCATAATACCTTCTATAACTTATAATATTTATTTCGTATTAAATACGAATTAAAAGCGGCGAGAGCAGCAGTGTATTGGCAACGGCTAGAAAGAAACAGTTCTCAATTCAATTATTGTTTCAACATAGTTTTTTGGTATGCTGTTTGTAAATTAAATACTGCTAATGAAATATTTCAATATTTAGGTAGCCCCGATAGAAATATATTTCATTGTTACAGTTAAAAATAACAGCGCAAAATAACTTACGTAGGCCGTAGTGATGTGGTGTTTGTTTTTTCGACCGACGAAACTGTCGACTGGGCAGAGCTTATCGCGCGCGCGCTCTATATCTATATCTATCTATCTCTATCTCTCTCTATCTATCTCTATCTATCTATCTCTCTCTATCTCTCTGCGTGTGAGTGTGCGCGCGCGCATGTGTAATTGATATTACAATCAGAAATTTTCAGATACTGATGTGTACCATCTAAACGTAACATGTTTGCCTTTCCCCGACGTCCCCACGAATTTCGCTGCAATATTACTCTCGTTTTTCAAATATCTCATTTGATCATGTGTACAATAATTCACCTCAGAGAGGTCATAAATATGTGGACATCTCGTACTGTAATCATAAAATCTATTCTATAGTAGAATGACGCGCCAGATTCAATTCCATTAAATTGGCACTTCACTTTTACAAAACTGTTCTCCAGCAATAATTAGGAGAAAAAACCATTATGAGTCGATCTGTTCAGTAACCAAATTTAAGGTAAGTCCCCATATATCATTCCGCTAAGCGAAAATCGGTTGCGACGATCGAGTTCGAGAACAACATTCATTTCAACTCATTAGCAAACGATGCTGATATCGTAACTGCGTAGAATGAAGAGTTCGTTACACTGAGAAAACGAACACAAATATAATGTGTTTTCAAATATTCTAACAGAGGGTTCCTAATTCTGTCCCCATTTTTTTTCCATATACAATATAATTGTTATTTTAAGTTAGGAACAAATAAAAATAACATTTATGACTTCAAAAACAAAATATATTTACATCAATACACTTCCACAAACAAATTTATTTGAAATGCCAATTTTCACACAAAAGACTTTGTTAAAATTAACAATTTTCCATGGTAAAATTTGTTTAAATTAAAAATTGTCAACAATCGAAATTATTTAAATTAAGAAATGTTCATATATTTAGGAGTAACTGGTTGTAGAAATATAACTACTAATTAATTAGCCTTCAAAACAGAACTTGCATAGAAATCTTTTGTTTGTTGGTGATGAACACATTTCGTGACACCACTTGAAACATTTGGTGCACTTAGCCCATTTCTCTCCTTGCTAGTTCTGCGAAGTGAGATTTTATCCCACAAATAAAATATGACACACCACCTCCATGGGAACTGTCATCACCATCGGTCAATAGGAGTGGAACTTGTGTTTCTCCCTCGGTGTCGCTCAAACTCGCATCACATTGGCTTGTTTCCTCCCCGGTGGTTTCATACAAGATGTTCCTGGCAGGTGTTTGGATTCCATGTTGAGTTGTTTGACGTTCTCTGCGTCTCTGTTTGTGACGTCTTGTGGGGAGATCCTGTAACCAGGATTAGCGTGCCTGCTCTGGCAGATGTGAAAGTGTGGATTATTGGAACATCCCTGATATCTCTTGGACTGATCGCTTTGGATGGACCAGTAGTTTCAATCCAATCATCAGTTTCGTCACTGCCAACTTCTTCCACCTCAAGTGCTCTAGCCGCAAAATGATGTTCTTGAAACACAGCAGGGTTAAATGAGTGAATCCGTTACTTTGTGCCCATTACTGGCAGTTTCAAGTGTAGTAGTACGAAGGTAGGCTTCGCAAAACAAAGAGAAAACCAGTAGTTTTTTTTTCGCAATTCGGATGGGGTTATTCGATAGCCATTGGTCAATGGTCTTTGCGTACAGAATTTTCAGAGGGAACATGAACGCCCCACTCCAATGGCTGTAGCTTGTCTGTTGAGTGAGGAGGCAGGCAAACAATAGACAATCCAACTTCCCTTGCCCAGTCAATGACCTCGAGATTCCGGGAATCGGAATAGTGACCAAGTATCAGCACCACTGACTCACGTTTTGTTGGCTTAACAACGAAAGTTAAGTGCTCAAACCACTTAAGGAATAAGTACCAGGAACCCAACCAGAATCTAAGGGTCCCCCTATCGAGCCTGAAGAGGCTCCGTCGAGCAGTTCTAACTACCACCTTTTCTCCAGAAATATTAGTAGAGGGGGGATGTAGCAGACTGCAACTGACATACAGGTTATTACTGTAATTGATGCCCCACACTCTGCAGATGAAAGTTCGTGCACTTGTTTTGTCCCTTGCTGGCAGCCTTGTGCTGAACCACAGTGATCCCAGTTTCGTCCACGTTGAATATTATCGATGGATCAAAGTTTATGTATTCAAGTTCGCTTTTCAGGAGAGAAAATAACTTTGTCAACATTAGCTTTAGTGAACCATTTAGCCCTAGCCATTGACAGGTTATGTAGTCTTTGCAGGGAAAGTCCAGGATGGCAC
Source organism: Dryococelus australis (assembly GCA_029891345.1). Classification (NCBI taxonomy): domain Eukaryota; kingdom Metazoa; phylum Arthropoda; class Insecta; order Phasmatodea; family Phasmatidae; genus Dryococelus; species Dryococelus australis. Next base: position 127,959,762 of record CM056996.1, on the reverse strand, counting down.
TTACAAAATAGTCTGACCTGCTTTTTACCAGCAGCCTTTACTTACATCGAAAAGGGATTAGGGATGTTACTCCTAATGGCCAACTGGTAGGCCATCCATCTCAGATCTGCTATAGTAAGACCATAGTAATACTGTTCCATGTCCACACAGTATCACACGAGCCTATTCTCAATATCTGCAGAAATAGCTGATTTTCTACCCAATTTAGCCCTTAAATATTCCTCTGGTGATCAACTAGACTTTACATATTCTTTCAGGGTAGCCCTGGTAACTCTGAATTATTTGGCAGCTACATTGTACCCCATTTCATTTCATTGTTTCTCGTAGCAATGATAGCCTTCACCAACTCTTGCCCTGCAGGGCCGTTTCTCCATGTTTTACCAGCAGGCAACCATGCTGGGAAAGAAATAGTATTATATTCTAACAAGACAACAGAGAATCTGCATGTGATTGGTCAAGTCGAATTATGTACTGTGTTAAGTTGATCATTCGCCTGGTGTTAATGCATGGGATTTTACGTTACACCAATAAGGTCATTTTTGCAGAAGCAGGGGGATGCGATACTTCAGCAAGACAATGCCCGTCAGCATTCCTCTTGTGTAATTCAACATGCTCTTCAAGGTGTTCGTCAACTTCCCTGGACAGCACGATCACCAGATTTTTCTCCCATTGAGCATATGTGGGATTGGGTTGGACGTCGTCTGGCTCGAGCTTCTGTACCATTGACGACTCTTTCTTAGCTGAGACACCAAGTATAATGTACGAGGAATTCCATTATGCATGCATTGCTGTTCGAGGAGGGCACACTACTGAACGATCAGTTAGCAGTCATATTTTCCGGTGGATATCCTTGTGACAGTGATCAACTTCCTGCGATTACAACATCCGGCCAAGCAAATTACCACACACGCCAGCAACAAACTGCTTTATAATACAACTGCAGACATGTTGGAATACATAACTCGTGATCCACCAACATAGCCAACATAAAAATATATTTTGGCCATGTTAAAGGGAACACAAAAAATGGGGGGGGGGGGGATATCTTTCACTCAAACTAAGTATTAATTAATATGAAATAATATTGTTTAATGTAAATAATATCAGTATTCAATGTTGGATGTTTCACTAAGGAAGCTCTCTGGTGAGCACTATAAATTTTGTAAGGGCATTTTCAAGGGTGCAGCGTCACATAACATCTAAATGTAAAAGTGGCAGAAGTTGATGCGACTGTCTATTATTAATATCATTAATATTATCCCCCTCAATGACACCGCCCCCCCCCTCCACATATTTTAAAAACATACAGTACTGCCTGTACTGTACGTGAATCAACTTTGGATCTCTTACGAAGCATCCATCAAGGTGATTCTTTTTTTTTTCCAGTAAAGTACCTTGGAAACAACTAATCTTTTCAAGTACTGCCATTTGTCGTATGGGACATTCCTCCATCATGGCTAACCTGGAAACATTATTGATATCTTACAAAGGAACTTAATGAATATCGAACAAGCAGTATCGGAGTTATTGCAATACCTTCCATGCAAAAACTTATATTAAGTATTATATAAACTTTATCGGGATTTGGGCAGTTCAAGGCAAGGTACGTCACATTTCGGTTTGATACGAAAAAAACAGAAAGTATTTTTCTGTGGAAAAGGAGAGTCGAATGTTGTTTTATGCAGGACGAAGGATAACGTGGAAATTGTCATGCGAGTTATAATGGGGAATAATAAAGACACTCGAATAAAATTTTAATATTTAACTATGATTGGAAATGAACTGAAGCTAAAAGCACTGCTACCACATCTAATGTTTCAAGTTATGTAACATATGAAGCGGCAAACATATTTATCTCAAATTACGAAAATATGGATAAATACAGCACCAAAAATGTGTTGACAGTTTTCAAAACTGTTTACAACCACAAATAAATGTCTTATGAGACAAAACTACATTGTTTAAATGATGTAAGCTAAGTAAAGTTTCCATTTCTTAAATGTTTCCATGGGTTCAGAAAGTGTTTTGTACAAATAGTGACGCGCCCTTAAGGTTTTGGTGCTTTCCTTGGTTTCACTGAATTCTTTTTGGATATAAAGTAATTATTTTCGTTTCCCTTTGAGAATATAGATAACTTAAATAAATTACCACTATGTGTTAAACGTTCTTTATCAAAGTTTGGTGGTAAGAGGTCAGACAGTTATGGAGTGCAATGAAAGATTTGGTTGGTTGAGCAATGCTATGGCATTCCAATTAAATAAATATGTTTCATTAAATCATGTACTACACTAAAACCTAAGGAGACAATGTGAATAAAAATGTATTCGAAACAAATTTTGGCTTCACATGGAATCAGATACAGTTTAAGTTTGCAAATCATCTTCCTTCCCAACCAACATGTTTAGTAATTTTTTTACTGTGGCATGGGAATAATTATATCATAATGAAATCATCTTTTAACTTATACTCAATGTGAATTTACACATCATCCTTTATGGCTATTTAGTTTTACGTGGAATGTACAAATTCAGTAATGCATTCCTCTCATGTAGACTACGTAAAGAAACTTACCAGCAGTGAACAGAGCAGCCAGTGCACAGCTCAGATCCGGTTACAGTACATACACCATGGTTCGATGGTGCAAGCCAATCTGGCCATGCAGTGGTAGCAGTGCGCCTGTATACTGTATGTGCAACCCTTGCAGGTTATGCTGCAGTTTTGATGGCATGAAGTACACCCACATTCAGTATTCGCTACAGTCTCTCAGACTTGAGTACAGTGTTTACTAACTTAATATTTCGCCTCTGAATACTATTTTCCATTTGTTTCTGCCTCGAATATGTACTGTACAATAAATTATACATTGCATTTCATTGCGTGAAATAATGTCGACAATTTTGCTCACATTCCCACTTTCGAAAACTAAACTGTATTTGAAGATCACAACAAAATATTTTGTATTAAATAATATAAATATAATTATTAATATGCACATGTTTATTGACCATGTACATTTTGGGAAATTATGGGACAAGCACTCAGAAAAGTAGGATAGCAAACAGATGTAAAGGAATTATTAGTATTGGTTGTATCAAAGTTGAATTTTTAAGATCAACACTCGATAACTGTGTGCATAGACTGCATCTCCAAAAAAAGTGCATTGTACTGATGTGTGCCACATGCTCTCACCCTTAAGACTGTTTGTCCGGCCGTGGCCTGCAACACCACTACAGCTTGGATGTGTGCTCTACCGATGGGCAGAGCATGCGCCCGGTCGCCAGAGCGAACAGGATCGGCGCAGCAAAGTGCAAGGGCACACCAGTGCAAGGGCACACCAGTGCAGAGCATCTGGTGGTAACCATGGTAACCAAAGACTCTGCAAGGTTGAAGGAGACGAAATAGGCCTGGCAATCATTGAACTTACAAGTCCAGGGCTATGTCAGACATTACTTATTATGTTTATTAAAGGATGTATTGTTTGTTTTGTTTTCTGGTTTTATAGTGCATTGTTAACACGTTATCGCCTACCGCATCATGCACACAGTGTTTTGTCCATTCATAAGTTATTTATGTTGCAGGGTTCTTTATATAATTTTTGATATGTATGTTTTATTTGTCAGCATGATGCAAGGTAAAGTAAAGCAGGTTGTGACAGAAAGCAGTACCGCTCTGGTGCGCAGGTCAGCCAAAGCCTGTTCGCACGTCAGGTGGGAAGAGTTAGTCGAGGAGCATCGGACGAGGGTGGTGCATGTGTCGTGAGCTCCGGCAGTTCCCATGTGCACCGGGCGAAATTCAGCATCAGACGAGGGTGGTACGTGTCGTGAGCTCCGGCAGCTACCGTGCATGCCGGATGGAATTCAGCATCGGACGAGGGTGGTGCGTGTCTCGTGAGATCCGGCAATTCTCGCATGCGCCGGGCAGCATTCAGCAACGGATGAGGGCGATGTGTGTGTCGTGAGCTCCGGCAGTTCCTGCGCGCACCAGGCGGCATTCAGCATCGGACGAGGATGGTGCATGTGTCATGAGCTCCAGCAATTCTCGTGCACGCCACGCGACATTCAACATCGGACGAGGGCGGTGCGTGTCTCGTGAGCTGCCGGCAATACCCACACATGCCAGAAGGCATTCAGCATCGGACGAGGGTAGTGCATGTCTCGTGAGCTCCAGCAGTTTCCGTGCATGCCAGGAGACATTCGCCTTATTTTCGGTCGCTATATGCATGACAGGGGACGGGCCTTCATAATACCCACACAACCAAGTCTTGCGTCATTCATTTCTTTTGCAATTGTCATTTTAAGCATTGTTCCGGATCTTATAGGCATGTGGTTGGCCCTGAGAATCCACGCATGCGAGTGTTAAATTGCTAGTCAATTTTCCTGCCAAGATTAACAATAGTACGTAGTCGACCCGCCGGCTACCATTTAGCAAACACATGCATAATCATTCATCTGGAGTAACAATCAGTGGAACAGAGGTCACCAACATCATCGACGAGGATATTGGGTCCAGGTGGACGACCTGCAATCCCGACATCAACAGTCAACAATCACTTTGACGTCGCCTAGACTGCATCTGGCGCCTACCGAGTAACATCAGATCCTAAACTTCACCTTCACTATCCCCAAACCCATTCCTACACCATCCTGACACCCCGACACCCCTAACAGCGTCAGTACACATTTACTTTTCATGCACAAACTCAGCAAGAATAATCATGTATAACCACATGAAAGCTAATCACTCTTTATGAAGTTTTAAAATTCGAGTGGAAATGATTTTCATGGACCAGATATATACAGCAACTGCATTTCGTTGTGCGGCTTCCAAGTCTGCTATGCGGCTGATCGAAGGGGAGACAGCATGTGCCAGTCAGCAGCCAGATGTACAGCACTCGAGCATTTGTTCCATTGAGCGAAACCACTTTCCCCTCACTCTTCCACTTTTCCAGGGCTCTAATAGACGACTATCAACAAAAGACTATTTTAGAACACATATATGTCTTCTTTTGGTATAGAATGTCCGAGTTGGGAGTTGAGTAGTTATATTTTAAAAATGCTTGTATGCTAGGGAATTCCTCTTGAATAATCAAGAAACAGTGTTATCACAGCATCCTTGTGTGCTGTTCTGCGGAGGCACAATGAGGGAAAAAATAAGTTGTAAGAAACTAATTTATGCATTCACAAGTAATCTACACTGTTAACAGCGGGACAGCAATCAGATTGGTTATTAGTAACATCTATATTATTAGCTTAGAAACTGATTACAACATAAATGTCTGTTGTGGTCTTGTATGTGTCTATGATTATAGTTCCTACAGCAGAGCATTCTACTCTTCCTACGGAACATTTTAAGCAATATTTCGATAGTACCGAAGAAAAACTGCATTAAACTAGCAAAACATTCTGAAGCCGGTAGACAAATTTGGTTGCTGCTACCGTGAAACCATATCACAGAACTGCTCTGTTATTTTCCTTGCACATAAGAGGGAGATAGAAGGGTTGAAGGCGAGAAATGCCGGGGATGGAATCCGGAGGTGACAGTCAGCACAGGCTTCCTTGCTCCAGCAGTATCAGTGTTACGTGTGGGACTCTTGTCTGCCTGCACACATTTCTTCACTGTCTTGCCTTGCTGTCACTGGCGAGGCGTTACGTTCTCAGTACAGGGACACGCCCTAAACTCTGTCCTCCCTCCACTCGTGTCTCGGAAAAGAGCACTTCGCTTTCCTTACACCCTGGCAAACTATTTGACAATCAAGGCTTAATGTGACAAATGCAAAATCTTCCCCTGTCTAGCTGGGAACGTTTTAAACTACATAATTGCAACCTTGAACACACTGCAGCAACCTTCATGGCTACTAGGAGCCACGGTTTCTGTAATGGTTAGACTACTCGCCTACCACCAAGGTGAACCGGGTTCGATACTAGGCAGGTCTCTCCCAGATTTCCACATGCAGGAATCGTGCTGAACAATGCTGCTAGTCGGCGGGTTTTCCTTCATTGTAGCGCTGCTACATACTCACCTCACTTCACACTCATTGGCTCTTCAAGGCCATGGTCAGTAATGCATTATACCTTCAGATCACGTAGTCCCAGGTTCGAATTCTCAAAAATGATTGGGGATGTGCGCCTAAGTGGGGCATAAATAAATCGAAATCAAGTAAAAAGTTACTTGACTTGATCAATATAGATACTTGATGGTTTTTTTTTAATTCTCAAATAACCTCTACCGCCTACGCTAGCCGATATCTGTGCTGTACCGTGCTTTAAAAATACCTAGTTAATCTTTTCACTTGGCAATTGCATTGTAGATGGATAGCGAACTTGCAATGCAGAACATGGCTACCCTACTACATCGGCATCATGAGATGGGCAAAAAGTAGTCATTTTGATTGGAAGCACTGCTCAAAAATGAACGCACGGAAGTTACAAGTGCCATATATTTCGGAGACAGTACAGCGATATGCAAAGGAAGGAATATGTCACGCAGACAACCAATGTGCGCCATCACTGGCGTGTTCTCTGCTAACACAGCAGTGGCATGCTCTCGATGAACAGTGCAGCAGGCAAGGGAGGAAGGAATACTCGTCGCCAATAACACACAACGTCCTACTATATCACAATTCTGCAAACAGACGGTAATCATATGGTTTTATTCCATTCTCCCCTTGAAAAAAATACCCCAGAGGAGACAACACAGGTGTTATGCTCAGCACGGATTACACTGAGAGAAAATCGAACAAATATATTGTTGAACAAACAAAATTTGAAAAGCAACAAAATTACTTTTGTTTGTCTAACAAAATATGTGTTTCAATAAATAAAACCTCTGTGTTAGGCCAAAAAAAAATTGACTGTCAGCTAAATATTTTGTTGAATCAGCTGCATATATTAGTTCGGCCACTCTGACTGCCTTTGTTCGAAAATATAACTCGAGAGTTTGTTTGTATTTTTTGCGACTGTTAGGATGGTAACCATGTTTGTTAGTGCATCTATTGATGCTTAATAATCGTATAAACACATTAATAAAACAATACAACAAGAAACTAACAAGTAAAACTGTAAAACTTGAAATATTTTTTGCACATGTTGCCCAATATTTGCAATATATATGTATATATATATATGTATGTATATATATATATATATATATATATATATATATATGTATATATGTATATATATATATATATATATATATATATATATATATATATATATATATATATATATATATATATTTGAAAGCTTTCCGACATCATCAGTTGTCACATTAGTTGAGATCGTAGCGCTCGGACGCAAGTGATCTATGTTCGAAACTAGGTCGAACTTGTAAAATGTTTTTATAATGGCCCAAACTGTTTAATGTACGTGTAACCACACAAATGTTTAATATATGTGTAGCCAAACAAATATTTAGTTGTACCAACCAAATATTACAGTTTGGGGCAACCAAATAAGAACAACAAAATAATTTAGTTTCGGCTACGAAATATTTTATTGCCCCGATACAAAAAAGAAATTTGGTTGCACCAAACAAATCATATTTGATTCAACAAAACCTTTTTCTCGGTGTAATTATAAAAGTCAAATACTGGGAAGGTGCATCAAGCCACCGGGGAATTTATGGCACACTGTATGTACATACATATATGTTGTTCTTTCTCCAGAACCGAATGTGTATACGAGCTGTAGGTATGTGTGTGTGCACACCTCAACAGCAGGTGCATTGAAACACAAAAAAAAAAATTGGTTAAGTGTGGTGTGGTATTCTATCCAGACAGTGTTTTTTATCCCGCACTTTCTTTTGGGCCACGTGGCGCAACCTGTGTATGCACACATGTGTCCATCATACAAACATGCTCACTTGCAGTCCCTGGCAGCAATATGTACGCCGTGCTTCCTTGCCAGTTTTCTAATTACCTAGACTACTGTCAGCACTCTTGGAAGGTTGTTTGAAATACCTGGCAGGTTAGCTCAACATTGCAAGCACGGCGAGTTTTATTTTATGCACAAAAGTTATTTTATACTATCTACTCGTAACAAAAATGACGATGTCGCTCTTCAAAACAGCCACTGTCTCAATATTGAGACTGGCATTCCTGAAAATGTACGGGGGGTTTTCACACACTGGTTGCTCACTGCATGGGAGATAGCACTGCACATGGCTGGCAACGAACTTTCCACCGATAAAACGACGGAACCACGGTTTCAAGTCTCGTGATGATATGCCACAAATATAATAATGTTTTTAATACATACGCAATGCAACCTGATCGATGCACGGGGACTATATATTCTGTCCGTGACACTATAACACTATGAAGCTTCGAATGAGGTGTGAGCTTCGCTCGCACTCCGGGAAACAGAGTGGCTGAAACTGAATCTAGTCAGTTTAGTGAAGCTGCGTAAGTAAATGTAAGAATACTAAATTTCACTTGTGTGGAACAATACACAATGGAGAAAGAAAATACCTACATACGGCTTCCAGGGATGTTATATTATCCATCAACTATTATCGTTGTTTACTGATGTACGAGTTTGTATGTAGAAGCGAGAGAACTGCATTTGTAATGTTGGCTGTCGTATTTGAGAAAAAGTTTCTAAGCCTTTGGACTGAAAGGTTGAGAATTATTCAAAACACAATGGGGCCACGGTGGGTGAGCGGTTCGCCTGCTCGTCTCCCAAAAAAGGCGAACCTGGTTCAATCCCCGGCCGGGTTACCCGTGGGAATTCTGCCGGACGATGCGGCTGGTTCGGTCTCGCGGATCTCCCGTCTCTCCCCGCCCTTTCATTCCAGCGCTGCTCCATTCTTACCTCAATCACCATCATCAGCTCCCAAGACCACGCTGCTAAGAGCCGCCCAAATCTCTCCACTCACTCACTCTAAACACAATGTTACTCGCCACAGCAATTCTGTGTACTGTAGCTGTTAGCATTGTTTTATGTTTATCACCAGAAGTATACTGTGCATGCACGAGTATAGAAACTACGGTGAAAGACAGTGTGTGATATATCTCGCTGCCAGTAGCTTAAGTTTTCAACACTAGCTGTAGACATACAGGAAAACACCATAGCCATGGATTCAGATGAATGAAATAGTTAAGGCTACTATCTGCCATGCAGCATATTAACACAATCTACTGCACTTATGGCAGAACTGTGTGTGTCCCATTACCACGGCAGTACATCCCGCCCCAGTGTTACCAATATTTACTGCGTACAGTAAATGCTGGGCTTGAGGCACATACAACTCCTCTGTCCTTACGATATCCACAGAAGATGAAGAGGAGGAGAAGATGAAAGGGGGGCAGAGGAAGAAAAGTTGAAGGGGTTAGAGGGGGCGGAGGAAGAGAAAAATAGTGGGGGCAGATAAGGGGTCGAAGGAACGGAGGGGTGGTGTAGAAGGGGGCCAAAGGGGTGTAGAAGGGGGCGGAGGGGTGGACGAAGTGGTGGTAGCAGCGAAGGTGGAGGAGATTATATATTAGCGCGATGAAGGGGGCAAGGTAAGATGAAGCAGGGATGGATGGGATGGATGGATTGGAGGGGTGGAGGAATAGACAGAGGAAGGAAGGTCGTGATGGCAGAGGAATTGGAGGTGGAGGAGGATCCGGAGGAAGTTTGAGTGGAGAGATTTGGGTGGCTGTTAACCAGTGTTGCCAATGGTAAGGATTTATCCCTAGTTCTAGGGATTTGGAGTGTAACCTAGGGATGTAGGTATTTTTGCTCATAATTTAGGGATTTGTTGTTTTCTGAAAATATTTCACACAAAAAATTAATTCGTGATCTTATGCTACCTATAAGATTGTGTAGAAAGCTATAAATTAATTTTAAAAATTTTTATCTCTTAGACAATCGATCATCTCGATTATTGTAGACAATCTATTATCGAATATTACCTTGTTACTCAAACACCACATCCATTATCCCGTCAATTGTCTCTTTGTCTATGTGTGTAATCGTACAGTTGCAAGTACACATATTAAATTTAAATTACATATATACATACATACACTCGCAATTAGGCTACCGCCCAGTGGCGAGCTCTCTCACATCTCCTTCACCCAACCAACTCCTTTTCCACTCCCTTCCTGAACTTACCAACCCCTCTCACAGATACCAATTCCTCCCTCAACACATTCCACTCCCTCACAAACCTCACAACCAAGGACTGCCTACCCCGCTCTGTTCTACTGCACACCCTCTGAAGCTTCTCACTGTTGTTTCCTCTTCCTCTAAACACCCCCTTACTTAGCTTGCAGTGTAGCCCTCTCCATTCACCACCCTGTACATCCTGACTAGCCGTTCAACTTTCCTCCTGTCCTTCAATGAGCTCCACCCCATTTCTTTCATCGTCACTAATGGCCTTCTTCATCATCCTGCCCCTACCTTCTCCACCTACCCTTCACCGATCTTGCTGCCTTTCTCTGCCCCTTTTCCAGTTCTCGCACCACCTCCAAATACAGGTCCCATACTGCTGTAGCATATTCTAACATTGGCCGTACCATTGTCTCATACGCCTTCTCCTTCACCTCTTAGCTGACTCCATTCCCTTCCCAGCATACCCAGAGCCCTTCTTCCCTTTGCAACAATTCTCTCCGCGTGTTTTTTCCATCTGAAATCTCCCATTAATATTTAATATTTGGGGATATTTTGAGCCAATCTAGGGACGAATTTTGCTACAGCCTATGGATTATCTTATATTAGAGGTTGGCTACACTGCTGTTAACAGTGAGGTCTTGAGAGGCGGATGAAGAGGCGGCTGAAATGGCGGAGGAGGTAGCAGTGAAGGAGTCCGAGGAGGGTAAATCAAGAACACTAACTCATCTAACGGAAACTAAAAGATACAAATGCTATTGATCATGTCTACTAATAACATTTACGTGACTGGCATTTTCAAACTACAGAGGAGCATAAATTAATGAACAACAATTTGCAAATAATTTTATGTTATCAGGTTTGAAACACAGTGCTAGGTAAGTATAGAACACGATTTGGAGTAAATTAAGCTCCCTTTAGCCCCTCCCTAATTGGACACCCTTGACAATATACCTGGACACTTGCAAATTAATTGGTTATGGAAAACTGGCAAGAATATTTTACAATCTTAGAAGTTGATTTTGTGTTAGCGGCAGTTCCAAACATTAACTTAACAACGCAGTAATGAGACGCCGAAGAGCCTAAGGTAATGCCATATCAGATATCAAACACAGCCAAGAAAGCGTCGATCTGTACAACATGAGAAAAAACATTTGCAGAGATGAACACCCAGTACGAATACTACAATCGAATTAAAAAAGAAACTAAAAGAATGCAATCCTTTGAATAATTAAGTATAAGAGAATTTGTATGTTACTTTTAAATATTCTGTTCAGGCTAGCAAGCAAATAGTACAACGATTTTTAGTATCAGTGTATCTAATTAAATATATCACCTAGTCAGCACGTTACTCCCAAGAATATAAATCAGTACATATCGTAAGCAGCTGATCTAAAACAACACTCACGCTTAAAACTCGCACAAGAGTAATGTGGGGCAAACCGAGTATCTAAGCTACTGTGAGCACACCGATAACCAAGAAGAGGAGGGCGAGACAAGTAAATGCTTGTTCAAAAATATTTCACCACACCTTGTTTATTTTCTATTTTAAAGAAAATAATAGCTCTGGCATACACAGTTATGAACATGAAACAGCTCACAATATGAAGAGAGTTAAACTCAATTTCAATGAAATCTGTATTCAACTATCAACAGTTATTATCCTCGCCCGCTTATTCGTTCACTCGATTAACATCTGTCAATATCACGGAATAACCCTCCACCTTTAGAAAAGAAAATTAATTTAATTTGTTTTACTTCGATGTGGATAACGCCAAGTTTTAACAATCTTAGGAAGTGCCATGTAGTTATATTCTCTTCATTCAGATAGCACCTACCCCCTCTGTACAAAAAGCAATCGAGCACTTTAATTAGTAAGTTTATAGCGACTTTCCTTTGAGGATGCAAAACCTCACTGTAGCTCTTCCATGTTGGGAACTAGATACTAACCTATAGTCAATTCCCGATTGGAACCGACTTATGAAAATCAACCCATGAAAAAACACTACAGGCATAACATGTCAACCTGTTTTTTCAATAACCTGTATTGCACAAATATATAACACTGTGGTTAACTTTAGAGTACTGTATTATTGAATAAATGAACCTTTACCTTAATATGTCATATAACTTGTGATATTCATTTCTTCTTTAAATATGAGTAAACAACAGCGAGTACAGCGAGGGGTTGGCAACGACCGGTGAGAAATCGTTCACAGTTAAAATATTATTTTAACCTCGTTTTTTCTTATACTATTTGTAAATATAACAGTGCCTATTTAAATATTTAGGTAATACCGATGGCAAAATATCTCATTTTTACAGTTTAAAATAACAGCGGAAAATATTGTAAGTAGGCCGTAATGATACGGTGTTGTTTTATAGAACGAGAAAGCAACTAAAAACTGTCTGCTGGGTGAGGCTTGTCGCTCTCTCGCTCTCGGTCTCTTTGACACTCGGGAAATTTCAATTCGCTAGTAGGTAGCATTATTATACATGTTTTCAATTGTAGCATATTTCATACTCATTACAGCAAAATAATGATTTTTGAATTTTTAATTTACAACTGAAAAGAGATTTTAATGATTGAATACTTATTTTAATATATTTAGATATGATTGCGGGGCAGTTACCAAGTGAAGTTGGCAGACATTGCGAGCCATGGACATGGCGTGTTGCTTTTTTCCAAACGAAACGTAAATTATTCTTACTCCGAAAAATACTTCAAATTACCACATTATGTTTGTAGACATGTTTTTTTTTTTTTCGCCTACGTAAGTTACGATGTTGTGATAAATCTGTTTTTCCACGGCAGTAGTAAATATACTGTGATGTGTGTTTCGTTAATCATTGTGTCTGTGAAATGGCGTCCCTTTCTGCATCGTGGTCGATACGCTGGCCATGTGAGTGTTTGTGATTTCAAATATTTGATTAGCACTATTTATACGTTTTAACTGTGAATTGTTTTTATGACGAAGTTAATTATTTACATCCACGTCTGTTTATTTATCACAACGTTGAACCTTTTCCCTAGGTGTTTGAAACACAGTCGTGTAACATGATTGGCCACAGTCCCAAAAAATACTAAGCCCGGCCCGATAAATTTCAATAAACATAATAAACAGTAACTAGCAATACATATAAATATGAGCGGAATAAAAGTTATCGTAGACTTATTTGTGTGCATGTACACCGCTGTCTTTTAAAGTTTGTGTAAAGGAACAGGAGTTGCGTGCTTGAATTTAATGTGCTTTTTCGTTTGACTGGTTGTTCCTTCGCTTTAATATTTATACCAACTGAGGCCATCATTTTAAATAAATGACCCAACGCACATCAATAACAGTGTTAAACACATTCGCGGCAAAATACTAACGTGCATTACATGTATTGAGCTATCGTGGAAAACAAATATGTTAATGTAAAATAACTGTAAGAACCTTCAATCCAGGCATTTTTAAAACGTCAAAAGCTGACCTAAATAATGTTAGAGGCCTAAACTGTGATAATTCATACGGAATTGTTTTTGGAATATGGCAGAATTCTTTGAAAAGCTGTTAACAGTAAACAACACATATGACAAGTATAGAAGTAGAAGTCGCATTTAGCGGAAGGATACGAAACGGGCCTGCAAGTAGATATTTAGCAGGGCTCCGAGAAAGTTGCTTCCAATGGGGAATGGACTATATTCGCACATACAACAAGCAAGATTTTATATTGAATGTCAAGATGTTAAGTTCCTTCACAACTGTATACCAAGTTATATACATATAAGCGCACGCATAATACGCACACACTCGGTATGTAAATTTTTAAAATGGTTACATTTCCAATTTTTTTATTAACTCCTTGACAGCTATTTTGGGCAAGACTTTCTGAGCAATGCGTAACACGGTTTAGGAGAAAACTTGCAAATAATACTAGACTCCTCACATAAATTTGCCAATCGCAATGCACTAGCCATATTTTCTTCCGCATTTAGATGAATTACAAACAAAAAAAATACAATACGTGCATAATTATTACAAATGGGTTAGAATAACTACGCACAAGGAAAACATTGTATATTTAAAATACCAACCAAAATATTTAAAAGAAGTGTTTTGAATTAATAGGAGCAGTCCTACAACAGTATTGCGGCTTGTTGTGGACAAGAGGAAAAGGCCTTTTACAGTAACTAAACAAGGCAGCCAACCTACCATTTTGCCCGATAAATTCACTATAAGACTTGCATGATTTACAATGGTAACTGGCATATGTTAATAATTATATGAGGACGAACATGTTGCTCCCTCGGGTTATAAACTACGTGGTTTATTCCTTATCAGTGTGTCGCACTCAAAAGACTTGCCCAGACAAGACACGACATGTACTCTGTCTGTACTATGGCCACATTTGAATGAGAATAATTTGCGTCATCAAGTTTGTCAAACATTGCATTATTTGAAAACATTTCCTTTTGTATTCTCCCTTCCAGCGTACTTACCTAGACTCCACTGCTGTATGTATTTTCGAGCCTCATCTTTCTATTCATTGACTGCTGTCCCAGTGTGTATTATACGGAATCAGGTGCGTGGTTCCTTGTACGTATGTTATTGGCCGAGAGTTCACCTGGGTGTGCCCAATAAATTGTGATCCAACTGCTAACATTACAGAAATGCACATGTGTTTGAAGTCTAGCTTGTCCTAAAAACTAATTCGCAAGATATTCCCGTCCCAAGCCATGGCCTGTATGAGAGAGATATCCGGGCGATTTTTACCATGAAAAACGGAAATGTGGATGGCCGGACCTGGACCCGAACGCGAGTCCACCACAGTGTCTTGCTACAGCGGCGCTAGCTCGGCGCCAGCAGTAGTATTCATGGAAATACGTGAGTAACTTCGACATGAATGACATTTTAATGCCAGTTTCAAAAGAGAGAGTGAGAGGGGGGAGGGAGGGAGGGAGAGAGGGGCAGATATCCTATTTACATATTATTGCTGCGTGTGTTCGGTTACATATTTCCACTGATGGCGGTAGCATAGTATTCCTTGTCTGCGTCGATGTCATGTCTGTTATGTCGTACGCCATTTATTTTCACGAATATTCACACTAAACTGTTAATGAAGTCATGTCTTATATGCATGATGGTAGTTCTTATTTTCTCGAGTACATTTCTAGTATGAAACAACTTCGGATAAACTATGCAATCAACAACTTTGGCCAGAAAACGTGGAAGAGTATTACAACAGAAATGAAATCCACGCGGGCAACAAGATGCACTCTGTCAGCCATCACAAATATGCGTAGTGTAGTTCAGTCAGTGATGCAACGCAGGCAGTTAGTTCAGTAGAACGTACTTCGAGAAACAAATGAATGAGGTCTGGTCGCATGGTTGAACTCCCGGGCGGCGTTCCAAAATGTTACTCTGCGTGTAAACTTGTTTCTTTGGCTGTCCCAAAACACTTCCAGTAAATATTTTACTCGATCTTGGCAATGTCCGAAAACTGCAGGGTAATTACTGTGAACATTCCACCAGAGTAAAACTTGTACGCGCACTATTTCAACGAGTAAGGAAAGGTAAACTGAAAGTGACGGGAAGTTTAGTGGAATTAATAAACTGAAAAGAAATGTGGACGTTTTGGTTGCAATTGCAAATAACGAGTGATAAAAGTGGTATTTTTATTTAAAAGTTAACTTGCATAAAGGTTTCATTTTTATAAGCAATGTTTGTGATTATCATAGGGTAAGAAAAGCAGTTTATGTATATAACTATTTCTCTGTAAAATGAAAGAATTTGAGGAAAGTTATCAATATCTTTTGGAATTGACATTGGTTGTTTAATGAGTACATGTGTATTTGTAAAACACAAGATGCTATTTACATCACATACTCGATCCAGAACGACGTTCACTCTTGCTTTCCTCAGCTGTTTATCTCTGTTATATGCTGTTCACGTTAAGTTGAGCACTTTCGAAAGCCCTCATTTGGAATAACAGTCAATAAATATATTTCATTTTAGCCTTAGACGTTAACTTCCGGGTGTACGCTGTGTTTATTACTTACACAGCAATAATTATTTAGTAAGCTGGTTAAAGGATAGAAAATGGCAAAGGAAAAGGTAACGAGGGCCTCAAAGGAGCTCACTTTACAGTGAACAGCCTATATACACGTGTATTGGGAAGACGGTGTGACTTGCACACGCCAAGTACAGTGAGGGTGGTAGTGATGGGTGGGGAAATAGCTGCACAACTTAACACCGATTTAGAAGTGTTGGCTGAACATTCATGAATTGTGAAATAATTCCTTCTGCTTTTATTTGTTATTTTTAATGCATTTGAGTGTAAGAATGAGTTAAGGCCCCATCTACAATCGACATGGCGCACATTACATACATAGCATAAATAAGTAAAAATCTGTATTTGAGATGGTAACGTCCACAAGTAGTATTTGGCGTGACTTACTTGGCGTTATTTGCGTGGCTTTGCGTTAATATTGTCATCTCTGAGTATCTCACGGCAAGTTTTAACGCCAGCCAATGAAAATGTGAAACGTCATAAAAACTGCTTTAGCCAAATTATGCGTATTAAAATTCTTGCGCTGGAAAAATTATTTCCTATTTATTTGCTCTTTCTAACTGGTTATAAAATGGTTTTTTTTTTTTATTTCACGTTAATGCCGACTTTATAGACAGCCGATTTCGCTTATTATGATTTGCAAGTAATGTTATGAAAGTCAAGTATATTGTGGACGGTGCCTAACTTGTAAAATATTGATTTTTTTCTAGCAATAACTTCTCAGTTTCACTTGACCGATGCACGAATAAAGTGATCGGGCAACCGGCAATGTTAATTTTATATATGGCGGGATAATACACAATGTGCATACAAGTAGATCTCGAGCAGGTTTTTTTTCTTCTTCTTCTTCAAAAGTTGTTATAGGCTGTTCACGGTAAAGTGGGCACTTTTTAAAGCCCTGTTAATTTTTTCCTTTCAGTCAATTTTTATTTTCCCCCCACTTTTTAATATGAACACTGGCATGTGACTAATAAACAGAGAGTATACTTTCGCCACACTCAAAACTTAAGGCCTTCGGGTGTAATATATAATACATTTATTACGGGTTAATGCCTGTTGGGAGGGCATTAAAAAGTGCTCACTTGACTGTGAATAGCCTATAGTTGACTGTGAGCAGCCTTCACTTGACTCCAGTCTGGGAGAAGATCGGCGAGACACGCACCCAGCCCTGGGACACCTCGTGGCTCCGGCAAACATTGACCGCGCTAGTTGACGCCTTGCCAGCTCTGATCCTGTATACCAGCCCCCCACACACATGTCCGCTTTATGTAGCACGTTTATCACAACTCCGGAGCACATCATCGACTGACACTACACCACTTCGTTACTTGCACCTAAACACACACTAGTCTACTCATGAACTTTTCTGAAGCCCTGCGTAAGTTCTACTTCCAGGATATTCCTCCGCCTCGTGCAAGCTTAACACAGTCTACAAAATACCAGCTGGACTCGTGTGCACTCAAAGTAATAATAGTTCGCATGAGAACTATTTCTTACTAAGCATTACCAACGTACCTATTTTCACTGCGTTTTTGTTTATACAAATTATAAATGAAATATTGTAACTTATACATAAAGTATGAGTAAAAGTTCAATTTTGTCATGAAGAAAGCCATCTATTTCAATAAACAACTCCTGCAATCGCTGACGTACATTACATAAAAATGCCTGTACAGGTTGCCTGTCCATAACAAGTACCTATACACACAATAACAAACTGCTCTTTTGTGCTAAATAAAAAATTATTCAGAAATAATACAACAGCGTTTTTCGCTAGTATGCACATTTTAACAGTGATTGTGCTAATCGCTGGTATATATCTGTGATTCTAAGGCAGAACCAGACGTGTCAAAAAATTAGATTTTTCAGGGGGCCTATTTTAAAGTTTGCGATATTGCTGTAACTAAGGTTTGCTTCAATGAGCACTATATTAACGTGGTGGGCTCATGAAAGGGTTTTCTATCATAAAAAAAAATATCACTGGAAAATTTACCATACAAAGAGAATAATTTCTGTAAGTTAAGACTTATTGTCCTTTGCCTTCTTTTGTTTGATACAAATATTGACATGTTACTTACATGTGCTTGTTTTTTTATGACATATCGGGTTCTATCGTCTTTGAACTACCGTGATCATACAACCTATTAGCCCTACATTCCTATTTGGATCTTTCAGTGACCGAATGTTTGTAAGAAGGTACTTGTAAGCCTTCACAACTGTTAATAAGGCTACATGAATCTTGTAGTTATGGATAAAAAGGGATATAAAACGAAGGTATACGCTTTGAAAGTATTTATTGAAAAATAAAATGGGGAAAAATCAGTCGTTTTCTTCAATATCATTGTTCTAGTACTCTGCCACTCATTTTCAGATTTAAGTAAAAAAATGTGACTTAGTGAGTCAGGGGCAGAATAACAAAAAGGAAACAAATCACACGTCTTCTTCAATATCATTGTCCATTAACTCTGGTACTCTGCCACTCATTTCTAGATTTATGTAAAAATTGTGACACTCATTGTGAATCAGAGGAAGAAGACTTACCTTCTTCTTGAGGGGATTGATGGGCAGTGGACCATCGTAAAATTTTGTTAGCACCGGCGTTGGTTTCTTACCTCTCTTCGATCGCCTCAAGTCGAGCACCCGAAAGCTTTCATCACGTGAGGTTTTGAATAATATCAGTCCGAAAATTTTCCTGTACTTAATCCATTTCATTTGAAGCCAGTTCACTTTTCTACTCTCTGTGTCGGTATTCCTACGTGTCACAATTTCTTGAACATATTTTGAAAACGACTCGAAAGTCCTCTTGGCTCATTTCATACACAATGTTTTTTTTTTTTTTGCCCCCTTACAGTTCGGACAAACTGAAACCAGTCTCGGGGTACCATGATAGGTATTTAGGCAGTCTTTTTTGTCCGTTCAATGTGGGCATGATATACATCGCATTCGAGGTGTGTGTGTCCCGGCAACAGAAATCAACGTGGTTACTCTTGCTGACAAATAATGAAAACATGCAGGCTTTCAAGTTTCTTTAATACACAAGACGCAATGTCTTCAGAGCCTCTCTTTTCAATTGCTTCATTCCACATGTAGCAGTGAGTGATACCTCCATCTGTAGTGCAGTCCCGGATTGTCAGGTTGAAAGTCGAAAGGAGGCGTTTGTAGAAAGAAACGTTGGCTGTTAGTGAAGGTGTATCCAAGACCTGCTGTAAGTCTAAGACTAGGACGCTCATGGTTGGGTCTTCGTTTGCCTTGGTTTTGTCGATATCCTTTAATTTGTAGCCTAAATCAGCCATTTCCTTATGTTCATTATGCTGCAGTGTAAATTCATTCTTTTCATTTTGATAATTGGTTTGCTTGATTTTCATTATGTACAAGTCACATGTCTCGCATGTATCAACACGTGGTTGTTTAAATGTGTAACCTATTGATTTAAACACTTCTCGAAATAAATAGTACGATCTGCCATTTTGATGTCCCGCCTTATATTCGCTATAAAACATTCTCATGTTTTAATTGCTCTTCTTGAGTAATGACTTTCATACTTGGGATACATATCTATGCGCTCCAACATAGCCTTCCTCTCTTCGATCTTCGTGTTGCAGGCTCATGCCGACTCTTTGATCCTCAAGAAAGAGAAACAACTGGACCAGAAGCATGTTTAAGTTTTTCCACCAAATAATCTACTTTGAACTTTGCTAGTCCATAAACAGATTAGAAATTTTTTTGCAGACCATTTCTATACTCCCGTCTACTTTCAAGGGTCATTCAGCAGTGATTTGTCGCTTGTGCTTGACATGTGTTCTTCCCCGATCTTTCCTTTCGCCACCTTTCTTGGAGATTTATGCACACCTCCAGCCAAAATCTGGTTTTGTTCTACCTTCGAGCAATTATAAAAATTTTCGTGAAAAGCCCTTTGCTTTTTCATAGCATCTTTTACGGCAACAGTCAGTTACCAGCCGGCTGGAATACTTTCTCCGGAATAATTTTGCCTTCTCTTGTCTTTGCCTCTTGCCCATGGTCGTGCAACTCCTCCTGTTGCTTTCGTGTATCGATTCTTTGTGTCTTCCGTGCACGAGTGTGTTCTGCTTCAATGATATTTGCTGGTCTTTCTTCATCCTCTTCTATTCTCTTCTGTGCTTGGGTGTCTCCTGCCTGCATATCTTCAACTTCCGGAACATTATCTTTGTCCATTGTGCCTTGGATTGCCTTGGATTACAACTGGATTTCTGACTCTAGAAGCCGCCATACATTGCAGCTCCTCTTGCATGTTCATCGAATGGAAGAATGGGTTTGGAATGGCATTCTGTGATCGGCTTGCATCACAATTTCTTCTTTCTCTCGGATCCGAACAAAGTGAACGTCGGTTCATTAGAAAATATTACCGTGTTCCAAAATTCTTATTGGATTGTAGATGTATTCCTTGGCAAACTTCAAGCTTTTCAAACGGTTAATTTCCCAAATACACAGATAACTTCTTCCTGGGAGATACACCGTGAATATCAGCGCCATTCAAACCATTCCATACAGTCTTAGTGCTCGCCTTCTTGCTGTATGTCTGAAGCTTGATTCCAGCCTTTTATAGAGCCCCTTCTTCGCAAGACTGCCGACTCGTATACACTCCCTTTCCTTAAGTACACTCGGATAGAGGCGGTTCACAATAAGGTGAGCACTTTAGAAAAATGTCAAAGCCCCTGCCTGCATATATTATAACGGGAGCACTTGGTGACCTACGCCCAATAAATTTGGTATCGATGGATGGAAAATAGTTCCATGTATTAACGTCAAGTTGAAATTGTTAGGTGACCATTTGAATTATTTATTTCGCTTTGTACGTTTTTTAATGTATCGAAGTGTAAAAAAGAGCATATTTGTGAAATATTTACTTTAAGTTTCACTTCACCGACGCATGAATAAAGTGACGAGGCCCATGGCAGTTTTAACTTTAGGTAAGGCGGAAGAATACACAATGTGCAAACAAGTAGATCTTACGTAGGGCTTTCAAAAGTGCTCATTTCACCGTGAACAGCCTTTACCCAGCTTGAAGCTTGTTTTCTGCTGCACTGGTCTTCTTGTCCTTATTGCGGTGTAGCTGACAAAGCTCATCTCTAGCAGAAAAATCCGTAGATTAAAATATCCAAACTCCGGCAAGATTCACGTATTATTTCCCACTATTTTCCCGGAAAACCGATAAAAAAAATTGTTAAGTCGAAATGTAAGCTACTCCCAACAGAACTACAATTCAATAATACATTTGTGTGCGGTTCACGCACTTTCATTAATTTATAAAATGTTTTCCGGGACTAATCCTCGGAAAATAAAAATAAATTATTGGTGGTTTTTGGAGAATTATTTATAAGAAATGTTATGTCCTTAAATTGTTGTCGCCTTATTTCTGGTCTTAAAATAAAAACCTCCTTTAATTATTAATACTTATTGATTTTTTCATCAAGGACAAATCTCAGGTAAATAAAATTTACTGGGCAGATTTTTGAATATCTTGGATATATGAAAGGAAACGTAGGGTTCTTTAATTTTTCTCGTTACACTTTAGGTTTTGTACGACACATCGTTTTCGAAAAATAAATTTTGAAAATATTTTTCCGGGACAAACCTTGCGAAAATAAATAGAAATTAAGGGTAGATTTTTGCTAATTTAGGATATATTATAGGAAATGTTGTGTTCTTTAATTTCTGACTGTACACTATTTGTCGTAACTTTCTTGGCGTTTTTCCGGGACAATCCCGGGAAAACAGCGGGAAAGTTGAGTTTATTTCGGTGGATTTTGGATACGTAAAAGCTGCAAATTTTTCTGCGAATTTTTAAGTAAAAAAACTTTTCCTTGCAATTTGTCAACAAATCTGCAACATTTTTTTTTTTTTTACATAAAATGACTGGACTATCTATAACATTGCACGAGTCTAGTGAGTGATATTTAAACATCTTCACATTGGTATTTCATTAGATGGTGTTGCGTGGAACATACTATACGCTAACAATTATGAAGAAAAAAAACCGCGCAGTCTTCACACTTATTTTTTTGTTATGGACGGGAAAAAAGTATAGCAATTTCTTTTTATGTCGTGTAAGTCAGAAATTACAAGTTTTGGTTAATGCCATATACGACTTTCTTCATAACCATCCTCTACAATGTGGGTGTGCCAATATTTTTTGAGGCAACTGTATTTTTATTATTAATAATAAACATTTAGAAACAAAAAAGAAACATAATTGAAAAACTCCCTGTTTTTGGATTATAACACTGGCTCATACTGAAGCGTGTAGTGTGTGTTATTTTAAGTATAGTCTCAACGTGCAAAAGAGCTTACAGAGACGTACCAAAGATATTGCTATTAAAATGTCATGTTAATGCATTAAAAAATTATTGTTAAATATTCCAGTAAAGCTAATTCGACTAATATGTGAAGAAGTGGTAAAGAACGCTGCTCTCAGCAAAGAGCTTACATAACCGACTCTGGAGAAGATGAAACTTGCGTAACTGACAGCTGACAGTGGGCTGGCGGAACTGCCCCTTACTGGTCCGTAATACCACTTTTCAAGACGTGCCTCATGTTTCAAACAACAATGTGAAGCAAGCTGTACAACATGGTCGAAATCAACATTTCCAAACTGCTATACCTTCTAATATCGTTGAGACTTGTACCCTACAGCACCGAACACTACAGACTTGCTATTAATCAAATAACAGAGTGGTCCAGAGTAGACACAAGCGCCAGTACAAGTTGAACACTTGCCATTGTAGCGCCTGTCACAGCTCCAGGCAGGCGGGCGGGCGCCTTAACCGTAGTCACGCTGGCAGCGCCCATACCTGCACAAACTCTCATGTACACCTTCATCCTGAATTACACGTACGGACGCTGTGACGTGATTGCCTATACACGTAAACATACGACCTTTGTCATACAGCACACATTAAATTCGAATCGGAGGAAAACAGCTGATAAGTTTCAGTGAAAAATTTTTGCTCGTTGAATTAGTGACGTGAAACAATTTCAATGATTGAATAAGTCGAGTCGAATGCAGTGGCGAATTAAATATTGTTTCTATTGAATTTAGCCAAATAATTACGTTAAATAAACGTATTTACACTCTAATATTAATATTGCGCAATTTAAAATAATTTAAAAAAAAGGATGGCCGGGATTGAACTCACGCCCCAGTTCCACTTTAGTCCACGAACCTGGGCTAAAGAAAAAAAAAAGGATCTAGCTGTGAAGTCCTGAAGGAGAGATGATTTTTGGTATCTTTGTGTTTTTTTGGGGTCCTGAATACAAGTCCTCTGGATAAGAAAACCTCCGACGAATGGTTTGCGAGAAAACATACCTCCAAGATATTAAACACCACGTAATGCGTGTGAGGCAGTTAATATCTTGTAGGTCTGTTTTCTTGCGAACCGTTCGTCGGAGGTTTTCTTACCAAGAGGTAATTTTTTTACGTCTTGAAATGATAATTCATAGGCCGTTATCATAATTTACGTAATGATGTACGACGATCCTTTTTTTCACTGAGGTGGCAACCCCTATTTTACAATGTAGGGTATGCGGTAGGAAAACATGGGTACTTGCATGCTACAGTGACTGAATTGTTTGGCATGTCTACAGAAATTCATCCCTTAATATCACATTGTTTCAGTATAATTATATAAAGTTCATAATTGCAACCCCATATTCACACGGGTTTCCTCCCCTTAGGAGTGGTTTCCTGGCGTTCATTGTCAGGCATTTTCTAGCTGTAATTTTGCAAGGAACGTCCTCTCGCCGTTTGTAGCAGAGCTGATGACTCATCCTGTATAGGACCGCACTGCATGAGATGGCGTCAGTGTTCTGTCCGGATACAATCCAGCAGCGGCTCGACACATTCATTTCACCACTCATTAACCACACAAAGTCTATCTTCGCGAACTAACACACCCTACTTTCTCCAGCCCTAATCCAATAAAGGAATTACATTTATCCTCCGCGACTATCGCATAGTTTTCTCCAGGCCCTCTCCGCTTTGCCTGGTTTGCTATGCCCCTTACTAGACCCTTCTTCTTTCGGAGTGTGTACATGGCTACAATTGCGGTCATGCAACTAGACAACCCTGCTACAACAGCGATGCATGCGCCATTATAATAATTTATCCCGACCTAAGGCGTGTAGGGTTTGCCCTGAGACTCATCCCATTCTCCAGCCGACTTATCTACTAACAAGCATGCCGGAGGGCACACAGAACTGTGAATGTGCTCACGTTGGCGTAGCGGGATTTGGGGGCTCGCCAAATAAAAAAAAAAGGGTCAGTGTCGTTGCACCCAAGACGAAGTCCAGGTTGCAGAAGCCCAAGTGTTTCACGTGTCAATATTAAACTGAACCATTCAATCCAAAACAATTTCACCATGGATTTAAATTTTACTCAACATGTAGAAAATTGTACCTCCCATCACTTGTTTTGAATTGTGTGCATGCCTAGATACTTTATGGGATCTGCACTAATAGCTCATTCAGTTTTGTGGTCATATTATTTTATGGGGTTGAAGTTCGCTGACCATTATCCCCATATAATTTCTAATACATTGACATGCTCCTTGTAACAAAAAGGATGTGTGTAAGAGAATTTTGTTGGTTTAGTTTTCAAGTAATTGTAACACTGTGTTTCATGGCAAGTGTTTTATTTGAATAGAAAATCTATAACGATAATTTAAGTTTATAATACATTTATTTCAGTAGATAAAGTAAACTTGATAGGTCGTTCTGTTCGTTCATATTCGAAACTAAGAATAATCTATTATTTGCCTGTCTCAACCAGTGCCTGCCCCTTTTAACTGAATAACTATTTTTAAAAATTAGACAATAGTAAAGGGAGGCAGTGATTATAGGCCTTGTCAGTTGCATAGATACAAAAACAAACAACGTATATTCATGTTCCACCAAATGCATATAAAATAAGTGTGCTGTTTGATACAAGATATAAGATAGAAACAATTGAACAAAATTTCCAACTCTTCAAAAGGCCGAAGGGTTTAAGCTAACAACGAAGTTTTGCAGTAAAAGATTTATTTAATTGAAACAGGAAGTGTACTTTTATTTAAAAGACATTTGGTAACTTCGAATTAGGGCTCGGGCTATTTAGTAATAATAATAATAATAATAATAATAATAATAATAATAATAACAATAATAATAATAGGAAAATAGGACGCCTAGACACGTTTCATTTGATAAAATTATTTTTTTTACGATACCTAATAATTTAAATTGAAGTACAAATGCACTAAGGAAACACTGGTAATAACAACGAAATAGGAAACAGTATAATTCGGTTGTGTTGGAAACGCCTACACAAAAGTAAAGATTTGCTTATGCTGGTTTTGCACGGAGAAAGTTTGTATACGCCAATTTGAGCATTGTTAAGTTTTTTTGTAAAATGTTGGCTCATACGAACTCGGAAGTTGTAGTACTAACTACACAAATAACTGGCACTTTTACACGAAATTGTGGTACGCCATGCAACGTCGCGTGACAAAATTGCCAAGCCATTATTTTGTGTATTCTGGTTAACAAGTTCACGCCACTTCTTTTTTTTTTTTTTTTGGCAAAATACACAAAAACTTTAAGGCATGCAAGGGATCTGAACTGTTAAAACGCACCTTATTTGCATATATAAAAAAAGGATTGAAAATGTTACTTATTCATTCTGCACTTTATTTTTAAAAATGTAAACAGTAATTAAGTAAAAGGGAAAATCTTATGCACTTATTTCGCTATTAATCATGCACTGGTACGTTTTTCGCGTAAAAGACGAAAGTATCTAGGAACGTGGTACGACACCCTGAAAACTGGTATGTGTACCAAGAAAGTGGCATGTCTAACACGACTGTGATGTCAGCTACATCAGAAAATCAGAAAAACCTACTTCATTCTACTCTGAACCCGGAAAAATCAAGCATGGGGTCCCACAAGAATCAATTGCCCGTGTGTGCTCTCTACCGGCGACTCGCGAACTACTCCCGGCCACCGCGCGTAGTTAGTTACAAACACTCCCACTGCGCACGCCAGCTGGCCAACAAACGTCGCGACACTCCACCCGCGCCACGTGACGTAACGATAGTCTGTTCATGGCAAAGTGAAAACTGTCCACACCCTACCTACTTTTTTTTTCTATAAGCCATTTCTTATCCTTCCACCACTTTCTAAAATAAATTAAATATTACCCTGAAAGTAATAAACAGTGTGTATATATTTCGCGGGAATCCAATCGAAATGTAGTATTTAATGACTATTATTCCAAATGAGAAGGCTTAAAAAAGTGCTCACTTTACCGTGAATAGCCTATGCTCACCATCCGCGTATTCCGAAATTCACTGAAGAGTGAAGGTTGACGTGCGCACATGTTGAGCGCCTTTCCAAATTGAACGATATTTATATAACTTTTATGCATGCACGAGTATAAATGCATGTAATAATATACTACAGAATTTAATCACACACTAGGCCTATAACCATGCTGAACACCGTACGGATTTATTTATAAACCATCTTGTTCCAGTTCTTTTTTTGCTGCATTTTCGTGCTATATTTTCGTTCTCTTCAGAATAGAAATTATTTCCGTTTCGTATAAATTCAACAACTAAAGTTTGCATTACTCAACTATCCAATCAATATGTTGAATATGATTATTATTATTAAATATTATTACAATATATATTACAACTCGCATTACAATAATAAACATCATTATTTTTATGGTGTGTTCACAAACCCATCGCATTATAGTGCACATCCGAACGGCGAGCAACACCACTGGCATTTTAGGCCAGTTGTAATAATAAACCAATTCCATGAGGTTCTATTTATTTACTTATTTATTGCTTGGTCTTTGACCGGTTACAACCAGATTGACTGTATAAAAAATAACTTATTTCTGAAAGTCTGGTGTACATCGACTTAAACATCAATGCGTTTCCATACTGTGGCTTGTGTACTGACGAAAGAGACATAATTTCTATTTACATTAAATGATCACTTGTAGCAAATTAAAACTGTTAACACTAGCACCATTAATTCGGGAATGTCTCATTTTTTTTATATACTTACACTACAGAGACGAGGTTGTGACTGATGAAGTAACAGGACTTTAAAGGAAATAATAACGGTTGTGTAAAACGCTTAAGGTAAAAAAAAAAAATTGCATACACGACGCGTGCAGTACAATGTTCTTGTAAACACGGAATGAATGTTAAAGCTGGGAAGTTAGGTCAAGGTCCGCCTATCACGTGACGTCACCCTGACGCACTCTCAGTTGCATATACATGTACGTGTCTAACACTGCGGTGCCTCAACCATGAAAATGACGCGATGTCAGAACTATCAACATGAAGCTACTAGTGCACGTATTAATTAGCAGTAACTACTGAAATCCATTAATTATTTTAACACTTAATTTTCAATACAATGCACATTTAATTTTTCTAACACTTAAACTTACAACTGTTCAAAAGGTAATTTAATCATCAGCCATTAAATTATTAAATAACTTACCATCAGATCTTCTTAAAGACTCGTGTTATAATAAAACATTATTTAAACAAAGATTGACAGACTTTTTACATACTCATAACTTTTACTCTTTAGATGAATATCTGGCATTTTCCCCGTTTATCTACTTTGGAGATTTATATATTACTTTGGAGATTTATATATTTCGCGCGGTGCCTTATTGTATACTCATTTATGTTTCCTGAATTTACATATTAACTATCTTCTATAACTATAAATTTACTTGATGTAAAACTGTGTGTATTTTAGTTCTAATACATTAGTTAGTAAATTATTACTGATATATTATTATATATTATATTATTATATATAATTTTATATATATCCTGGGGATATTGTATTTACACTTATAAATTTTCTACTGCGCAGTTTGGATGAACTACGCCAGCGTTATAGAGTGCGCTTTTTATTTTAAAGTGTGAAGTGCTACCTCTCCTCCTGAGTGCTTTGCTATCCTCACCCTCCTGTTCATGCGCGGCTTTCTTTACTGTGATTGGTTATGATGTCATTTGGAGTGAACAGCCTTTGGATCAGCGCGAGGCTCGCCCACTTCTACTCAGTGATGCCAGATGGCGGGAAATTTCCCATTTCACAGAAAATTGTGGTATAGTTTGCGGAAAAAAGAGAGAAAAAAAACCACAAAAAAAGGGAATTTTCAACATCCTTATTATTAAAATTTTCCCATCGTGTTTAGTACTCGTCAGGATAAAAACTTCTTCGCCTCAGGGTACAACATATTAAATTCGATACTTTCCATAGGATACAGCTGCGGCATTTGCAACTTCACCAGTCATAAAATCTCTATGGGAATAATGTTGGAAACACTGAGAAAGACACTCCTTCGACATCTGGAATCAGTAAGCAAAATGAGTACTGTGTATGAAGACTTGGGTGATAGATTTGGAGTGTGTGTGAGACTAATTTTGTAGTTTAGGTTATTATGTTAATTGATTATGTGTAGTAAAGTGGGAGGTATTTCTTACTCCTTAGAATGATTTGATAAAAAATATATATTTTCTTAATAGCTTCGTATTTTGTTTTCTCCATTTATTTTCGATAGACTTTCGCAAAACACAAGTTGATGGGTGGGCGCGATGATAAATGACTAAACACCACCTGTGTAACATGGATGCCCACTGCTGTAATTGGAGCAACAAGTTTCTTAATTAGCTTAGCAATAATATTTGTATTAACAACAATACAGAAAAAAAACAGTCCCTTGTTACAGTTATAAAATTAGAAAAATAGGAAATTTGGAGGAAAAACGGAAAATTTTTGGCCAACTGGGCGAGAATTCGTCATCTTGTGATCTGGCAACACTGTCTGCTCTCCACGGAGTGAATATCCTTCTGGTATTTTTCCTACTTGAGGTCCAACTTAGGATTCTTGTGTAATTTCGGTTCAACTTGTGGGCTGACAGCTGAGTTCGCCTTTCAAGAGAATGCTAACGTAACTTGTGATTGCTGGTCTGAATTCATTAGGTTCATTCATAATTCAGTATTCAAAATTCTGGTTTCGGCTTTAGTTGGTTTTTTTTTTTTTTTTTAGTAACTTGGTAGCTGTGGGGCCCTGTAACGTAATTCCTGTTCACGGGTTTTGTATAGTTTTGAGTAAATGTTTGAATTAGTTTGTGATAGGAGCAGAGTTGCCTGGAAAATTGATGGCCATTCAAAAAAGGGCCGCATCGGCTCGTGTTTTTGCCCAGATGTTTGCTAACCCACCTTCTTGCTTATTGCTAGTCATTTTGATTTATTATTCTGTCTGGCGCTATCTACGAAAATCAGAATTGAATTTTATTTTGCTTTAGCTGTGTTTTCAACGATAGGTTTTTACGTATGTCGGACTTTGAGAGGCCTTTGGCGCTCCGGCATACAGTTGAGTTGTAAATATTTTGATTGAATCATATACGCTCATAGGTATTTGTTCCTTACTGAAATTATTCAAGATGAAGTGTTTTGAAAGTAATAGCTTCCAGAAACTATTTTTAATCGTTTGTGTCAAATTCAATTACATGAAAGTGTTTTCTATAATATTTATAAACATGAATATTTCTTGCGAAACATAGCCTCTAGTCCTGTTGCCCGGCCATTGAGTGCACGAGGTTTTCTTATGAAGAACACACTATAGTTCTTCTGCAATTTTAAATAACAATTTTATTCTAGTTCTGATCTCACGTCCACAAGAAATGACAATACTGTGCGATATTGTTCCTTATGAGCGGCCTTCCTTGGTGGTTCACTTGTAACGCCATATACCCGACAATATGTATCGCCTATTATTTTGTCTACGGTACTGGAAAAAAGGGGGGGGGGGAGGCGTGGCGAAATTACTCCCACATGTGGGAATAGTGTCGGGCGATGTTGGTCGGCGGGTTTTCTCGGGGATATCCCGTTTACCCCGCACTTGCATTCCAGCACTGCTCCATACTCACCTCGCTTCACATTCAATCGGTTGTTAAGAACCACCCCAAGCTCTCCACTAAACTGGTACATTTTCGAGTCGCTACTTTACTAGTATAGCAACATGTGTGAAAAGCCTCTCAAAACTTTGAAGTAAAAATTCATTTCTATTTAATTAAATCCATAAATGTACATATGAAGTACTTTATGTACTCAAATAAGTCGAATTCAATAGCATATCTGATCGTGTTAAATTACCTTCAATAAGAGTCGCTATCCCGCGACAGTCCGCAAACACGACTGGCAAAGTGGTAGCCACACAGCTGTTCCTTTCCACTGTTCTGAGTGTGTGCGAATACTTGTCTGTATTCCCACTGGAAGGATATCCTTCATATGTTTTCACACACAGAGGGGTTGTGATCTCATATGTTCACTATATCTCAACCGACACATAACAATATGTCAAGTACTATTATTCGAATACATTGGTATATCGATCATTGTATAGAACTCGTTAAAAATACAAAATCCAAGAAAACACATGATAATGAACACAAAAAAAAACCCACAGTGTTATTAACAATTCAATTACGGTACATTGAGACGGTGAACTCACACGCACTGTTAATGGCCACAGTTTTGCCAGAATGTTAACTGAGATTTTCTTGTGAAAAACTCAGTTCTGGATTAAATGTGACAACACAATTTCATTAACTAATATGCATTGCAAGCGATGAGGATTAAGTTGTTATTACTCTAGTGTAACGCAAACTATACACACACATAAATTTCCATTTTACAAGAAAACTAAAACAGTTTATGTTTCTTCTATGTAGCTGTAAAAAGCTGCGAGTGTATGGATCTGCACGTTTGCGCCAGCGACTAATAATTACAGTCTGGTCACGGGTAACTGAATACTTGCAATTAACCTTGGAGAAATGTCACTGCCGCTACACTGGCCGGCGTGCTGTCTGTAAAGTTGGTAACGACGGCAGCGAAAATAGTTCCATATTATTACGTTGAATTGAAAGTGTTAGGTAACTATTTACGACAACTAGAATGATTTATTTTGCTACCCGTTTCCTCAATGGAGGAAAGGGTGTAAGAGCAAGCAAATTTGTAAAATATTTTATTTTTTAACAATTTTACAGTATATACTTGACCGTCGCATGAATAACGTGATCATTCCCATAACAATGTTAATTTCACATATGATAGATGAAGAGACCATGCGCATACAAGAAGACCTTAAATTAAAAGTAGCTATCGAAAGTGCTCACTTTACCGTGAACATCCTGTACAATGGAAATGAGATATAACAATATGGAACAGTTAGTTACCGCTGTTGAGTTCTTCGATATGTACTTTTTCTCACATGTGATGGAACTGCAGTTCCAACCTTTTACTTACACATAATAGGTTCAGTCAAAAACTAATTGTGAGAATTCTGATAAGGCTCGCAATAGTGTTACAAACATAATGAATGTTGAGCACATTATATATATATATATATATATATATATATATATATATATATATATATATATATATATATATATATATATATATAAAACTTATAGTGATAAGCTAGCAAGTACAGAAAGATCGCACGCGAATTGAAAACACTAAAGGTTCCGCTGCGGTCGTATGATTGAAACCTGGTTTGTTGACGATACTATTAAACGGTCCTCTAGTATGTTCACCTGCGAACAGACATCTTACCCCACACGAGGATGGAATACTACTTTAAAGTTACTACGCAAGATGTAAATATTATTTTAAAGCCTTCCAATATAGTTACACGCGATTTTTTCAGACTGCCGTATATATTTAAACATACTAACCCGACACGAGCCAAACTACGATAGGAGCCTGTATTGAACTTTGCTACAGACTTTCATCAATCAAATTGTGGCGATAGGGTTATCGCCACAGTAACTTTTAGTATTTTAGTGTGTTGTTAGGGCGATTGGTAACACTGCCCAGTATCCTTTTTATCTAGTTCAGCAATATGTTTAATTGGCCGTCCATATACTATAAACATGCGTGGTATAATTTATTATTTGTAGTTGTACATATATTAAACTGTGTATATTGGCGTGCGAAATTATGAAGCAACGACCGCCGTGTGGCGTCACTGACGAGGCCTATGACGTCACCTGCTCAGCGAGCGCGGTCAGCTGGAGAATATGCGGAAGTCAGTTGTAGTTCCCGGTGGCTTAGTGCAAGCGGTCAACCGGCAAGCTGTGTGCAGACATTCGTTTGGCGGCTTGCTGGCGGTCCTCCACCCTTCATACGTTATAGTTGTCAACCAGGAGACTGCTGGACGAATGTAATGTGGATGCCTCTTCACTTCGAAATTTGGCAACCTAGCCAAGATTTCTGTGGTCACAGTTGAAGTATTCTCAAGGCATTATTAAGAAAATGCCCATGATAATCGTGTATGTTTTGTCGCATGTTTGCCTACAAATTTTATTTATGTTGTGTTTGCACTGTGAATTTGTTATTAGAAAAGAAGGTTGGGAACAGTTTTGCTGTTATTTTTTTTATATGTTGAGTAAAAATTAGTTATACCCTACAGTCTGAAAGAGAAGGCGATTCTGTTTGATTTAATAAAGAAGCTCTCTGGTCGTCTCAATTCGTCGGAGAGAGCATGAAGATTTTTAAATACTGCCAGCTAACTAATAAACAGGTATATGCGGAATTACCATTTCTAAGATGAAGTTAGCGACAGTTTATGAAAAAATATAATTACGAGATTTTTTAAAGGAATTTATGAGGGAAGGTACTACTAATTAGTAATATTTTACAAACAGTTTCAGTGGTTAACATAGTTATTTCAAAAATCAGATAAAGGGACAATTTTGTAAATATACTTCGTAAAAATATTATTATACACGGGTTGTATGCTTTAAGTCAAGGAAAAGTACTTTATTTTTATTCACTACATAGCACTAAAATAAAATCTATTCATTACTTTAGATTGTCTAATTTGGAATAAAAGTCACTAAATATATTTTATTTTAACCTTAGACATAAACTTCCGAGTGCGGTGGAATATACACACTGTGTATATTACTTATATGGCAATATTTATTTACAAAGGTGGTTAATAAATAAAACATGTCTGAAAGGAAAAAGTAACTAGCGATTCAAAAGTGTTCACTTTAGCGTGAACAGCTTATAGTGCGATTGACTCTTTGTTATCGCGTTGTGGAAATTAAGGAAGGTTATTGCCCGGTTGCACCATCTTCCCCGATCCGAGATCGAATGATCTTGGTTCCAATGCAAGTGTTGCACCAACGAAATTTTCATGATTCTGGATCTCCGATACGTCGATCTTGGTTCCAAAGTGAGAGATTGAGATTAAGTATGAGACAAATTTTGCTATTGGTTCGTAATGTATGGCGTCATGGAAGTAGGCGTATTTTTCACTATAGATAGAACTAGATGTGCGATGTTTTATCTGTTTTTAGTTAAGTACTGTGGTACGAATTTTATTGGTAGTTCTATTTATTGGCGTATTTTCAAACTACATTTATCGACGATGGATGCTGATCTCTCATCGAGATTTCGGACCGCCAATTTCGGCGGTTCGAAATGATCATCTCGATCTCCAGCCCAGTTCTAAACTCGAATGATGCAACAGATTTCCGTGTCGATCTCGGATCCAGTATCGAACCACGATAGTGTTCTGCCGAGAGGTCAGACCGCCTTGTGTTTATTGTTAACCGCTGGCGTGGGCCGATCAGCTGAGTGGAGTCGCCATGGATGCACCTTCTACAAGTCGTCGCGGCAGTTTCCTTCAAGGACGTCTGGTTTACTGCGGTTTTCCACAGGCCTGCAGAAGGGCCGCTGCTCAGGTATGTTATTGTTAGCGTCATGGAACGTCGTTTCCTCCATTACGGAGATCGCGTAGGGCTGACCAGATTAAGGACCTAGTCAGTATGGAACAAAGCAGCGAGACTCATTTCTAACACCATACGTTCATATGTGGTTAGTGGTCTCAACCTTTTAAACAGTTATGGGTACATGTTGTGAGTACAAACTCTATTTACGTTGGAAACTGAAAGCGCGTGGACACTTCCGGTTGGCTGTAGTTTTATAAGAAAATATAGTTATTTAAACGTATGTGTGAATGTAGTATTGCCGACTATATTTTCATATGTTTTAATGACAACCACGAACTGAAAGTTGTGTGAGCGATGTATTTCAAGTAGAGAAATTGTAATTAGCTCATTAAATGATGGTACTCATAAATGTGAGGGTTCGTAGACATTATTTGATCACCACTTCATGTTAACTTGGGAAAGTACTCTGCTGCATATTTCATTCTATATCGTGCTGAATATTATTATATTAGGGGTTAGCCCGTGAACTTTTTTTTTTGTATTATCACGGGGTTAAAACAGTTACCATGTTAAAACATTTGGTTATCATACAAAGACTGAAAAAAATATTGCATAGATATATGTAGGTATTAATGAAATGTGAAATTAACTCGACATTGACGCGACTGCGGTACCATTTAATATTTCTCTATCCACTTGGCCACTATGGCCCCACTTAACATAGTTCTATCCACTTGGCCACTGCGGCCCCACTTAACATAGTTCTATCCACTAATCACTAAGGCCCCACTTGGAAGCGCGCTCTGCAAAATTTGAAGAACTTCAGTTGAGTTTCAAGGGACTATTAAAGACGGACGGACAGAGAGATCGTCTACTTATTATAGAAGATACACGAGTGTAGTAGTGTTAGTATTGGTATTGTGGTATTATCAGTGGGTTTTTAAGATGAGTACGCTTTTCTTCCCCCGTGGAGTAGGTAGTTGTGTTAAAATCTGCGTTTTGCGAGTGAGGCAAATTTTAAATACCGGACACCCCCTTTGCGGGGGTTGAAGGCGTCCCCGCTGATAGTCCCAGCACTGCGAGACCATTGCAGAGCCCTGCGGAGTAATAGACATTTTTCAGACCGGACAAAATTCTGAACATGCACGCATTTAAAGAGAGAACTTTCCAAACTGCAATACTTTGTGCTGATGACGGGAGAAAATAAACAAGGCATCTATTTGAGCTGACGGCAATTTTTCATATTTTAACATGGATGACGAGAACACGAGAGTCAAGGATACTAATATTTAAAAAGGAAAAACTATCAACATCACAATCAGTCACCATTAATCCATGAAATAAAATTGTATGTAGTTAAACATTGTTCACCAAAATAATAATAATTTGTTTTAATTATATTTGCCGAGTATATACGGTGGACTTTTAAGCAGTTGATGTAACCATCAGGTAAATTCAAATGGACGTGTTTTATATTCATGCGGAGAAAGTATAAACAAATGGCTTCAAGTAGAAACACGGGACTCCCGGTAACTAGTGAGAAGAGAGAAAAAACAGAGGCACCTGCAGTTGTCTCGTAGCAGTCTCCACTACTGACTGCTATGCTATTGTGCCGCACGCAGGCGCGTAGGAAGCAAATATTTCATGGGCCAAAGTAGTGATGACCGATCACCACAATAAAGCGGGGGGTCCGAGGGACCTTCCCCCGGGAAAAATTTGGATTTCAGGGTGCAAAATGGTGCTATTTAAGCATTTTTTGTACCTAAACATTGAACATATTGCTGGTAAAATTTGTAATATTTTTTTTTTAAGTTAAATTTGTTTTAGTGAACAATTAGACAAATAGAGCTTTGTCCACTAAAAATCGCTATTATTGTAATATCAAGTCAGGAAAAATATAACATACTGCGATTTAAATACTTATTTTCTTGCACGATAGCACCTTAACAGGGCGAAACACATTTATTTATAAAATTTATTTTTTTATCTTATGACGGACCTGATGTGATGGGGAGAAAGAGAAATTTTCTGTGTGGGTTTAAAAAAATCCACATATTAACATGGCAAAATCAGCGCAATAATAGAACTTGCTTCAGATATCACACAAATGACACAAATACTTTTTTTCTGAAGAAATGGTGAGATCCCCGCCCTCGTCATTTTTTTGTCGAGTGAGAATGCTGACTCCTTACTGCTTAAACTCCCCTGTCCAGTATTTTGTTGTTTTGCAATGTATTAATATCATAGCCCTTTTTTTAAATGTCCCCACTAATTTAATTTACAATCCATAAATATTTTCAACACAGATATACAAATTCAAAACATTCAATTCTTTCGTTGACAGCTACAGAGCTTCTGGAAACTGCATCTTTAATGCTGGTGTAAGTGTAAATGAGGGAATGGTTATATGACACACACTTAAACTACTAAATCTAAATAATTATGCAGATTGGCTTTCGCAAAACACAACACAAACTTTTTGGGGCAGTCACAAACAATGCTTCTTGTTTTGGTGAGTAGTAATACGGCTTAAACTTTTCCGAAAATTCGCAATAATTAAATGAATTTTCCCCGACTATAAAAAAACTCTAAATCCATTAAATCAATCAAAATTCCATGAAACGTACATGGAAATGCTTCTCACATAGTAAAGAAAAATTATTTTGCAATAACAAGACGAAAAAAAACTACGCAGATGTGCCATGCAACATTTTACATGCTTCTGCTTTCGTCAGAGAGGACCCGAAATGGGCAACTTACATGTTTTTTCTTGATAGCTGTTTCAACCACTTTGTACCGATATTGCACCTGCGAAGAGTTTTCAAGTCACGCGATAATCGCCACGTAATTAGATACTTTTAATAGAAAACAACTTGCAGTACACGGATTTTTATGCAAAAAAAAGATGCATGTATACTTTTATACACGTATTAGAATGCGCCCCTTTCAATATCAACCATATTTATTAAATTGACAAGTTGTCAGTTATATTTTTAACAACTCTTTGGCGATTTGGAAAAGGTGGAGCATGAACCAACGTCACTTTGATTCACATTTCAGTCGGCTAGCCACTACTTTAAAAACATATTTTGTCCTTTCATTATGTTATTTGCTACGCAGAGATTTAAAATCATGTACATTGTGGAATGTCAAATTCAGAAGTCAAGATGTTCACTTCCATGCCTTATCCGGGACTCGAACCAGAATTTCTCGCTCCGGAAACAAGAAGGCATGTGTTTATGTAAATGATGAGTCACGTGGTTTTGTGATTAGAAACATCCCAAAAATAAACTTTTGCTCTTTCATGTAGTTGAGCCTGATTAACATTCCACAGTACAATTTCATCTTTCAGTCGCACGAACTGCTGGAATACTTTTAACGAACTTGGCATCCTTCAGAGTGTTTGCAATAACATTACAAGATACAAGAGGATATGAATTGATTTAAATAAGTTTGAAATGCAAACACTGCAGAATAGGTCAGTGAAGATGCTTAAAAATAACACTAGCTAGGAAAACGATCATTAGTTATAAAACCATTTTTTGGAATCTGATACACTAACTTATCTCAATCGTAGTTAGTTATCAAAGTTCTTTAATAATTAGAGACGCTGTAATACATATTAAACTTAACCGACTAATAGGCATTTAGCGTACGGATGGCTTATGAACTAATATAGCATAACCTTAAAACTCTCATGAATTTGGAATACGATCTCGCGCACTCATGGTTGCCAAGTAGGCGTGTAGACACCCTGCACAGTCGGGGACCAGATTGACACACAACTCGTCTTAATAACTTCCGGTTAAATTATTTGTAGTTTCATACTGATTTTTTAATTATACCTACTTAAATAGAGTAATCACACAGAGCCTAAAATA
This sequence comes from Dryococelus australis, assembly GCA_029891345.1. Classification (NCBI taxonomy): domain Eukaryota; kingdom Metazoa; phylum Arthropoda; class Insecta; order Phasmatodea; family Phasmatidae; genus Dryococelus; species Dryococelus australis. Next base: position 127,921,930 of record CM056996.1, on the reverse strand, counting down.
CAAATTTACCAACGTACTGAAACTTCAATTATAACCATGTATTGTATACGGTTTTCGAGATCACATGAAGTCTGGACTGCATGATTAACTGCTTAAAAATTCAGTTCGTTTCAAAATTTCTTAAGGTAAATCAAACAGGCTATATCTTATTCCTATGGGTACGTTTCATTTAAAATGTGTGGGGGGGGGGGGGAGTGGATGGCTAGAGCGCACGTCTCTACCCAAGGCTAACAGGGTTCGATTCCAGGCCGGATCACTGCAGGAGATTCGCGTGTGGGAATCGTACCGGGACGATGCCGCAGGCTGATAGGTTTTCTCAGGGGTTTCCCGTCTCCTCGCCCTTGCAACCCGATGCTGCTCCATCTTTACCTCGCTTCATCCGCATTGACTCTAAAGACCTTAGACGTAAAGAGCCGCTGAAACCTTTCAAACTAAACTGAGGGTTATCAGTTAACATTTACGGTGGCAGTAGTGAATTAAGAATGCTCTAGAGTCCTTTTAACTAAGACAAAGGAATCCAACTCTTCTTTAGGATCACAGCCTGTCCTGCACTGCTTTTTAGGCGGCTGTTGTGATGAACTGCACGACTGTGCTGAGCGGTTTAAGGAATAGTTGCTGATACTTCTCTCCAGTCATAATGGCATGCGGTCAAAATGAAATAACTTGCTATATATTTTCTGCTTGAACACTAAGATTTTGCCATGACAGAATGTACTTACACTTAACCACTAGAAACAAATATTTAATTATGTTCTATAGTGTGACTCACAGAATATCTTGGACGTTTGTGGGCCTACTATGACGCACCTCTGTTCACGACTGATGGCAGGATGGTAAGCTCCCTGCAAGGCGGTGACGTTACAAGGCCAGCTATACAAGAGAGAAGGGAGCATAAGCTACTGCGCAAAGCGGAAACATTTACTCGCCTTATACACTATGATAATATTCCCCAGCACCGCGGAACATGAATTTTATAGACGAAAACCGGGGAAATGATTTACTGTGCCTATCTAATTATCGAGAATTCCTTATTTACTTTAAGAACGAGGTTATTCACAGGCAAGAAATTGTCACGAAAAGTACTCAGCTTCGCAGTGAAGACATTGCATAAGATGAAACACTCCACTTGAGTCCTGATATTTCAGTCAGTTCGAGCTGATGTTATGGTGAGGAAAAAAAAAAAAGGGGGGGGGGCAAAACTATACTTTGCCCAGGTCGCTTTCTAAAGTGCTCATTTTACCGTGAATAGCGTATAGCGACATCGCTGCATCTTTTCGAAGCAGGTCGCTGCATTGAAGCTCTATATATCTCAGGCATTAAATTTTGGTGGTGGTGAAATGTATATGTAAGTGGAGCCCTGCTTAAGATCTAGTTGTATGCACGTTGTGTATTCTTCCGCCTTATCTAAGATTAACATTGTCATGGGCATCATTACTTTATTATACGTCGGTCAAGTGAAACTCTGAAATCATTAGGAAAGTAAATAATTTACATACCTCCTCGTTTTTACACTTCGATGCAAAAAAAAAAAACAGAAAGCGAAAGAAATAATTTAAGTTATCAGAAATGGTCACCTAACACTTTATTCAACATTAAGATATGGAAGTACTTTCCAAAGATCGTTACAAATTTTACTGGGCACATATCACTCAGTGCGCCCGTTAAAATATATGCATGTAGGAGCAGTGACTTTTTTCTAAGGTTGATCTTAAAAGTGCTAACTTTATCGTGAACAACCTTTACAAACACTTGTTCTACACAAGAATAAATCCTTAACAGAGGACAGTTTAAAAAGGTTTTTTTTTTTGCTGAATGCTGACACTTTCCAACGACCGCATTTATGTATAACAACAAATCTATGTGTGTGCAACAAAATACCTAATTACATTTCTGTATTGAAAAGATTTAAATTAAAATATTCCATAGTTAGACCGAACTGCTTACAGTGAAAACCACATGACATGTGTTCGCTGTTCCCCGCCATGCCTACCACAACCGGCGACTTAGGCGATTATATATATATATATATATATATATATATATATATATATATATATATGCGATGATGTGTAATCGGTGTGTGGTGGCAGTGATGAAAGCTTGTGCGCTGCACCCACCTGACCCTGACAAGGAAGCAAAGACATGTCACGACAGTTAAAACCAGCGTAGTTCAAATCCCACTTTGATCAGGTGCTGTTAAGGAACCCACGCGTACAACTATGCGACGTGAGACAATACAAGAGCACACAATGATTTTTTCACAGCCGCAAAACAATGCGAGACAAATGGTTTTCGCGACTCATCGCTATCTGTGCTGCGTGTCGAACGAAGCAAATCACGTTGCTGCATCGGTATCTGGCACCGAGCACAAGAACTCTCTCTCCGCCTACACATATCGAGCTCCTACACAGCGTCTAACACAGGTACAGTACGTCATCGCTACCGTAGAACGTAAGACGAGGCGAGAGTGCACGTTTCGAGTTGAAAAGAAAAATAACGAAAACTCGAGACTCCACGGCACTTGACGCGCGACAGCGCGCATCGTAGGCGCCGAGTAGGATTTCAGCGGGGGGGGGGGGGGGGGGGGGGGGGGCTGTTGCCCTTCATGTTGCTCAGTTTGTACAAGCAAGTTGTTTATAACTTACGGCAGACTGCTTGCCTCATTCTTTGACAAATATACACTATCTACCAAAAAGTAATTGGGCACCTGTCCGCAATGTTTGCTCGGTGGTTGTCACCCCGTTAGAATCTCGTAGGGCCACCTCTTGCGGCTATAACAGCAGCTACCCTGTCTGGCATGCTCTCTAAGAGTGTTTGCAGGACATCCACGGGGATTCGTCGCCATTCCTCTTGCAACCATTCCATGAGTTGAGCAATGGATTTTGGCCGCGCCTAACGAGCCCTCACCCGGCGATCCAATTCGTCCCAAAGATGTTCTATAGGGTTGAGGTCGGGGCTCTGGGTAGGCCAGTCCAATCGGCGAACATTGCTGTCGGCCTACCACTGCATAGTAGCCCTTGAAACATGGCACCTGGTATTGTCCTTCTGGAAGTAACACGGGTCCATTCTGTAAAAACGCCACAATGTTGGGAGAATTTCACTATCCAGAATGTTACAATAGGCCTCTGTGTTCATGCTAACACGGACAAACGCCAGCGGTCCTACGCCGAAGGCCGTGAAACCCAAGTCAACTGACGTACTGGATTACCTATCTTCACGGGTGCCTATTACTTTTGGTAGATAGTGTAACTTGTTTCCAAGACATTTTATTTTATTTAGATTTCTCGCACCGCGGTTTACACAACAGTTAAGTTTAACACACGTGCTTGCCATAACCACACGCACGGACACACAACAAACAATAACAGAGAAAGAGAATTAGGGAAAGAGAGAAGGTAATAATATGAATTGAAACGTGGGTTTGTTCACAGAAAGTTTGAGGCTTGGAAACAAGAAGTCTGCACCTATGGCATGTAGGTTCGGTCCGACGACCCCAGTTCGACTCTACCAGAGGCTGATCCAGGGTGCTTTAGAAGAGATAATACACACACACAGTTACTCTAGTTTGTGTAGCAACAATATATTTAACTATGATGGTCAAGGCCACAGAGCAAGCAAGGAGGCAAGAGCGGACACTTCCATGTTGTAATGATCTTCCTATTTTGAAGTCTTTTTCAGGGGTGGTAGGTGGGTGGTATGTGCCTGGATTAATACCAACAGCAGCTACGTATTACGAAAAATAATCACCTAGTATAACAAAACAAAAATAGTAGTTTTTAACGATTATTTTTGTAATGAATACGCTTCAGTGAAGTAGTTAATAAGCAGGTGGTGTTCAATGTTTAATAAATTAGCTTGTTTACAAACAAAAAAATTTATTGTTTTTCTTTTAGACTGTTGCCGGGTAGCAATTACAGCATGTTTACTTACGGCTCGATTATTCCTGAGAAGTTTTAGAACGAAGTTTTAAAATTGCATAATAAAAAGCTACTTGACTATCACAATTTAGTTGCCGAGTGCTGTTTTCGGCAATAATTAAATATATACCTGTGCTGTTTGTATTAGCTCTTTCTTTAAAATATTTACGTTACCTCCAAATGTGACCAAAACAGAATAGAATAAATCTTGCACAAGCAGTGCAAAAAAAAAAACAGATTAAATATTTCTAATCGTTTTAGTATGTTATTAAATCAGCACCTAAAAGATATGTAGTGGTAAAATGTCTATGTTGGTATTTCCACATACACTTACTTCAAATACCGCGAGTGTAAGCCCTGTATGCTGTCTCGCCCCCCCCCCCCCCCTTGTCAAGGGCGAACGGCACAGGTTAACAACACCTCCCTCCCCCCTTTTGATCCTTTCAATTTCCAGCATCACATAGTTGAGCTTGTGCACCTGTTCACTCTCCTCCTTCGACCTTAATCCCTACCCCCTTCACCCCACACCTTTTCTCATTCTGACGTCACATAGTTACACCAAATACAGCAGAGAACTCTGCTGTATTTAGTTACACTTAGTACCTGTTCAACACCCCCCTCCTCCTGACCTACATTGATATTATTTAAAACAATCCTTCAAGAGTATCAGTAACAACGATTAGTCATTTTGTAAGTGTTGGTAGGTGCAGGTGTCTGCGTTTCCATCTTCCAGTGAGCACTAAGCACGGGACCAGTGTCTACTTACTTTCTGCCACATCACAGGGCTTTATATTATGACTAACAACATCCTTAAATAATGTTTATAAGTAAAAATTTAACTATTAACATTAAGATTTAATTTATTGCCTCAATAACAGTCATGAATCATTTCACATATGCAATGAAATTTCAACTACATAATTCGCTTCACAAACTACCGCATGTCGGCTGCATGTTATCACATAAACGTTTTAAACTTCTGTACACATGGCAAAGGGAAACGATAATACTAGTTCGAACTGCCACAAAATGTACTAAACGTTATAGTTATAAACATACTGACTTTCCATGGGCTCTGACATAACTTCAAACAAAACGTTGACTGGTGTCGCTTCTGTGAAAATATATTCAGCAAAAGCTTTTTACAGCTCCTGACATGACGAATCGAGTTATCACTTCGTGCGAACTTGCGAACACAGTTTTTGCAGTTAAGAATGAGCCGAGATCCATTCTCCAAACATTAACTATCCTCGTGTCTGTGAACATTGTAGGTGAAAGTGTAAATTTTCCCACAGTATCTGCACTGTAGACGATGCGGTGATGTATCCATTACCATTAAGGTAGATCAAATGAATAATCTTTGGTGTGAGAATAAAGTTAACTTCCTAACAGATGTTCACGTCACAATGTCCGAATGACAACTAACTTGTTTTTGTATGATTATACTGTTTTAAACAGTACCAGGTTTCACTAATGACGATAAAAATGTATTCTGCTCTAACATTTGCATGTTAATTTCAGTAGTATAACTAATAATTCACCACGTGATTAAATCTATGTATGTTAGATAGAATATGTCTTTACTTGGTATTCTATCAAATGAATAACGGTTAATTGAATTTTAGGAATGTATAAGGGAGATATATGTGTTTGGATATATTTGGTAGGGAATTTTTTAAGACTTTGTTTACTAAACGATTGTGTTAGTTGGAGGTTAGTCTGTTGAGTAAGCTATTTTTAACTGTGAATGTCTTAACAGTGTTTTAAACATATGTATGTAATACGAATTTCGTTTTTCGCACTAATTTTTTTGTCTGATAATTCGTTATGTCAATTCCATAACTTATATGTAATGAAGTTATTTTTTGTCTCAGGTATCAGTTTACGATTTAAATAATTTGTTGACAGCCGGATTTTATTGTCCTAAATGATGGGTTACACCATTACAAGATGGCAGCTGTTTTCCCTTGTAATGTGCTTAAATTTGAACTTTTAGGGTAAAAGTCGGAATATTGCGATATATAACAGATTTCAGATTCGATAGCAGTCATTTGAAGCTGGATACGTGCTATTTTAGTAATATTACGTCGAAAAAATAGTATTTGTAAATAAAATAAGTTCAAATATACACATTTTATGGTAGATGATTGGGAAGTTTTCGAATAGAAACTTTGGTAATAAGTAAATTTTACTATTTAGAGAAGTCTACATGTAAAATACATATTTTTCTCTGCTATTCGAATAAATATAAATCAGATTGAAAGTAAAATCATGTTCTTTTCGAGCAAGTTTGTTTTAAAGTGATATCTGAAACCTGTGTAAGCCGAATTATGCGTGTTTTTCATTACTTAAATGAAAATTTAGCGAAAGAAAAATATGTCATAGTTGTTATAGTTTTGCTGGAAAATGGGAGAAAATTAAAGTTTATTGGATTAAGATATAAAATTTGTTGGAATTTATTCTGGCGATTATCTTGATTGGATTAATAAAACTTCATTTTAATTTCAGAGATATAAATTTAATTGGCGGGACTTGTGAAATTTTACTTCGCTGTAAGTAAGCCATCCTTTGAATTGGAGAAGAAGTTTTCATGCTACTTCAGTCTTCAAGTGAAAGTAACGGTTTGTTGGTAGAGGGGCAGTCAGATATGCAAGGTCAGTTCAAATTCGTGGGTAGACGGAGGAGGTTTTGTAAACAGGCTGGCTTAGGGAGTAGTCTCTGGAGGAGGAGGGGGTGTGTGGCCTTGGAAAGGGCAGTTCTTCAACCAGCAGAAAATTTGATCTGGGCTGGTGTAGGAGGAGAGGGAGGGGGAGGGCAGCACCGACGTTAACAGTTCTCGCTGGTTGGCGCCGTCTTAGTTCTTCGTAAACACTTTTCCAGGATACAAGTATACATCACCCACTCCTCTGAACCAACTACTCACCGGGTGTGATGGTCAGCGGGCTTAGTGACACGACACTGAACATCACCAGACACGGCATGCAGCAGGCGTCGAAAAGTGTACACATAATATGTGAGTGTTAGCCGCGATTCTCGTTTTAATATAAAAAATGTTATAACTTCTTTTTAATATATCGGGAAATAATTATTTTCGTGTAAACCCCGTTTTTGAGTTCGGTATTATTTTCAACTGACGTTTCTGTAATATCAGTGTCCTAAATTTTACAGACTTAATGTAAAAATGTGTAGTACGTCCGTTATATTAAATAATATATAGTATGTTTGTATAAAGTGTTGCAGGATTAAGACATCCGAGTCTTCTTGTGCGTCAACAGAAAAAAATTGTGTTAAAAGAGAATTCTTCTAACAATAGTGAAACTCGCATTAAAAAATTGTACGAAAGTCTTTAAAAAATTAATTATCGTTTCACTGTCTGTTGTAGGACGAGTAATGTAATAAAGTCGTTAATAGCAGCTTGGTAGGCAAATAGGTTCTGTCAGTCGTAAATTTCAACTCGGCTGCTCTCCATATATATAACAGCTTATAAGCTGGCACACATCATACAATCCAATCATTCATTCACCAGCCTCTGAGGCAGACGGATGTGTTTTGGGGGAGCTCCTGGTGTGATTTCACTACGTGTTTAGTCATTTTCATGTACTTGTGTTCGTTAACCATTTAATTTATTTGGAAACATTCGTTTTGTATTTTCATTAAAATTTCCGAGTTTTTCACCTCAGTCTATAATCAAGCGTAGGTTATGTTTACTCTCAACATAGCTTATAAGTTGAGCGAATGGACGTATATTACACGTTTTCTTTTTTAAGCATGTTAGTAAATTAATGTCTTTTACCATGTGGATTCCATTTCAGAAGTTAGTCACCAGTTTCAGAGGTACTCCGACGTGTTTTAAAATATTGTCAGGTATGTGCGAGAGGCATCAAGTAGTGTCACATTTTTCATCTCTCTTGTGTTTAGGAAGACTGCCGTTTAATTTATATGGACATTTTTTGCTTCGTTAATTAATTTCGTACTGGAGTCATATAATTATGATCGTATAGCACTTGTAGACACAGGTTATTCACGTAGTTGTATTCGTTTGAAATTAGAGATTCGATGAGTCCTTCGTGTAATTTATTCACAGGTAGAACTCGTTTAAACACACTGAAATTTTTTCTCTCGTGTGTAACATTTAATTGCATTCGGAAACAATATTCGTCTATTTAATTGTTTGTCATTAATAACATACCGTATGTAAAACAAATCTTTCAAAGTCGCCTATCTACCAGCAATATCTACAAGCAATATAACTACAAACCCAAAAAATTAACACTTAGGTCACTCTTGCACAAAACTCACCATACACACACACAGTCTCCAACATGCCGCACCTCATTCGAGTGCCACAGCTCCAAGGGTGACGAACTTACCACAGCTACTCCCCACCAAAAAGGAAAGAAAGAAAAGTATAAAGTACAACTATACAGTGATCACGCAGTATTTTTTGATTGATTTATTACATTAAATTAATTGGGCAATCAATCAAATCAGCATACAAAGTTATCCGATGAGAAATTTTAAAAAAAGAAAAAAATTCGATCGGATTAAGGATTAATTCAAAGAGGTTTCATCGGATTAAAATCGGTTTAAAAAAATTTCATCGGATAAAAAAATTGATCGGTTTAAGAACTAATTCAATCAATCAAATCGATAATCCATCGATTAATCCCAATTAATCCTAAGTGAAGTAGAACTGGCCCATCCCTACAACTGACAGTTAATGCTAAAGACGGAATGAGTGCAGTAGAGTTGGTTTGCGCAGAGTGTACTCTTGCAAGACTTTCCCATGAAGTCGACGAACTTCAGAATAAACTGTCGTCGGCTCTACTGATGGGCATACAGCTACTGATGATGGAAATATTGCTAAAGATTGCTGAGGAGGATTGCTAAATATTGAGGAATATTGCTAAAGACTGATCGAAAGACTGTGAAAGATTGATGGAAAGATTGGACGAGTGATGGTCAGGAAGAGCATGAAAGTTATGACTGTCACACGAGCTGCCCTCGTGCATTCCACGTGTCAGAGCCTTTTGGTTCGTAAACCATAGAAACACTATGCTTTTAAAAGTATTGGTAGATGTTGATCCATGCCATGATAGTCATTACCATGCTTGTGCAGAGAGTAGTTTCTCAAATAATGGTGCTTGGTTTTGTCACATAATCATACATTTAAAAAAATCACGAGTAGCATACTTTTAGTCCTACAAAACAGTCGAGATACAGACATCGTGTAATAATTAGACTTCATGAGAGAGGACCGGAAATGTAGTAAGTTAATGGCAGACTTTTGCATATTTCCACTTTACTATACGTACAATTTAAAAAAAAAATGTAATTAATTTAAAAATCTAATAATAAAAACAGATTTTTACTTTGACATACTCTACGCCTAAACAAAGTAATATGATTACTAGAAAGCAATGCATGGGAACAGAGCAATGCCTTACATAAGGGTAGGAAATATTTCCATGTTCAACATATGGTATAGAATTTTTCTAAGTCCAGTGTAACAAAGTCCCTACACACATGAAATATTTAGTCTCTACACAAAGGAAATAATACCTGCAGAGTAAGGCCGACCATGGGAGACTTCCCCGACTTAGGCTATCTGAAACCATGCAGATTGTGAAAATAACCTGGAAGCACATACGTGTGCAGACTCCAGTTATCTGACACTGTGCAGGTGTAGACCTGCCAACACAGATCTTCCCATGCAATTACAGATATTTTTACTTTGACAAGGTCAGCTTCCTGCATGTCCATGAATGTGATGTCTAAATGCCTTCTTGCGATAGACTGAGTATAAGCTAGGGGGTGGAGGCCTGCCGACTAATTAACCAATCAAACATTGATATGGGGGTCACCTCCGAAAAATATAAGTTCTTTTTACTAAATGTTTTAATAATAATGGTTTTAAAATTATTTGGAACTGTTTAACAATTTTTTCGTTCTTACATCCAAAATAGTGGTCATGACATTGGGTTACAAAATCGATGACATCGTGATCGTATGTGCCTTATAAAGACACTCAGTACTTACATATTTAAATGTTTTAATTATAAAAATATATTTAAATTTAACAAATAATTTTCTATTTTTTTATTTTTTGGGATTTTTCGGAGTTAAAGGTCAATGGTCCTGAGTCCACGCCGATACGCTTTCCCTGACCCCAAGGTCATCTGGGTCAGTGATCCAGTTCACCTGCTCCGGGCCTAGTCTGGGTAGTAGTTTTTTTGCAACTGGGGAAAAAGGAAAATTTTTTTTAGGAAAAAATGTATTGAATTTTTGGTTAAAAAATTGATTTCTGAACGGGGGATTTTTTTTGGTCAACACAAGCTATTTCTGAAGTGATTTTTGGATGAAATAAGTGGTTTTTTGAAGTGATTTTTGGGTAAATAATTAATTTTGAGAGAAAACCCAAGATGGCGGCCGTGGCTCCCGGCTCCTGCGCATGAACCGACTTTGCCCTACTGCCTTCATGATTCTAAGTAGTGACCTCGTTTCTCTTGTACGTCTTTCCTTGTTTATGAACACCTTATTTCGCTTGAAGATACTGTGTACAGTCGGCAGACTTATTCCAGCTATGACTGCAATATGGGAATATGATTTGTTCTCGTGGTAGAGGTCGACAATGATGTGTCTCACTTGTGTTGTTTCTTCGCGTTGTTGGCCGACGGCGGATGTATGCACTGCTCCTCCAACGCCACTGCACTGCGCTCGTAGCAAGGTCGCAGTAGCTAGTCGTGGTTGAAGTCTCACACTGGCCAGTACGTGTCCAGTCAAGACGGCGAAAGAAAGTGGTTCCATGTCGAAATGTTCAACTGAATGTCTTATAGTCTATACACTGCTTCTTCACACTTTTTGAATCAAACCTTTGAGAAAGCACCCCTTGAGAAATAACCCCGTGTATGAGATGTTTGGTTTTCTTCTAAATATCCCAAGCGTTGTATACTTCTGTTAACAAAAAAAATACCTTATTTTTGGTGATTGAACTTGTACTTATAGTTTATTTATAAATTATGTTTTTTTCATTTATAATAGATATGAATAAAAACAGGGATAATTTTTATGTGTTTGCAGTGCCTAGTAGAGGCTGTTGTTCGTGGGGAAATGAGTGCTTATGAAAGCCCTGCTTAAAATCTACTTGTATGTACAATGTGTATTCTTCCGCATTATGTAAAATTAACACTGTAGTGGACCTCATCACTTTATTCGAGCGTCGATCAAGTGAAACTGTGAAATCATTAGAAAAGTCAGTATTTTGCAAATCTGCTCGTTTTTTACACTTAGATACATTTAAAAAGTACAAAGCGAAAGAAATAATTAAAGTTTTTACAAATAGTTATCTAACACTTGTAATTTGACGTTAATATACGGAAATATTTCCCATCCATCGTTACCAACTTTACTGGGCGTATGTCACTCGGCGCGCCCGTTATATATGCAAACAGGGGCAGTGACTTTTTCCTAAGGTTTGTTTCAAAAGTGCTCACTTTATCGTGAACAGGCTTTGCGAAAATAGTTATCGTGCAAAGTATTATTAAAGCGAGCGCGCACGAACGCGGTGCGCTGTTCCTCTCATGTATTTTCTAAACTCGGTTAAGCTTTGTTTGCATGAGGAAGGGGAATATTCTGCAAGTATGACTTAGCAGGACTTCAGGACAGTTGGGGGCAACCGTGAATGGACTATAGGTAAGCATTTCTGAACACTGAAATATTTTATTTCGCTTCTTTGTTTTAAGTGGAATAATGAGCACATTTGTAAAATATTTACTGATCTGATAATTTTATAATTATTCTACCTTCTGGCACCCGAACAAAGTGACGAAACAGATTGCGATATTAATTGTGCGTGGCGTGGGCTATTGACTGTGAGGTGAGCACTTTATGAAGCACTCTCATTTGGAATAAGTCAATAAATATATTTTATTGTAGCCTTAGACTACTTCCGAGTGCGGTGGAATGTGGTTATTACTTACACGGCAATATTTACTTTAAAACTGGTAAAGTATAAACAATGGCTGAAAGGAAAAAGTAACTAGCGCCTGAAACGTACTCGCTTTGCCGTGAACAGCATGCTGTATAACAAGTGTTGTTTGGAAGTGCGTGCTAAATGTAACATCGGGGTATGCAGTGTGCACGAGAGCAGAGGCAGTTGCCATGGCAACCAGCTGTGCATGTGACACTATGCCAACTACAAGCCACACTGGGTACAGCAGCGTGGTGAACACAACACTTCTCAAATAAATATTTGACAAATATTCCGGCTATTCCAGTTTTTTGTTAATGGGGCCATTAACATCTCTTCCTTTCAAAGCTAAAGCCCAACAGGGAGGTTGGGGGGTGGGCACTTTGCCCAATAAAACTAACCTAAAGATGCATGTAAGAAGGCGGGACTCGCACCCGGGACATAGGCTACGGAGGTCACTGGGCCATTAACATCGACGACGGCAGTCAAGTGTTACAAGTTGCACGTCTTAACGCCTGCAGTAACAAGCACAATGTTGCAACTAGAGAGAACTGACGTTTGTTTACATTGTCTTTGTGTGTACGATGTGAGAGGACGTAAACGTGGCCACTATAAGTCGCTGAAGAGTGAAGTATAAATAAGGTTATTCAAGGTGAAGTGAGAGAGTACACGATCCCGATTGTTTTTGTTCGTGTTCGAGGCAGAGCGATAAGGGCGACAATAACACGCGCGCCCAGCGCTCCGTCGCCCCTATGCCCATGTCATCATGCCGCGCACTGCAAGTGAGATTTGTTAGTGAGACTATCACGCGCGATAAAAGCTCGCACTTTAAACTATGACTGTGCAGTCTTCATTTCCTCCTGTCTTAAGGAAACTGCGTGGACAAGTTATAAAAATGCATTTTTTTTTTTTAAAGATAAACTTCAATGCCCAAACAATGAATGTGCAGACAATACGCCCGAACTATTAACTCCTAAGGCCCTCCCAGAAGGCACGGTAACCAAAAACTAATATTTTGTTGTGTCCTCAGGCATTAGCTTCTGATGGCGTATACACACAGCGTTAGTCACGTGGTAAGTTTTATCGATATAGATAAACAAACTGCAGGTAAGTTGGAAGCAGGAAGGAGTTATGTAGTACCTGAGCAGCTCCACGACGCAGGAAGCTGTAGTAGGTGAGGACGCCGCCATAGGCCCGTGGTGGAGGTCGTCTCAATAGCGGCAATAGTTCCGCCATACTTGCCGTGCGTGCCCAGCGAACAGCCACTTCACGTCTATCAGCAGCACTGGCTCAGGCCAGCTCGCAGATAACTGACACTCTCCCACACTCCCTGATAGCGCATCACTTCCTCCTCCTCCCCCTCTACAATCCCTCCTCTCTGTGTGAACTTTACCTATCAGATCGTAGGCGCGCGCAGCTCTCGCCATTACATTACGATGTGCACTAAGCGCCGATGACCACACCAAGTCCCCCCCCCCCCTTTTTTTCCCCCCTTTTTTTTCCTCTCAACAACTAGAGCCGCGTTGCAGTGTGTTTCAAACACACATTTCCCACGAAACTATTGCAAGCTGTTAACGGTAAAGTGGGCACTTTTGCGACCACAGTTACTGTTTGTATCCTTCAATCATTTTTTACAATAAATATTGCCATGTAAGTAATAAACTCTGTGTATACATTTCACCGGACTCAAAAGTTAACGTCTAAGGCTACAATAAAATATATTTCTTGACTATTATTCCAAATGAGAGGGCTTCACAAAGTGCTCACTTTACCGCGAACAGCCTATAAGGGTGTATCCAATGTCCCGATCTACGTCAAGAGCGCACACTTCAGCCGAGAGTTCTCGAGTAGGTACTTTCATGTCGTCACGCGCATTATAAACACAATGCGAGATTGTACTCCAAAAAGGCTAAGAAATACTTTTTCTACGTGCTGTATCTCAAAATACACGCTTCCTATACAAACAAAAGCACTCGAGGGCCCTCCACTCAACCTTCCTACACAATTTACACCAATAAAATAATAGCGTCACATGTATAGACAGTGCGACGAGAAGTTTACACGTCAGTTGAGAGGCTTGCGCTTAGAGGCGCCGGGGCACTTGTTGCACGTGGCAGTCTCGCCCTTATCGCTCCCGAGCCGCGTCTCTCGGCCTGCAACGCGGTAATGCGCTATGTAAGCGGGAGCTCTAAGGTTTAAAATAGTGACAATTGCACGAAAGTTGTGCCAAAATACGATATTATAAAAATACATTTCGCATTATTTCCTAAAATATCTATGGAAAACTCGATCGTAAAAGACTAATTTATATAAGTTTGAAAAGTAAAGTGATTCAAATGAAGGTGAAGCCTGCCCTAACATTGACAGACAAATCAGTTTCTGTATTCCTCACAATGTCTCACACAGAGCTCTTAGGCATGCTGGCATTCCACAATAATAAGTAACCCTCAAAGACCACAATTTTATCACGTACCTACGTGTTTTGAGTTGGTGTGCTGTGTGGTATCCGCTACTGTGAACTAAAGTATAGACAACAACAAGAGCATTGAAACAAGGCTTCATTTGTGAGGAAATGCTTCAGAGAAGATAAATATCTTGTTTTATGTTAACTGTTTGCATGAAAACTAATCTACGCATTATCCTCTTCTAATATTGTTTTTAATGAAATCACTCAACTGTGCAGTCACCAACTCTAAAACAATAAGTTGGATTTCAACTTAACCGCACATTAGCGTTACATGGAACAGCTGACGCTACGTACTGGCGAATGCTAACTGATATTGAATGCATGTGATAGTTCGGCAGTGTGCTCGTTTACAGTACCCGGCACCAATGTGCATTAGGTACAAAGTAACAGGTATCTGATAATTTGTGAACCACCTCTACGTCCTGCTTTCCCACGTCGTATATATGCTATAGCCATCTCGCTGTTTCTTTACGATTTGTGAATCAAACCTTTGAAAAATCGCCCCATGTATAACATGTCTAGTTGTTTACTAAATATGCCGTGTATCACAAGCATTAAAGTATATAATTTTTTGTTAAATTGAACTGTTATTTATATTTTACCTATAAATATAATTCTATCTGATTTATAATTAATACTAATAAAAACTAAGAGGAAACAGGTGTATTGGTAATGCCTAGTAAGAAATAGTTCCCATGTAATAAAATATTATCACACTGAGTGCACGAACACGGTGTGTTGTCTCTTCGCAGCAATTTTCCAGACTTGATTAAGCTTTGTTTGCACGTGGCAGAGGAATACCCTGAAGGTAGAACTTCAGCAGGGCTTCATGGAACTCAGAAGTAGCCATGGCGAAAGACAGCAACCGCAGACGGCTAGGAGCTCTCTGCAGTCAATAGTATACTAGAGTAACAAGACATGTATGGTCCAACTCACCAGTTACATTATGGTTATCGCTGTTCTTTGTAAAAGGATAGCTTCGACTGTCGCTAGGCTGTGCGCAGTGCACATCCCTACTTATCCACTACTCCATTTCCGCACTCAGCGATACAAGTCTCCTGAGCACTATCAGAGTTCGTGGGGAATGAAGAAACGTCAGGATGAAAATCAAACAACCAACTTCAACTTCCTAACTTTTTTACAATGTCATTAAAATGAACACAGATTGTATTTACAACATTAAGCTGCCTATCCCTGATATTAACACAATTCAGTGGGCACACGCGATGGGTTACACAGGCTGCACTTACTTCATCCCATCGTTCCGAATGGCTGCCACTCGCGCATCAAATGCCACAGTCCATGCGGCGGTCAATCTCTATCTACTCTACTGATGCTTGCTTGTAGTCACGTTACTACTACTGCAGATTGCGAAGACCAGTGTTACAAGTTTGGTATAGGCTATCCACGGTAAAGTGAGCACTTTTGAAAGCCCTCCCATTTGGAATAATAGTCAATAAATATATATTATTTTAGCCTTAGACGTTAACTTCCGAGTGTGGTGAAATAGGCGCATTGCGTTTATTACTTACACGGCAATATTTATTTAAAACTGTGGTTAAAACATATAAAATTACTGAAAGGAAAAAAGTAACTAGGGCCCCAAAAGTTCTCACTTTACTGTGAACAGCCTATAAGCGCTAGTGTCACGTGTGTATCAGATTTTCTCTATTTTCTTTATTAAAAAACAGGATAATTATTGCAATAATCATAGATCAAATATAAAATAACTTTGTAACCAAGTAAACTCTTTCTTTTTTATTATTCACGTAGCTTAAATTTTAATTGAAAGTTACGTTTTGTAAAACTGCACACCTACCAGCGGAAATGTTCCCTGTGGTAAACTTTCCC
This sequence comes from Dryococelus australis, assembly GCA_029891345.1. NCBI lineage: Eukaryota > Metazoa > Arthropoda > Insecta > Phasmatodea > Phasmatidae > Dryococelus > Dryococelus australis. The sequence goes on along the minus strand of CM056996.1, from coordinate 127,905,726 downwards.
ATACTGACCTGGGCAGGCAAACTACCCTCGCTGGTCAGTCCCAACATACCACTCACCTGGCGCCAACTGCCATACAAGACTGCCGTGCCGACACAGAGCCACGCCGCCCGCAACTTATATAGCTGTGCTGACCTGGCCCAGAAGGTTCTTCGCATTTCGAGTCCTACTCGACAAAGTGGCGACTAGACATTTCGTGCAGCGACTCCAATGTCGTTTACTCTCCCAGAGATGAGAACAGCATCAGTCCTGATAGCGTCATCAGGCACGTGTTGCTTCGTCTACCCTTCTCCCCTTACCAGCGAAGCCACTGAAGGACTGCAATATGCACTACCAAAGACAAAGAGGAAGGTCACGAATACAAAGCGGCCACTCGTAACAATATTGTTACATGTCGCTGGACTGCGCCGCTGACCTTGGCCCATCCCGCCGAGCGGGCGGAAAAGGACAGAGTAGTTTGACAATTTGTGAACGCGCTCTCTATCAGTTGCAACCGACGCCGTGGCGGCGGCAAGTCAACAAAGGAATGTTTACAAAGCGTCCCTGTTATGTCTATCAGGGTGTGTGCTGCTCCCGATCTTGGGTATCGAGTGTCTTTGAGGCACCTGAAAAATGTTCTGGAATACTGGCCTCGCTTCTCTCAGGTGAACTCGGGGTGCGGCGAACCTTCCAGGTCAAGACCAGGGGCTATACAAGGCGAGTCGGGCCTCCGAGCTGGTGTAACACGCGAATTTTACCCAGGCGATTATTACCCCCTAAATGCCTGAGTGGCAGCACGTGTCAAAGCAACTTGGCGGTCCGCTGACAACCGCAACAGCAGTATAACACTGTTTACAACCCTCGGCTGACCACGATACATTAGGTTGACATTAATTCCAGAGAGCATTACCCTCGTCACTTTCTTGTCAGACAGTGTCCCTTGGTAGAATAACAATTTAAGGAACAAATGTAGCCCCCTAGAAAATAAAATTACTGTTCAAGCATAGCCACAAATTACGAAACGAGCCAGAGTCATCAGCGCCAGCAGAGGAGATAATCAACAAAACAATGATTCAAGGTATGCAGGCAGTTTTTTGTAGGTGGTGGCCAGAAACGGTCACGCAACAGCGAAGCTCGGAGTTTCCCAAGAAATGATATTCAAGCGCGATAATGTCGTGTTGTGTAATAAGTAGAGTGGAATTGTACCACTTTCCAAGAAAAAAAAAAATCCGGAAAGCCCCTCTTCTGATCACCTCTTTTCTTTCGGTAAGGCACCCCACTGTGCCAACATCTCACCAATGGTATAATGATGTACTTAGTACATTATTTTCCTGTCTCGATCGCGAGGGTGTCCGTACTTTCCTACCTGGAGGTAAAATTCGCCGGTTACATCGATATTTGTTTAATGCAGGAGTTTCAGCGAAAGACGATGAGCGAGCAGAGAAGCGAGCGGCGAGACAAGTGACAAGCAGGAGGAAAATCTGTGACTGCGAACATCATAGCAGTGAAGAGTACGACTGCAGGCTGTGCTATTGGACTGGATACGCCAGTGAAAGACATTATAGACTGTTCACTGTAAAATGCGCACTGTTGAAAGCCCTGCTTCATATCTACTTGTACGCACGTTGTGTGTTCTTCCGCCTTACGTAAAATTAACATTACCATGGGCCTCATTATTTTATTCATGCCTCGGTCAGGCGAAACAGTGAAATTATTAGAGAAGTAAATGCGTTACAAATATGTTAATTTTTACACTTCGATGCGTTAAAAAAATGGGAAGTGAAATAAATAATTGAAGTTATCACAAATGGTTACCCTAACACTTTTTATTCGAAGTTAAGGTATGTAACTACTTTCCCTCCATCGTTGCCAACTTAACTGGGCGCATATCACTCAGTGTGACCGTTAAAATATATGCAGGGAGGAGCAATGACTTTATTCTAAGGTTGATTTCAAAAGTGCTTACTTTATCGCGAACAGCATTTATCAATGATGGCAACAGATAGACTGAACACGTGTTAATGATGAGTGACTGTAACTAAACAGACACATTCAGAAGGACGTTAATTAAGCGTTGAAATAGACATAAAATACTGTGGTCAGTCTTGTAAATAATAGCAGTGTGAATAAATCAGAAATCAAATTTAATTCATTTTTTTAAATTAATACCTGTATTCCTCACGAACTCAAATCTGCTCCTCGGGTGTCCTTGTAACAATATTGTAAGAGGTTCTCCGATTGTAACACCGAGGTCTTGGGAGTCGACGAAGGTGATACGACAGGGGTATGGAGCAACGGGGGGAGACGGGAGCTGGCCGAGAAAACCCACCGACCAACAGCATCGTGTAGCGCGATTCCCACGTGCGAAAATCCGGTTCGACTTGGTGAGAGGCGAGCGCTGTAGCCGCAGTTCAAATGGTAAGTAAAACTGCCACTGGGCGTGTTGAAATATTTGTGACGTAATTAGAAATTTTATCTCTTACTTGCCATTACATAAATCAGGTGATGCACAAGTCATTAATTTCTGAACTGTGCCTTGTTGATGTCAGCTGCGGCTAAATTGGAAACGTCATCCTTGTGTTGAGGATGAGCAACTCGCCGTCCAACAATAGTAGAGATGACACATGTGTGTGCTGCAAGGCGAGAACAGAACAGCAGTTCCAAGAAGAGAGTGACATGGCTGGCAAGCGCCTTCACTGACAGCCCGACCCACCAAGAGAAATTCCGAGCCCTTGAGCTGTAGTGCTGTAGGCCACCCGTACCCCCTCCCCCACAAAAATCAACCATTTACAACGACATAAATGGTCGTCATCGATGCATAAAAGTTAATAAGTTTTGAGTGTCGAAATTAGATTTTTATGTAATACTTCGTTTTATAATGAACATTTACGAGCCGGGCCCGACCCAGGGCCCTGAGCTTTGTAAACCCCCCCCCCCCCCCGGCCCGAAAAACCATAAATTTCAGTCATTTAAACTAGCAAATGATGTCCCGTGTACGAATGTAGCTTTTAACTACGGTATTATTCGGGAATTCTCTAACATGCATCGTGTTACAATTTTTTCTCTTTCTCTCTCTCTCTCTCTCTCTCTCGGTAGGTTAAACGAAGCTCGTTAAGGGATGGAGGTATTAATTAAATACGAGTTAATTATAATTTTCTAATTGTATTTACAATAACTATAAACAAAATACTCTCGACTCAACATCTCACAATAAATTGATCTCACTTACTGTTTACAATCAAGGACTTCGATTAAAACAATATATAATTATCCCTAAGAAATCAATGAAAATAAATAATTAAAAATGAGTCCCAATAGACAGTGTATCAAACCCTATTCAATTATTTTATAAGTTATATGTCAATATTTGACAGTTCAAATATTTACAATAAAATCCGTATTGCATGTCCATTCAGTCCCACCTCAGTTTAGTCCAAGTCTCGCCAGTCCGCAATGTTCTAGGGTTCTCAGAGCGCCCTCGCGCACAGTAGGCTTCACTCATCGGGTTTCACGCCCTCTAGTCCATTCACACCACAAACACCTCGCCCGCCGGCGCCACGCAATCTCTCATCGTCGTCAGCACCTAACTTCGCATCCGCACTTGGGCAGATGGCCTCCGCCAATACTAGTGGCCGCTGCGGTATTTATAGGATGGTAGGCCGTCATCCAAAAATTTCGCTAATTCCCTAGTTGAACCAAGTGTCCTAATTCCCAGAATATTCTTGCGCCTCAGTCAGCTTCTTTAGCGCGAGGAGGAAGGACTGAGGCGCCAGCCAGTCTCGCCGCTGTCAATAATTCACAGGCTTCCCAGACGAAGGGAAAGCAACAAGGCAGCGAGCACGCCGTTCAAGAGGAGGGGAGGATCGGGGTTGGTCACTTCCCACAGTGCCAGTTGCAGCGTGTAACAATATAATGCACGAGTGGTGGCGTATTTTCTGATTCGCGTGTTCCTAACATCTACTGTGTCATTGTTTGTTAATATCCACGAGTGACTGATTTGTTTTGTGGTTTCAATTAGCGTCGTGATCTAAAACATGCAGTCGTGCTTCAGTCCTTATAATTTCGTGTACAATTTCCGTGCGCAATTAAGCGTATTATTTATTTGTTTTCTATACACCGTGCTCTTGAGTATCAGGGTGTGATAAACGATGTTTTTATGTTTCGTTCAATATCATTTTGTGTTCAAGATTTGTGATAATTTTCTGCTGCAATTGTAAAACAGCAGTTTCATGGAAGACAGCAAACGTCCGCCACTCATACAAACAGCCAGTTTTCAAGGCGTATATTTTTGTTACAAACAGACAAATTTCTGAGGTGTGGTGGTATTCTGTGACTTGTACCATTGTAGTGCTTAGGCACGTGTTCACTGCGTTGTTTGCCACGAGAGGGCAGCAGTGTCGCAAGATGCGCGAGTGGAGATGTCAGGCGAGGCCCAACTCCGAGAACCATCACTTCATAAAATATGGCTTTATGTGTTTTGGTTAACATTACTCATGCTACAAACTTCCAATTATGTTTTACACAATCAATTCGTAAGTCGTGTGTGTAGCTCAGTGGGTTAGTGCGTGGGTTTGCTGTAACACTTCAATATTTATAACTTTATAATGATTATCATATGTCTCTAATTTGATTTAAATTCCAAACTGTAATGTTATGTACGGTGTAAGATGTTTTACGTATGTTCGATGTGAGATGTGTATAATTATCTAGTTTGACAGTTGTGTTGTTTGTACTATGTGGTTTCTTTGCATGGAAGTTTGTCTATGTAAATAGCACCACTTTTGTTTCTCAAAAGAATGAGGTCACACCAGCTGGCCTATCATAATTTATTGATTTTCGAAAAATAGCGTTTTAGAACAGAACCTTTTCATTCAAATTGGAATCAGCGGGGCCAGCACGGAAAGAATTACAGTCCCGAGTATTGAAGTTAATTTCTGATCTTGATTGATAAACGATTGATATTTACGATGGAAATCAAGATTAGCAAATGCACTTAGTGAAATGCTAAGCCTTAGCAGCAGTTAAAAGAAGAAGTATTTCAACATATATGATGAACCACTACGGAAGGACGATCCGATAGAGGAGGACTTGGGAGGACCGACTTCGAACCAGGGACAACGCGGTGTCTGGCACTTGCGAGAGCCATTGGCTGCGCATCCTGGCGAGTCCCGGTTCTACGTCCACTTGGGTTGTTCCGGCCCGCAGAGGACGAGCTTATTGAGGACCACCAGGGGATGAGCCGCCAAGGAGGAACGGGAGAGCTGCTCCTGTGTTCTGCCAAGTTCTGCACACGTGAAGGATGACTCCCTGACTTCGGCGCACTTGCAGTGATTTTCCGCTGTCTACACAGCTAAATTGCACTTCTCCCCAGGAAATTAAACCAATTTCAGACACCAGTACTTATAAATTCAATTATTGGCAGTAATATGGTAAGAAATGTACAGGCTGGTGTTGTCTGTGATTGAGAACTAACATAACATTCCACAGCTAACTAACATTTATTCAAACGTAAAATACAATTTTGAGTTTTTTTTCATTATTTCGAGATAACGTGAACATGGTTCTTGTTAAATGCACTTAATTGCATTAAAGCAAAGATCATTTATTTGTTTCTTTTGATTTGCTATATTTAAGAACTCTTGATTATTCATAGAATTAGTTGCCCAGTTATTAATCCAAACATAGTTTTGTATGCTATAAACTTCAGAGATAATACAAGTCTAGATAAATGTATTGATTTTAGTGGCAGCATAATACATACATACCTATATTTTATCATTACACCACATATTTATATATTCAATAACATGTTAGAGAAATAATATTTTATCGCCAAATACAAGTGGTCATTATAAGTAACACCATAGTGTGTTACACCGCGCTGCGCAATTTTAGGTTTTAGAGTTCAAATATCCGTCGTATAACACAATTTTTTTAGTTATTTATATGATATATTATTGCTGTTTATAATTTAAGTTAGTGCCAGAAAACGTTTGTGTCTAACAAATCTTTGTCTAAAAGCAATTGTACAGTGCAATCGGCTGCCTGTGGTTGTTTGATTTAGCTTTGGTTTGTATTATTTGTTAGTATTACTGCGTTTAGACAATTATATATTCTAGAAATAAACGTTTTCTGGCAATAACTTAAATTATAAACAGAAATAATGTACCACATAAATTATTTTGAAGGAAAAAAAAAAGTGTTATACAGCGGAGATTTCAACTATAAAACCTTAAACCGCGCAGCGCGAACCCAAGCACTGATCCTCTGAGCTACAGACACATACTGCATAATGGACAGTCACGGAATTATCTTCTACTTTCTAGGTCAAAATTACAGAAGGAAATTTTTTATATAGTTTTGAGCTTTCGAACATTTCGTGTTGCGGTGACTGTGGACGTATGCAATATGTTTAGACAATTGGTTGCTGATCCCGCTGATAGGAAATACCAGTGTATTCTTTGGAAAAATTCAGCGGATGACCCGGTTAGCATATACGAGCTGAAAACAGTCACGTATGGACTGGCTTCTTCGCCCTTTCAAGCCCTCCGCACCTTGCAGCAGCTTGCAACAGATGAGGGTAACAAGTTTCCACTGGCTGCTCTTGCTATACTCAATGATGTCTTGGTTGACGATATAGTTACAGGAGCTGCAACCAACTGTTGCTGATGCTCAGCTGCTAAAATCTCAGCTCCTCGGACTCTTGTCAATAAGAGGGTTCGAACTGCACAAGTGATGCTCCAACCATGAGGAGCTCTTGGATGACCATCATCATGAAAGTGACAACATCTTTCGTATGTTTGGTTGCTCTGATTGTGACCAAGAAGGATGTATATAGTTCCACATCTGGAGAGGCCCTGGTATAGGGCAGGCTGCAAGGCGAGGTGAAGCCAGTTATAGGCTGTTCACGGTAAAGTGAGCACGTTTGACGGCCTCGTTACTTTTTCCTTTCAGCCATTTTTTACACTTTAAACATCTTTTTTAATAAATATTGCCATGTAAATAATAAATACAGTGTGTATATTCCACTGCACTCGGAAGTTAACGTCTAAGGCTAAAGTAAAACATACTTATTGACTATTATTCCAAATGAGAGGGCTTTCAAAAGTGCTCATTTTACCGTGAATGGCCTTTATCGGCGTTTACTCCCCGATCCCTACGCTAGAAGTAAGCGAAAACGGCCATAGTTGGCCTCGCGCTGCCGAATAATCTTTCAAACTAAATTCGCTACCACACAAAACTATTCACCCAAATGATTTGAAACTTTTTCTGGAAAATCGTCAAACCTTTCTGCCGAAGATGCCGTAATTATCTTTCGGAATGTTAAATGTTTTTGTTTTAAATAATTATAACGTAATATGTTGATAATTTCTGCAAATCCACAGAGGAAAAAGTAGCATAGTGGAAACTTTTTTGTTTCTAAAGATAGGTGGGGGAATGTCGCGTATGAAATGGAGGAAGCATCAAATTTTATTTATATACCTCTCTCAAAGCATTTCTCCTGGTGCTTATATATTTGCGGCGTGTTATAGTTGAGGAATTGTTCAGTCCCTCGCGACAGCGCAGCTGCATGATGCTTTATGTTAGGAGCGCGGTTACAGTAAAAACTCAATGAACTTGTGATTATGAGTATGTTATGGCAGTCATATTTAAAATTATTCAATTGTTGCCAAATTGAAATACGTTCCTACACATCTGCAAATTAATACAAAAATAGTAATATGCTAGCCTAAAACACTCGTGTAATTTTATATAATCATTTCCATTGCTTATTTTAAATCAACGACGTGATGGATAACGTAGCAAACTAGCTGGTAAGTGTATATACTCAGGCCGTTTGATTCCTTTAGGTGGCCAGTTAAAGCTGGGAAACATTCCAGCGGTTCAAGGCAGCGCAACTACATCTTCTGTTTAGTAATAGTTACAAGGAATTAGTTTTTGTTTGCCGGAAGTCACAAATTATGAATTTGCCTAAAGCATACTTACAATTGCTGATATCGATAATTCTTATTAACCATAATTTGACTGTTTGACATCACCTGCAAGATGTCATTTGTATTTATTACTAATAGTCCTTTTGATTTCTTATTACATTTGTTTTTACCAACTATTTTAAACCAGCACTTGTCACTTTGTAAAGTGGAGGTACCTAACAGTTTTCTATGATTGTTTTCGTGTCTTAAGTACCCTGGCAATGTTAAAGTTTATTCATTTTGACACTTTCCCTCATGGAAAATACCTTCAGTCACGTGTTCGAACACATAGTTGACTGAATAATTTTATGTAAAGCGACACCACCTGTGAAAAGCGACACCACCTGGTTTCGAATTTGTACAGCCGTACGCACTACAGTAAACTACACTAGTAACACGCCAGACACGCTGTTCTAGTCTGAAAGACAGTCTGTGTTCCCTAGAAATACGCTCTCGTCCTCTCCGCTTTCATCCCTTGTTCGCCTCCGGCAGGCTTCACCCCCACCCACTCTAGCAATGGCCTCTCCAGTTATTATATACGTCCTCCTTGTTCGTCACAGGGTTTTCGACGTCTGGTTCTTTTGTGCCAAAGTTGGCAATAGCCAGCTGGTGTTTTAATTTTTGTAAGGTAAAGATTTTATTTTTATTTTGTGTTATTTTAAAAGGCCGGCCTACTGTGTGTGTATATGTATGTGTATATATATATATATATATATATATATATATATATATATATATATATATATATATATATATATATATATATATATATATATATATATATACAATTTATGCCAGTAATAATATTTAATGTAAATATATACAGTATGTTTTATTGTTATTCAAATTTATATTCATATTGCATATATTAAATATTGTATTTATGTCCCGGGAGTGGCCGCTTGAGGTCGCGGTGTGTGTCGGTGGTGGCGGTAGTCCTGTAATGTCACGTGACGCGCGGGCAGGTGAATGCGGCAAGCCCAGTCGATTAGCATGGCTAGCGGGCGGTGTGTGCTGAAGTTTGCGATGTGGCTTAATCCTTCAGTAAGGGACCGCGTTTGCACGATATGAAAGGCGTGTGCTCACGTGGTGTTTAGACGCCAAGAGTCATCAGCCATTTTAATAACCAGGTATAGAGTCGAAGAATTTTAAGTGCCCAAATTTTGCTTGGGCGGTATCGACCTAACAACTGGTTATTTTATGACATTTACATTTTATTACGTGCGCCACTCATTCAGAATTCAACTCTCATTTGCTGCACAGAATTGTACTTTAAAAATTTAAATATAATTTTCTTGGTGCCCATAGATTTTATCATGCAATATTTTTATGAAGTGTGTGTGTGTTTAAATCATTTTTGAAGTTTGATAAGGCCCATATAACTGAACACGTATTTTATGACGTCGTATGGAGAAATTGTGTGAATTCACGTGTGGAACTGAAGCTTCTTGTATAAAAGCAAATAAAATCACCAGAAATGTAAAAGATCTTGCTAGTTAGTAGTAGTCTACCTCGAGTGGTATTGTAAGAACTTGTGTGGTTCAATAGCGGACGTTCGCTTGTTTGCCGAGAAATGTGCGCCACACGTCTTCATTTTCGTACTGTTGTCGCTTCGTGCCTGGACATGTTTGTAGTCGCCTCATATTATCTATATTTCACTGCAGTACACGCTTCAACATTCTCATTTTACTCCCACGTTTACTACACACAAAAGCCATAAACAACATCTTACCATTCCAACAGTCACGTCATTAATAATTTATCTCTTAAACCCTCGTGCTTGCTATACTCCGGCTCAAATGAAATAACCGAGTGTATATTCACATAAACTAAAGAGCACTGTAGACGTCGCCCCCCCCCCCCTCAAAGTAACGCGACATGCGGATTATGATTCATGAATCAGACTGATAAGAGCGTGAATGCTTGGCAGTGTTATCTTGTTCCTTCCTCATGCAAACCCAACATGGCTGCAAGGCAAGGCTGCCGACTTCGTGACGTCACTACTCTGTGACGTGCAGTTCGATTCGGCAATACATGCTCACATCAGTATGTTGCATTCGTTTTGCCATTTTGCTCAGCGTGTATTCCACGAAAGCTAGTAAATAGACATATGTTGCGTCAATTATCCATTTTAGCCACAATTTTGGGAGACGCAGTGCTACATAAAAAAAATCTGAATTCATATAGCATGCCCCATAAAATATAATTTTACTATACCTTCCTAATTGTTTGTAATACAAGGATATTACTTTGCATAATGGAATCAGAGTTGATTTATTTCGTATGCATACGCGTTTTGTTATTTGTATAGCTGTTATAGTTAATGGGTAGAGACAATCACTTCTAAGTTAAAATGAACGTTACATAGTTCTGAGTGCTCGAGGATGCTCCTTGCTCATCTGGGAATTGCTCCAAATTGCTCATCCTGCACCCTGCAGACGACCCTGAAAACAACATAGCCAACAAATCGATACACAGCTTCCCTGACAGAAGATTGAGAAAAGAAAACTTTGTGCATTATGGCTGACGATGCTGGAAATGAAGTGGCGACCGAGTACTCGATAGACGAAAGCATCCTTGATAGATAGTTGGGGAAACAAATTACAGCACACACTGACAGACAACTTCGGAAGCAAACGACAGGCAAAAATACACAACACAAAAACCAAATGGCAGTCTTAAACAAGACAGCAGCCTACAACATACAAAAACAAGATGATGGTCTGAGAAAGATGGTTGACAAATCCCTGATTTTGACCCACAAATAATTGACTATCAAGGCGAATTGGTATTGGACGACTTTTATCCACTGTTGGTAGGTTCTTGCAAGATTAAATTATTTGGTGGATTTTTCTCAACATAATGACAAAATAGCTGATTTTTTAGTGGAAAGACAGAGAAAAATAAACAGAATTTCGAGGATTTGCAAGTGTTTATGAAAATTGAGGAAATTTGAAAGGTAATTAAAGAACTTTTTATGTTGATGAGAGACATTATGGGCATTTTAAAGGAAAATGAAGGTGGTTTGAGGACCAGAAAGGAAAAAAAAAATACAGGTAAATTTTATGTCATACAAAATGGCGATGGTGACGTCATCCAATGCCATCCCCAGACACCCGCAACTTTCCTCTAAGATCCCATATCTAACTACCTACATTGCCCCAGAAAATACATGTTTATACTATTGTTCTCCATGGAAGAATCACTTACGGAATAATATGCCGAAATAAGATACATTTTCGGAATGCAGAATTCAAACTAGTGATACTTGATGAATACATAAATTAGAGCGAGATCTGAGGTCTTCAGCTCAAATACCGACTGAAGTTAAGCAACATAGCGATGTTCGTACATGAATGAATATCTGCTATAGCCTATGTAGTTTTGAGTATTCCTAAGCGATGCACGAATATTTAAGAATATACAGGATAATTATAAAGTCCACGAAATATTTCAAAAATTCGGTACACGTAGATAGTTCAGAAACATGTAATAACTGACACACTAAGTGAAAGACAAACACTGTTTTTTTATAAAGTGGCGCCGGCGGGATAGTTAGCAAAGCCGTCGACAGGGGCGCCATTAACCGTAGTTTCTGTAATGGCGGCGAACCAGGTAGAGAAAGCATTTTGTGTACTAGAATTTTCTCGTTGCCAATCGGTACTGTAGTATGTGTGCAAAGAGCTTTCCATGCCACTTACCACAAGACACTGCCCTTTACAACAGCATAATGAAATGGCACAAGAAATTTGAGGAGGATGGTCGTTTATTCGATGCAAAACGATCGGGCCGACCTAGAGTGTCGAAACAGACGGAGGGCAGTGTGAGGGACATGATGCAGCGTAGTCCCAGAAAGTCTACCTACCTAGCTAGTGCAGAATTTAACATCCGTTAGTCAACCGTGTGGAATATCCTTCGTAAATAGTTAAGAATGAAGCCGTACACATTGCAGCTCCTGCAAGCCATAAGCCACGACGACAAATTGCTCCGACTGCAGTTCTGCATTGATATTCAGAACCATCTGGAAGATGATGGCTTCGGAAACAAATCGATCTTCAGTGACGAAGCAACTTTCCATCTTTCAGGGAAGGTCAACCGACACAACACACGCAGTCGGAGAATCCACATGCAACTCTCGAGCATGTCCGGGATTCGCCGAAAGTGCCATTCTGTGCCATGTCGACCAAATGGCTTCTTCACTGAGAGAACTGTCAATGGTGTGACCTATCTCGACGTGTTGCAATTGCAGCTCATGTCGCAACTGGAAGCTGATGGCAGGGATTTCATCTTCAAACAAGACGGTGCCCCTCCACATTTCCACAATCTTGCACGAGGTTAACTGAATGAGACGTTGCCGCGTCGCTGGGTAGCCGCGTCGCTGGATAGGCCGTGTGGCGGCCGCTGACCTGGCGCCACTCCGGTGGCCACCACGGACTTGACGCTTTGCGATACGTCACGGATCAAGTTTATGTTCCACCTCTAACACAGAAACTCGATGACTTGCGACACCGCATCACCGCAGCTGTTCGTACTGTCACTCCTGATATGCTGGGTCGTGTATGAGCAGAAATTGACTACAGATTATATGTGTGCCGTGTGACGGACATGTAGAACATCTATGAAGGCTGCAAAAAAACCTCGGAGAGTTTGTCAATCACGCAGTGGGTCAGTTAACACATGTTAACGAGCCATTTAAGTGTACCGATTTTTTTCTCTCGTCAACTTTATACTTAGCCTGTACTACTAACAACAGCTAGTAAAGACAAATAAAATACAAAATAAAAACTTAAAAAAAATAGTAAAAAGTGGAATCACAAGAAAAATTCTACAAAATAAAAGTATACATGGAAGCAAATTAAACTTCAAATGGATGCCAAACTCTGAAGTGCCAAGCAATGTATAATACTAATTAAATAATTTTAAAATAAAGCGTACTGTTCTTCCTGGTCGACAAAATAATACAGGAAAAAGCGCACCCTCCCTGGAAGTATACGAACCACCACCTGCCGACACAGAGGACTACCGAGCCGATCCGAAACATGCGACCTTCTGGCTTTCTACAGCAAATATTATTCAAAACTAATGCGGCCAAGACATACACCAATAATGCAATCAACTACTGAAAAAAAGACTACTACTTAAAATTCAAGTAAAGAATTCTCGCGAAAATCGCATGCTGCAGAAACGTTCACAATAGGATTATGGGAAGTCGAAGGTAACGCGACCCAAAGTCGGAGTCTACCGCCACCATTTTGGAATTTCCCTATTTTCCCCTTTTCTCTAAAAAATTTCCCTTTTCTCTCAAAACTTATCTTTTTTCTCCTTAAAAATTTCCGTTTTCCTTAAATAAAAAAAAGCACCGATCCTCCCAGCTGCAAAAAAATCCACAGAAAGGCAATTTACAGCCCATTCAAAAATGTTGGGAGGATCGTTTCCAAGAGCAGAGTTGATTTTGTAGGCATAACGTATGCCAAACCGATACGAGAGATCCAGGAACTGAGCCAGACCTAACCTTGAGCCATCTTAGCCGCCATATTGGGTGCAGGTGACCTTGACTCCATGACCTTGAACAACCTTGAACCTGAAAATTACTAATATAAACACAAAAAATTTCATTAAAAATTGATATGATTATAAAAATTCCCAAAAAAAATAATAAAAACTTTAAAAAATTATTTAAAATCGCAAAAATTCCCAATCATCCCAAAAATCCATAACTTTTAAAAAATTATATAAAATCCCATAAAATTACAAAAAATATATATATAATATATTCATAGTTAAAAATTTATTTTAAAACTTACACCCCACTACCTTTACCTATACTCATTCCGCCGTATGCGGCCAACCTGTTTTTTTTCCGCCTGTAATTTGTTTATACATTGCTGGAAGGCCGTCATCTTGGTTTTTCATCTCATTTATACATTCATGAGGATGCTATATTGGATTTCATATGTTTTCATAACCTAGGTGGCGTTAGTGTATTAATTCACCAACCAGGAAGCAGCCATATTTGTTTAGGTTTTTTACAGTATAGGTTGTGCTGCCGGCGCCCTTCATGTTGGATTCTGTTTTCAACACATAGGTGACGTTTATTTCTAGATTCAGTCACCCAGTCAGCTGATAGCACTCATATTTACAGACAGGAAAAATATGTAATGTTTAACTCCTATAAATTAAAATATTTTTTTTAATTAGCAGTATACCTATATATATGATGCGGGACTTCGACTACCTGCATAATTTACTAAATATATATTTTTTATTAAAAAATTTAAAGTTGTACAGTTTTAAAAAGTAATTTTATTTAATTATATAATTGTACATATAATACAATGGTACTTTATACAATACTTTTTAATTGGATTTATTTTATTTCTGTGCCTGTTAAATTTTAATTGTATTCTATCAAATAAAAAAAACACGAAATAAAATACAATGTTATTCACAGACATAGTGTATTAGTCACTCATGCCCTCCAGAAAAAATTACAATATTCTTATATATATATATATATATATATATATATATATATATATATATATATATATATATATATATAAACACACACACATATATAAAAACACATCTCCAAAAGATCCGTCCAGTCTTAGTCTGAACCACTGCGTCATCAGGGTCACTTTTACTATAATATTTTTAATTTCAACCATAATGTACGACGACATGTGCACTTTAATTGTGCCTGGAATCCGTGCTGCATGTCATATTTGTGTGCAGGTGCGGTAAGCAGTCCAGACGTACTGATAGTTTACTTACACATGCAAAGACCTGTAAATGCGAAGTGCATTTCTCAACAGTACCTCGGTACCAGGTTTACTGCAAGCAGGCCCTTCTGACTTCAGTACTTGTTCTCAAAAATGTAGTTAACTATATAACCTGCCCTGCACAGTGTCTCGGTGTAGTAAATGTCACGATATTTTCGCGCAAGGACAACACGAGTGTGAATAGCGAGATACTCAAGACTATAACTTACAACAAAGTTGCATATATTGATATGCATAACCGCATATATATAATTAAAAAATATTGTAATTTTTTTCTCGAGGGCATGAGCGACTAACACATTAATTGAATTTAAAAATGCCTGTAAAAATTTGTATTTTATTTCTTATTTTATTTTTACTTTTCCAGAATATAATTAAAATTTAAAAGGCACAGAAAAAAAAAGTAATTAAACAGTATTGTATAAAGTACCATTGTACTATATGAACAATTATATAAGTAAACAAAAAATACTTTTTTAAAACTGAACAACTTTAACTTTTAAATAAAAAATTATAAATTTAATAAATTATACAGATAGTCAAAGTTCCGCATCATGCATGTAAAGTATACTGTTAATTGAAAAAAAATATAATTTTTTTAATAGGAACTAAACATTACATATTTTTCCTATGTCTATAAATATGAGTGCTATCAGCGGACTGCGCGACTGAATCTAGAAATAAACGCTACATATGTGTTGAAAACAGAATCCAGCATGGAGAGCGCCGGCAGCACAGCCTATACTTTAAAAACATAAACAAATATGGTAACCCCCTGGTTGGTGAATTAATACACTAGCGCCAACTATGCGATTAAAACATATGAAATACAATATGGCGTCCTCAGCAATGTGTAAACAAAATGACAGACGAAAACACCAATATGGCGGCCTCCAACAAAAAAATATGGCTGCATACGATGGAATGAGTATAGGTAAATGGTAGTGGGGTGTAAATTTTTAAGTAAATTTTAAAATAATGGTATATAATTATGTTAATGGTAATTCTAAATAATTTCTTTAATTAATAATTGATGATTTTAGGAACTATTCGGGATTTTTTTAATAATTTTTTTTTTAAGTTTATATGGTTTTATAGGTCCCTTTTTAAAAGAATTTTCGGGAGATTTTAGAGTTCTTTTCCAAGTTTTTATGAATATGTTGGGATTATTTAGGAATGTTAGGTTCAAGGTCATTCAAGGTGATGGGAGTCAAGGTCACTTGCACCCAATATGGCGGCTAAGATGGCTGACAGAACTAAGGATGGTTCATGGTTACGTCTGGCTGTGATCCTGGATCCCTTATAACACTTTGGCATACCCCAAGCCTATAAAACCAATGTGGCCGCCACAGCTCTACTATCGAAGGCGATCGTCCCAAAACCTCTTTAATTAGCTGACAATTGCCTTTGTGCGTATCGTTTTTGCAGCTGGGAGGATCGGTGCTATTTTAGGAGAAAAAAGAAAATGTTTAGGGAAAAGAAAAATTTAGTAATTTTGGGGGGAAATGGAAATTTTTACGGGAAAAGGGAAATTCCGATATGGCTGCGTTCGGCTCCAGCTCCGGTCCCGAGTCCCGTTTCCTTCAACTTTCCATAATCCTAATACTATTCACTAACCCAAAAAAAATAACATGTCAGTGTATTTTCCAGGATTCAAGTCGGGTTTTTTTTTTTTTTTTTTTTCCTTCTGTGTTGGCTGTGCCAGCGGCGTAGTGATATGATTACACAGTATTGCCGGTGTTCCTTCTGCTACAAGATCTGTAATCTCGAGCGGTAATCGCCGTTTGATTGAGTGAACAATTTCCAAGCCTGCCCTCGTGCAAAGTGCCACAAGTCAAGCGAGTTGCATCAGCCGGACCCCATTCGCACGCGCACATATACGTGTAGGGAAGGCCTGGTCTGCGTGTACGTTCAAACACAACGCACTAAAAGCTGTTCACGATCAAGCGAGCACTTTTGAAATCAACTTTAGAAAAAAGTCATTGCTACTACCTGCATGTATTTTACCTAGTAAAGTTGGTAATAATGGAAGTAAAGTAGTTCCATATAACTACGTCGACTAAAAAGTGTTTGGTAACAATTTGTGATAACTTAAATTATTACTTTTGCTCTATTTTTTTCTAATGCACTGAAGTGAAAAATAAGCAGATTTGTAAGAATGTTTACTTTTCTAATCATTTCACAGTTTCAATTGACCATAGCATGAATAAAGTGATGAGACCCATGGCAATGTTAATTTTACCTAAGGCGGATGAATACGCATTGTGCATACAAGTAGACCTTAAAGCAAGGATTTCAAAAGTGTTCAGATTACCGTGAACAGTCTATACTCGGCAATGCAGGTGAGAAAGCGCCGTTCAAAACACCTATCACACTAAGCATTTCCTTACTCAACAAGTGATTACTGCTGTCAATATGGGACGTGAGCCGAGAACGGCTGTAAACATCACAGCCTTGCCTGAGGGCCACAGCCGTCACACACAAATAGCTATAGCTAGTCCACCGTCGAGCGAGCGCTTGTGACGTCACCCTTGTCAGCTTGGAGTTGACCTCAAAAGGGGCTGAGGGAACAGGAGAGCCACGAGAAAACCCGCCAACCAACGGCATCGTGCGGCACAATTCCCAAATCCGAAAATCCGGAAGTGACCTCGCCGGTAATCGAAACCGGATCTCCTTGGTGAGGGGTGGAGGGGCAGGGAGTAGTCTGACCACTACACCGTTGTACGTGATTAAACAGGAGCGCATTAAAACTCATTTTGATTGCTGATGACGGGAAGTGCTTATCGTCTTATTAAACGCCTGAAGATTTCGAAAAAGAAGTCTGCTTGCATTGGTCTGTAATGTATCTGCGTATAAGAACAGGCACAATAGTAACGAAGTCCAAAACAATCTATTTCAAAGTGCAATAGATAGATAGAAGCAACGGGGGGGGATAGAGGGGGGATAGAGAGAGAATGCAGGGTGGTACTCACCTGGTTGGACACTCTCAGAGACAGTATGCTCCAGGCCCTCTTCATGGCGGCGATGTCAGCAGATAAATGAGACTAGCCGGCCGTGTGTTCCACACCACCACGCCCCCCCCCCCCCCTTTGCCACCTTCAGACCCACCATCTACCGCCTCAAACACCCGCGATATACGTTGTTCAAGGTAAAGCGAACACTTTTGAGGACCTAGTTACTTTTCACTTTATTTTTTACCCTTTAACCACCTTTTATTAAATTAATATTGTCATGTAAGTAATAAACACTGTGTGTATATTCCACCGCACTCGGGAATTAACGTCGAAGGCCAAACCCCCCTGCCCCCGAGGGTAAAAAAATGTTGGGAAAAGCATCAATACCTACTTTAAAGTAGACTCCGGACAACAGTGCCCGGATACTGATGATTAAATGTCTTTGATAATTTATATGATTTGTATATGATATAACTGACATGGCATGCGATTTATTTGGCAAAGTTAATTAGGAACATTGAAACTTCGACTCCCATATTCCGAAATTTTCGAATTCGTGCTATATTTCGAAACTTAATAATTTGACACAAATATTTACATTTTGTGGTCCTTATAAAAAACTCTTCAGTAAATGAGATAAACAATTATTGTAAATATACGCCTTGAATAACACTACTCCATGTTACCGAATATCGGAAAAATGAAATGCTTGTTATGATTGTGAGCTGTTGTAAAGGACATAAATATTTCCGAGTCCTGCAACATACGTAGCTACAGACGGATTGTCCACCAGTGCTGTATTTTCACAATATTTGGTTGTGGAATTACGCGCAAGCTAGTAGACGGACTATAAGGGCGACAGTCCCTTGTCGCTCCTCGACCTCAGGCGCGCAGTCACGCGCTAGTTGTCAATTTACAACTGTTCACGTCCGGAAGCTAGTTCCTGTTTTTATTTGATTTTCCCATTTTTGAAAGTGAAAAACTGTTAATCAGGTATGAAATTTCCAACCACTTAAACTTTAGGGTGTGCGTGGAAGAGTTTGGGCGGCTCTTAACAGCGAAGTCTTGAGAGCCGATGAGGGTGAAGCGAGATAAGGATGGACCAACGACATAGTCCGGCACAATTCCCACTTGCGAAAATACGGGAGGGACCTCGTCGGGAACGGAACCCGGTTCGTCTTGGGGGGAGAGGGTAGTCTGGCCACTACACCGCCGCGGCCCACTATATCATAAAAGGGAATAGAATGGCGGGACCGTGAAGCTGACATACGCACTCTACCCACGACGGCAGAGGCGAGTCGAGCAAACAAACGAGAGCTGTAGCTGTAGGGCGATGTCGTGAGTGAGGTCCAAAAGAGAGGGGGGAGGGGGGAGGGAGAGGGGGGGAGAGGAAGAGAGAGAGAGATAAAGAGAGAGAGAGAGAGGTCAGGTCGTGAGCTGCCCATGGCTGCTCGATCCTTCACAGCTACTGGTTCACTGCCACACAAGCTATAGCTTCATACTTTCTCAACTAAACCGCTGACAAACCATCCTATATATGACGTGTCTGCTCGTTTCCTAGCTATGTGTGTTTGCTACGTATCACAAGCATGTTATGCTTCTCTTCACATTGAAGTATTGTTACATGGACGTCTGAGGGGCGCATATGTGTTCCTCAGGGATGAAGGTCTTAGTAAAAAAAAATTAAAGAACCTAATTTTGAACCTAATATTCAATGTATATGTCAACTGTAATTAATGTCGTCCTTTATTGTCTCTGGTTACAGTCTAACTCACACTCATTATTAACACGTGTTCACTCAATATATTGCCATCATTCGTAATGTCTTTCACTCGCACATCCAGTCTACTAGTCCAGCCTGCCAGCCGCACCCTTCGCTGCGTCGATGCTCGCAGTCGCAGATTTTCCTCCCGCATCACCTACCTTCGCAACCCGTTTCTCTTCTCGCTCGTAGTCTATCGCTAAAACTCCAGCCACTCATCAACTACTCGGCTCGGAGGCATGTCACATTTATATAGTTCGCCCTGGCCATTTGGAAGGTTCAACGCACCCCGAGTCACGCTGATAGAACGAGGTCGGTAATCCAGAACATTCTTCAGATAAACGCAGAAATTGTATCCGCCGAAAGTCAGGAGAGGCAAGCCGCCAAATAGTTATCGCGGCAGAATGCTTCGGTAACTCAAAACGCTGGTAGGATTATACCTCGCCTGTCATTAAAACCTGCCTTAGTGACTCGTCACCCCGCTATCATATCACTACTCTAGGTTTCTTTTGTGCCCGCACGTTTGGGCCAAAGTCAGCAGCGCAAACCAGCGACAGGCAGCAATATTTTATTTTACATTAAATTGGAATTCTACTCACCTTGTGTATATAAATTATAAATTACAAAACTTAATGTATTATTCATATTAATAAAACTGGGAGTAAAATATTTGTTGGTAATAAGCAGTAAGAAAAGTAAGTCCCTACACAAAATATTACTACCCTGAGTGTGCACGAACCCGGTGCGCTGTCCCTTTCGTGCAAGTGTCCTGTGTACACTTGGTTCCGCTTGGTTCGCGTGAGGCGAAGTAATATCCTGAAAGTAGAACTTGACCAGGCCAGGCTTCAGAAAAGTAGGAAGAACCCGTGATAACACGGGTTATTAAAGAAGTTCTATGAGATGATTGTATAAACCCTCTTGCCAATTTGTAATGCAGGTTGGTTAGATACAAATTTGTGAAAAGTAATTTATTCATATACAACTGCTTATCTTTTGAAAATTAAGATATAAACAACTACTTTCATCATTGTTAACCATGTGAATTTGACAGTTGTATTCCTTTGAAGTAGATCAATGTTGAGCAAAAGAAGAATAAGCTCTCCACCTCATCTTTAGTGTATGCATGCAACCGTGTATAGGCTGTTCACGATAAAATGAGCACTTCTGAAAGCCCTGATTTTAAGATCTAATTGTATAAACGTTGTGTATTTCTCCGCCTTACGTGAAATTAACATTGCTATGGGCTTCTTCCCTTTATTCATTCGTCGGTCAGATGAATCTGAAAGTATTAAGAAAGTAAATACTTTACAAATCTGTTCATTTTAACACTTCGATGCACTAAAAAAAACAGAAGGTGAAAGAATTAATTTTAAGTTATCACAAATGGTTACCTGACACTTTTTATTCGACGTTAAGATATGGAACTACTTTCTGTACACAGTTACCAACTTTACTGGGCGAATGTCACTCAGTACGGTCATTAAAATATATGCATGTAGGGGCAGTGACTTTTTTCTAGGGTTCATTTCTAAAGTGATAATTTTATAGTTAACAGACTTTATCAAGCAGGCAGCAAAGTGTACGTTCGCTCGTGCTAACAGGAATATTAGGCAATTCATGTACTGTACTTGTACGCGCACCAATGTAATAAAGATCGTGACCTAATGGTTAGGTAATTTTTGAGGTCCGAACTGAGAGCTGCTCAGGCATTCATTTGGAATGGCGTAGTAAATGGCGCGGAGGGGCGCGGCGAACCCTGAACCTCCCGAACGCACGTCCAATATGTGACAGCAGAGCGAACCACGCTCGGGACCAGTCTCCACACAAGACACATGTGTCTCACGCACAACTTTGGACGTACGTAGTCCATGCTTGTGTTTCGCTTATTATTATTATTTCTGGCATTTCGGCAATAAGTTTACAAGCTTACTGCTGATATTAATTCATGTTTATGTCATTTAAGTAATTGTGTTAAATAAAATTTCCATTGGAACTGTTTTGGAATAGCATCATTATTTTCTTCATTAGGTGTTTTGTTTTTCGTTTGTGAGAAGAATGTATTGGGTATAATTTATTTATTTTCAATGTTTGTAATTTATGTCTTTGAAAATTTTTTGGAGACATGGGCATTTCTCAGTGTTGCCTCAACACGCCAGTGTGCTGTCACCACGTGAATGTACACTCGTGCTCTCTCTCTCTCTCTCTCTCTCTCTTTCTCTCTCTCTCTCTCTCTCTCTCTCTCTCTCGATGTTACAAACAATGCCAATTTATATTAGAATAGTAATATCGAAATAATGCGAGCGCACTCGTAAAAACCAAGTTGCCGATAACTCTGGCTGTACGAAGCAAACAATACATTAACTGTTTTACGGTAGGTTAATCAGAAGTCGGATAAGTGTGTGCTGTTACTTATATCTATATTCCGAGCAGGTCACATGACCCGATAAGTCCATGTGCAATTTGCCACAAGTCCCGTGAACGATACTGTCGTGCTAGCGTAGCCTTTCAATTATATCGTCATTTACTCTACAATATTGTCTATACGTAAACGCATCAATTGCAGCTCAATTTACACACGGTTGTTACAATGAGGCGGCGCTGTAACTGTGTATGTGATTTAATTCACGAGTTAACCTCGCGGCAATACACAATGATTAAATTATATGATGAACAACACAGGCCCAGCCAAGCAGGAGAAGTCAGGTACTGAATGTGCTTAGGGCCACACCAATATACATGCACCTTCGGACATCAACACACGCGTGTAGACGATCGTACATGTGAATAATAGCATAGTGCTCTAAACCTCTTGCATATGTTGTCGCAATTGTGCAATGCCATGTAGCTGACCGTACAGACTGTGTGAAGTGTCGCGAACACGTTCAATGTGAGAGAGGTCTGGGAATCGTGCTGACCAGAGAAGTTGTCGAACATCAAGAAAAAGCAAGTCGAGTAGCAGCTGTAGTATTTGGACGAGCATCGCCTCACTGTTGAAGGAACGGCAGCAGAGCGAGTGGAACACTGTGCAGTATGAAGCGGCCACTATATAATGGACCCTACACGGACACATAAAGAACGGTAACTGCAGCCACGCCATGAAGAGAGGGAAGAGCTGGGCCTGTATTTCGGGGGGCGAATACACTCTGCAAGAAGAGACGCTCACCCGGTCACCGTCGCATGAGGAAGTCTCGCCAAAGACACACATGATCGCAGTCCTGCACATCCCTGGTGCTACATTCGCTCTAGTCTCTGCAGTGCATGCGCTGCCAGTGCTCTCCTAACAACGCACCAATCTTGACACGCATGTGTACTATGCGGCCATCCTCAACCTGATATTCGTGGTTGGGCCTGATGACTGACCACCGGTGATAATATCGCCACACTACAGACGCATCGTGACCAACATGATGTTACCTTTTCATGCAAGTACAAATTATACTCTACAAGGATAGATTAGAAACTCATTAACGGATATGTGAAGCAAGGATGTCAAGTTTCAGCTCTTTCCAAACCCCATCTAACACCCACACGTAATTTCACTTACCGCAAGTCTCAGCAGGAAGTCTAGCGGTCAGAGCGCGCATGTAGCACACTCAGTAGCAGCTCGTAGAGGTGGCCCTCCAGCCACGGACCCCAGCGTCTCAGCGGCGGTGACGTAGATCGGCGACGCTCAGCTCTAGTCCGGTCCTTTTGTATGAGGTGATGTCCTCGTTGCGGCAACTCTGTTTTATTGCCCTCTCAAAAGACGCACACACGTACCCTCTGGCCTGCCACCACTTTAGGCTGCGTCCAGGCGCTTGTAACAGCGTGCAGCAACAATCCTCTCAGACGGGTGCAAGTGCACATCAGCGGCATGGCGGGCGATATCTTCACTGACTGCTACACACGTGCTCAACATTCAACCTTCCAGGTGCACACGATACTGTCTGGCGCGTTGATCTGCACGGCGAAACCAACAGAATGGTGCTACATCGGATGGCCGATGTCCTAAACGCTCATCAGTGTAACTACAGTATACTACTCGAGCATGTAACTATTGTACCCACGTTTCTTTACGGCGTTGCAATTGTTTTTTCCGTCAATCTATATAGTTCGTTAAATTTTTTATCTGAATTAAGGAAACATCAAACAACATTGCAATTACAATTTCACAACATTCACGCCATTATATGAACGTAAATTTTGAAGCTAAGAAATATTAATCACAGTACAATGAAGTGAAATGAATTTGAAATAAACACACTAGCTACTTGTACCAAAGACAAACATTTACTCCACGTACAAGGTGAGAAAGTTTAAAATGAAATAAGAATGGTGTGCGATGCTCAGCGAGGTCATCGTAACGTGGCCCGAACAGCACAGCATTCGACCTGGGAGAGCGCAATTCTGCAGTAAGCCGTGTTCTGCACATATTGGTAGAGGACAACGTTCCACAGAGCACAGCACTGGGGAGGGCTTTGTTCCCGTGTTGCACTACTCCCCTGCCCTTGCCTAACCAACGGTAAGTGAACAATACTTGTCTTGCATGCATGTGATGGGGGAAGTTGGGGATGCGGACCTCCATGAGGGGGGGGGGGGGCGTCACAAGTGGGGTGAGAGTCCGTCCGTAGCGCGGAGCTCGGGCGGTGCACTATCGCGCATCCACGCCAACTTCCTCGTCAAAACTCGAAATTTCAGTCATTCATCATGTGTAGTGTTTGACAACTGTGAAGTACGAGGCAAACACATTAAATACAACCAATATGTTTGTATCAAATTGTGATTTGCAACGGCAAACTTGCTCATTTGCTCATATCGTGCCAACATGACAAAAATTAGTTTCGTTTGCTATTCTTCTTTTTTTATATAACACAAAAATATTGTTACAATTTCTCTCTCTAGAAATTAAGTGGGCTAAACCAAGCTCGTTAAGGGACGACAGTCTTAATTAAATAAAAGAATTCATTATAATTTTCTAATTTCATTGACATTAACTACAAATATAATTCCCTCGACTCAACTTATCACAATAAATTGATATATTTTAGTGTTATAATTAATTACTCAAATTAATACAATTTATAATTACCACAAAGAAATCAGTAAGATTAAATAATTAAACATCTGTCCCAGTAGAAAGTTATTAACCTATTCAATTATTTTATAAATTATGCGTCCATATTCGACATTTCCAATATTTACAATAAAATCCCTATTACATGCCCATTAAGTCCCACCTCAGTTTAGTCCATGTCCCACCAGTCGCAATGTTCTAGACTTCTCCGAGCACCCTCATGCACAGTAGCCTTCACTCATCGGGTTTCACGCCCTCTCGTCAATTCACGCCCAGAACACTCTTCCGCCGCCGTCGTCTCGTACCTAACTTCGCTCGCGCACTGCCAGATGGCCTGCGCCAAAGATTGCTGGCCACTGAACCGCGGCAGCATATAGTGTCGTAAGCCGTCACCCAGAATATTCTGTAACTCGCGCGCTGCGCTGAGCGTCCTAGTTCCCAGAATATTCGTGTGCCTCCAAGTGTCTGCCTATTCAGCGGGGGTGGAGGGGCAGGGAGCCTGTGACGCCGGCCAGTCCCACGAGAATATTCTCGCGTCGTCGCTACATTTGTCGGAATCTGCCGTACGGGAGAGGAGAGACTGTGACGTCAGCAAGTCTCACCACTGAGCATCATTCACGGGCTTCCCAGAAAGGTAGGAGCAAGGCAAAGAGCGTGTCGTTCCGGGAAGCGAGGAGAATCGAGGTTGGTCACCCCCCACAGCGCCCGACAACCTATGCGGCGCCAGCTGCAGCGCGTAACAATATGTTAAATGGCTGCTGCATTTTAAAACCAAGATGTTACAATGGCGTGAGAAAAAAATAAAGCAGTAAATAAAATTAGAACAAAAGTGTCCGTGTGTAACACAGTGGAAAAACGAAATGCATACGATAGCATATGTTTCTTTCGAACAATACGAGACAATACCTATGTACGTGCGTGTATCTGAGTCCAAGATACTGCAGCGGTTTGAAATGGTGCGCAGTGTACCGTTCAGAGAGTTGCGGTAAACCTATACATGAGAAAAACCTATGCCGAGAATAAATAAATTCGCAACACGAATAAGGAGAAAATGGACTCGACATTTGAACAACTGGAAAAAAAGACTTGGTTTTCTGACGTAGCAACAGAAAGGGACTTTCGATAAACAGTGTTGTTTGAATTGTAAATAGTATTATGAGACTTCATCATTAAATTATGTTATGCGATAGTTAACCAGTCCGACTCAAAAAAAGGAAGATCAGTGTTTTCGCAAGATGGCGGAGGGTTGATAGTTTTTTTTTTTTTTTCGAGAGAGAGAAACTCACGCATAATGTTTCGTTTTAATGGTCCTTCGAGTTCTTCAAAGGTTAATGAAATCAACACCTAGTATACCTTATACCTTATTGCTTGTATATTGCATGCCTTGAGTTCAAGATAAGAAATAAACGTCTACGCTTTCAAAGTATAAAGCATGGAGGCACTAAGAGAATAAGTAAGAGTGTGTTCTTAATATAAAATGCTTGTTACATTGCACAAGATTCTTATCCACGGTTTACAGATAATGAGGGTTGCTCCTTTACGTATAGATTTACTTACTGCAGAGGAAAGAAAAGATAACTGCAAGCGCATCAGAGAATGAACACTCGAATAATATCAAGGACGCTGATAAATGTGGACGTAATGCACCTACTTCTCCAGACTTCCAATCTACTTATATTTCTACTCGATCTTCAGTACCCCCCCCCCCCACTCACCCCACCAAAAAAAAAAAAGAAACACCATTGCCACGTTTTTTCTATTGGAAAATTCCCTGACATTTCCCTGATTTCCAGACAAAAAATATATTTTTTTCCCTGATGTTTTCTAACATTTTTTTGTCTGTAACGATTGGGGCATTTGCATTATAACACACTTTTACACCAAAATACTTCTCTAATCTTACAAAATTGCTCACCACATAGATTGCAAAGGAAAATTCCTAAGAATTTAGTCCACAGCCATTATCACAATTTTATATGATTCTGGCAGCGGCGAATAATTGATGACAGAACTGCCTAATATATCATGCATATCACAGAATTCCCTGACATTTAGCTAACTTGTTTGAAATTCTTTGACATTTCCCTTATTTCCCTGACAGTTTTCAAATTCCCTGACATTTCCCCGTTCTCCCAGATCTGTGGCAACCCTGGGTATGTAGCATATTATAAACAGGCTACGAACTTCTCGTACTTAAAAATGTGAAACAATACAGCGCACCCTGAAATCAAAACTATTATCAGTTACTCATGAAATCGAGTTTTTGCAATATTTGTGCAGATAGGTGGAAAATGTCACTAGACAGTGAAAAACTGTAGAAACATTTCTTTTTTTACTGGACGTACAACAAATAAACTGGTGCTACGTTGGTAAAAATAAATTGAATAAGTAAACTTAAACATTTTTCTTATTTACACAAACAAGTGTTTTGAAAGTATGTAATGGCGCACTGTTGTGCATTAACACATTTTGAATACTTCGTGTTTGCTTTGAAAACGTGTTAAGAAGGCACAATTCTTCTAAATTCATTTATCTTATAAAATACATTTTCAGTTACGAAAGCCTTGCATTCAAGATGCAATATTTTGAATATATAACTGAATATGCTCTGAAAAGTATAAGGAAACTAGGAAGACTTACAGTAAGACGTTTCTTAATTTTTATAATTTGTCTCGGGAAAATTTGTACAGTTACGCTTACAAAATCAATTACCATGATTTTATTTCAATTAATTTAATAATTAATACTTGACTAACTGACAGCTAAAATAAATAAAAGTCTCTGTTACTTGAAGTTCTGCCCCGCAGTGCGACGTAGACATGAGCGTGGGTTCATCACCCCGCCCTCGTATCAAAGTTCCACGCTAAATTCGCAACAAAGTAACATAAGCAGTAACTAAGATTGTGCCAAAAAAAAAAGTCGTACACCGTGCAAATTGTTAAATGGGTGTGCTCAAGACATATAACGTACAACAGACAGTTTTACTGTTCATTGGTCTTCTCTTGAGATGATGTTAGTTAAGTATATATTTGGTGAGTGGTTAGGCGAATCGAGTTTGTCACAGCAATAGCATGGGCACAGACAAATAAGGAGGAAGTCGGAAGGAAGTGAAGATAAGATATGTGTAGTGTAGGTGTAGTGTAGAATAGGTGGCGTGTAGTGTAGGTGTAGTGTAGTATAGGTGGCGTGTAGTGTAGGTGTAGTGTAGTATAGGTGTAGTGTAGTATAGGTGGCGTGTAGTGTAGGTGGCGTTTAGGTGTAGTGTAGGTATAGTGTAGGTGGCGTGTAGGTGGCGTGTAGTGTAGGTGTAGTGTAGTGTAGGTGTAGTGTAGGTATAGTGTAGGTATAGCGTAGGTGGCGGTGCGCGGGGAAGCCAAGTGTAATGAAGGCTGGCTTGTGGCCACGGCTGTCCGAGAACAGGGGCATGCATCACTCGCCGACCTCCATCGAGTCACACACAGGATGTATGTACATACATACTGTATATCTATACTGAGTGCCCACATCTCCAGACTCCATGGTCCCGGCTCCGGGCCCTTCCTGTGTCCACCAAGTAGGTAGTTTCGCTTGCGCTCACCCAGCAAGCCACTTTGCCTTCTGCCATCACCACGGCCGACACAAAGAATAGCGTTCAATAATTATACGGTACTAGGTTTACAACTCTTTATCTTTTATCTATGTATCTCTTACTCTATCTATCTCTCCTTATCAATCTCTCTCTTTATCTGTCTATCTCAAGACGTCGCTGATAAGAGCCTCCCAAATCTCTTTATCTCTATCTCTCTGTCATTACTCTCTCTCTCTCTCTCTCTCTCTCCCCCATCATAAAATCTATCTCTTTATCTCTATCGCTCTATATATCTTTCCACCATGTTTAAAAATGTCCATAATCACAAATAATTGTAGCACTACCAGAATAACTGTTCGGGCATGAAATACGGTTATTTTATTTTGTTTTAATGCGGTTCCGTCGTGTTATAGCAACTGTATGTGCACACTGTGCAAAAGCGACAAAAACCAACAAGGTGAAACCGATACACTTTGTCACAAATTATCTATATATTTATAAATATGTATTACGTAAATTATTTCAATGATTACAGGTTTTGCACTGAAAGTTACTATAACCTCATTCAAACACAGAAACAATGTAGAAAAATATGGGCGTGGTCGGAAAGTGCGAAAGAGCGCCAACGTGACCACATCTTCGTTCTCGCTCTCTCCGCCTCCCTCAATCCCTCTCTGTGCTCACACGCTCTTTCGCGTTCTCTGCGACAAATTGAGGTGACGAGAGCGCGTTCTCAGACCTCATTATTACGAGGGAGAAAGAAGGGGGGAGGGAGGAACTGAGAGTGGGAGGGAGAGAGAGCGTGTGGTCTCTGGGTAAACTGAGACATGGTCTGTGAATTAATTCATCCCAACATAGCGTATCGCGCTCGCTGGCAATGTAGACTTTTCCGCACGTGCTTTGGTTCAGCCACATCGTACCTAACTTGTACCACTGTACCTTGCTTGTTAGTGTGTGACTAACAGAGCGCTAGGGCGTAAAGCGGCGATGAAGGCCCGGTGTCCCGCCAACACCACACACGTCTGAACAACGACGCACTGGCGTCTGCGATACCTGGTCGCCACACTGTTCTGCTACGAGTGGAGGGTCGCCACACTATTCTGCTACGAGTGGAGTGGCGAGGTGAGTATGGAGCAGCGCCAGAATGCAAGGGCGGGGGAAACGGGACATCCCCGGGAAAACCCGCCGACCAGCGGCAACGTCCGGCGCGATTCCCACATGCGGAATTCGCGGAGCGACCCCGCCGGGAATCGAACCCGGTTCGCCTACGTGGGAAGCGAGCAGTCTGACCACTACACCACCTGTTATGTTGCGAGGATCGTAACTCATGAACGCTAACAAACACCGGCCCTTTACACTAAGAACGCTTCACTCTGTGTCAGACGGCTGACACGAGTGCACTGTCGACTCTGTATGCGGTTTCGATGTGTTCTTCTCTTAGCAAGTCTCGGGGGACGCTGTTATTGATTTAACACGAGATGTGGAGCAATACAGGACAAGGTGGCTTGAACTCCATGCATGCCGATAATGGCGCAGCACAGCACAGCAATTGTAACATGTAAATGTTACCTACTCGTGGTTTCATGTAGTGAGGGCTCTATCGATGGCTAGCAACTAGTTCCAACTCACACAACCCGGATACGCCGCCGATACGACGTTGACCTAGCATTCCGTACCACAGTACTTATCCCGACTGGCTGTACCACCACATCAAACACTCACTGTGACTTTTGATGTTAAGAAGAAATTAATAATTAGACAAACAAAACACTGACACTACCAACATGTGAAGAGCCTCCACATTGGTAAGAGACCGTACACACAAAACTGACGAAATACACACAAACACTCCTCACGAGTAGAAGATAAAAGAAGAAATCCCACATGTAGCAGTGCGCCGCGCCAATCCGGTCCCGAAAAAACACAGCTCACTATTCACGTAACAAGACACTATCGAGTACAATCGCTCACATGTCCACTTGCACTAGAACAGCAGATGATGTCAAACCAGCAGCAAGTTTAACAAATTCATAATGTTGCCCAGGATTGAGACGAAATATAACTAACGCAAATTTCCATATAATTATATTTTAAGACCCGAAAGTTTGGGGTAGATTATTGAATATGATGCGCGGGTCAGTGACCTGGTAAGTGACACAGTCCATCGTCCTGAGTGTTCTTCGCACATGGTCCTTCATACTCCAATGTACGCGGGTCATCGTGTGCCAGCAAACTGAAGACTCTCTTCGTGGTTGACTGGGCGCTTCTGAAAGCCCCAATCAGGATCTGCTTTCCTTCTCATTATGTATTCTTCCACTATATGAGAATGTAACATTGTTTCGCTTTATTCGTGCGCCAACCAAGTAAACTCGTGGAATTAAAAACGCGCGAGTGTTAATTATGCATAGATTCGTGCTCGTACGTGCACAGAAAAAAAGACTGATTTCAGTAGCCAGAAATGTACATGTTACAATCTCAATACAACTTGCAAGCCTTGGAACTGTTTTTAAATTAATTCTTTGCAAACTTAACTAGGATCATTCATGCCAGGGTGTGCTGAAGCACTTATGTATGTATAAGGTGTTCGCGGTAAAGTGAGCACTTTTGAGGCCCAATTCACAGTTCCTTTTCAGCCATGTTTATCATTAAACCACCTTTTTAAATAAATATTGACATGTAAGTAATAAACACAGTGTGTGTATTCCACCGCACTCGGAAGTTAACGCCAAAATCTACAATAAAATATATTTATTAACTATTATTCCAAATGAGACGGCTTTCAAAAGAGCTCACTTTACCGTGAACAGCTTTTATATGAATAAACCGTAGCAAAGTGAAATAAACAGCATACAGTTGTGCACCGCCTCGCGGATGCAGTAAGACTTCTGAGTGTTGCTGCATCACACACAGCACAAGGGCCTATCCTCCAGCTTGTGCACCACATAGCTCCGAGACCCTAGTGAGTGTACACATTGCAGGGTTCGCTTCCACGACGTATATAGCACACGTTTATGTCCCTTGGCGTAGTAGCATGGTTCGCTGTCCTGCAGTGTACTGGGTTCTACAATGTACACAAAGCATGTTTATTTGCCCCTCCCCCTCCATGGTTCAGAATCCTTGGCTCCACTGAACACAATAGATTACGTGGCCTGCAATAGTGTGGAACATGGTCGTGCTGTCCTGTGGTTCGAGAGACACCTGATGCATTATAAGTATGATCAGTAGTAGGGGCGCAGGAATTCCTAATTAAATTGATTGAGAGGGTTAATCCTATTTTAATCCGATCTTAACCCGATCAAAAAATTCTTAATCCAATCTTCATTCGATTTAAAATGCCTTAATCCGATCAAAAATGGAAGGGGTTAAATTTATTGAAAGGGTTAATTTTGTTGTAGTTGCACTTTTTTATTTCTGGGTGGTGGGAGGGGGTAGCAGGAGCTATGGTACGTCCTCACCCTTGGAGCTCTGGCAGTCGATTACCACAAAGTTTTGGGTTGCAATGTCACATAGGCGTGGAGTTTAGTGCAAGAGTGTGCTGGGGCGATTTTTAATTTTTTTTATAATTTTGAGGTGTTTTGTAGGGGTGTTGGTGGTAGACAGACGATTTTTACGAATATATTAAACACACGACAGAAATTCAAAGTGTTTAAAAGATTTCTAAGAGTGTAAAATGTATGTTTTTTTGGGGTGATATTGCTCATAGATAAGCAACTTTGAAAGATGCTCTTTACATGTTAAACGATCTGTTTTCGGAATGCAATTAAACGTTAGAGAATTTCAGTGTTTTCTATGTATTAATAAATTACACACATGGGAATCGGAAATTTCAAACGACTATGGGAATAATAAGTGGAATTACGTGAGTCTTAAACGTAACACGAGTCTCGAGCTTAGAAATATAATTTACACAAGAGAGAGAGAATTTTAACTATGTGAATAACATGAGAGACACGTGCAAACTCACTAAACGAAATCCATCTAGTCAGTATTGAATAAATAACACGATTCAGATAGGTGAATTATATCTTATGGCAAAAAAACTATGAATACGATTTAAACCAGACATAATCACGTACCTGAAATTATATTAAAATAAGTCTGTTTCTATGAATGAGTAGCACTTACGTCGAGCTGTGAGTATATATGCGTAGCGCATCTGATAGGCAACGGTGTTTAAATTATGGCAAATGAACAGAAAAGATTTAAAATGTAAACACAAACTGTATTTTCGTAGACCAAACACAGAAATCAATTACTTGTCACAAATGCAGTATATCGATCTGAAAAAAAAAAATTAGGTTAACACACAAAAATGTATATTTTCCCGATAAAATACTTTTATATTAAATTTGCTGCTATCACTAGAGAAGATATGTAGTTCAGCTAACCCGCATTCGTAAACTCATTAGCCGCCAAGGGTCTAGAGGTGCGGTGAAGATGAGAGGGAGAGCTATACACGTCTGTCTTCCACAAGCGTTGAACGACGGAATATGGCGCCGACTGGGATAGCTGAGGCCACTTCGCTACCTGCACCCCCTCCCCGACCCTTGCCGGAGTGCGACCACTGGCTGCCCACAATCGTCAAATGTTTTCAGTAATTTCTCAAGATGGCGACAACTGCCTACTTGTATGCACATCGGGAGGACCCTGCCTGCCAACCCATCCCACCTGCACCACTCAGAACCGAACCGACTCCACGATGCCAGCCACCCCTAACACCCCCCCTCAGCGAGGTCCTGGGGGTCAGTCACCTGTCTGTCCTCGACTCTGAATTGTCGCAACTGATTCAAGATAGCGACAACTGCCTAGTTGCGCTCCGATCGGATCCCACTCGCTCGTAAGCACCCCCTACCCTCCACCCTTCAGAACCAGCCCTTCTCCAGAGGAACGTGTCACCTAACTCCCCATACACCCGTAGGCGACTTTTTCTTAACTCCGCAATCCATCAAGCCTGGAGTTCGCAAAAACCAGTTTACACATCCCAGTTTCAGCCCTGGGAATGCTTTTTCGTATTTTTCGTGAGTTGGCATCCCTGCAGTACCTGTTTCAAGACAAAGTCCCCCTCCCTGCTAGAGTATTCAGAACATGTTTTTTTCTACTGTTGGCTCCCCTGTTTCACATCGCCGACCCTCTGAATGCATGCCCCAAGAAATTTTGCCCGACTCTCTGTCGTTTCAACCTTATGCAACAGGTTGACTATATGAGCAGTGAAAAAAATATTACAAGTCCCTGAAATAAAGTTTGCAATATAAGCCCCAGATTTAATATTCAAAAAACAACAAATGCATATTTTATTCAAGCAAAATATGATTTGTAAAATCACACAGAAACACAAGACATATTTTATTTGCTTGTTAAAAGAGAACTATTTTTTTTTTTACAAGTTTTCAAACAAGATATATTTAATTCACTCGTTAAGAAATGTTTTCTACAAGTAATCACTTGTTAAGAAATATTTTTACTATCAATTCGATGTATAGGAGAGAAAAAAATATTGGGAGAGATTTAGACAGCTCTTAATATCGATGTCTTGAGAGTTAATGAGGGTCAAGCGAGAAGTGGCGAGTCATGCGTGTGTGTGAGACTAGAGAGAGATTTCCAATAAATAAAAAAAAGGTTGACAAGCAACATCTCCCGACCAATGTCTAACACAACATCCACACATTGCGAAAAAAAAAATTGTTTTTATGCTGTGACCCGCCCAGAAAGGCGAGCATGGTAACCAATGTGTTCCCTTTCTTTACATCTAACCAAAAACTTTCCAATAACAAAAATGTTTTCCATGTCACATAAGATGTATATATTTGACTTTATTTAATATTTTAACAGTTCCCATCGCAAGTTTAACAAAACAGTATGAATATAGGCAGAAACCATGTTTTTCGAAGTTGGAAAATAGAGATTTCAACGTTATTCATACTCTTTTACTAAAAGAGTCCAAGTTCTTGCAAATTTATATCGGTATTATTACATAACTTAAGTTAAATTTTATTTTATTTAAAAA
Organism: Dryococelus australis; assembly: GCA_029891345.1. Lineage (NCBI taxonomy): Eukaryota > Metazoa > Arthropoda > Insecta > Phasmatodea > Phasmatidae > Dryococelus > Dryococelus australis. Next base: position 127,871,651 of record CM056996.1, on the reverse strand, counting down.
CTAGTTTAAATATATTATGTTTATCTTCTCCAGATAGCATCATGTTGTATCTTGAACACGAACTCTTGTAATCTGTGTATATTTAAAATGAAATCTTTTTTAAAATGTTGGACTGTGTTTGGTGCAGCCGTAGATTGAAAGCAAGGAAGGACAGAGGTTTTTCCTACCTACCTCTGTGAAGGTATGCAGGGTTCGCTTTCAATAGATTCCCCTGGGATGTCACTAAAATTGGTCAACAGACTTTCGTGTCTTACTAGACTTTCAACTTGAATAGTCGGAGTGGACAAAGGTCCTCTCAATATATTAACCTATTGCCTCATTCCTTTACAAAACTTAATTCATTAATTCAGCAATGTTTGATTTTCTCCATAATTTTTTTTCTGTACGTTCCTCTCAGTCCTTAAAAGTAAGCTAGTTTTTAATCAGGTTTTAATATAATTATTGTAAGTTTTTTTAATCAGAAATGTATATTTTCTTCTTCGGAAAGTAAGCAAAAAATTATTTAAATACAAGTCATCAGTTTACCAGTCTGTTAAAATTCTCCCTATCAAAATCAGGCTCTTTGTTAAGATCTTGTGTAGATAAGAGCTAAGAAAGTAGTCTTCATACGACCGCGACATCGCAAAGTGAACCGAACTGACAAACAACTGGAAAAAGTGGAAGGGGCATAGAGGCTGAAGCACTATTTATAAAAATTTCAAATTCCCAGGTAAAACATTTGAAAATCCTGATTTCTCCCCTCCAACTAGAAGTCGAAGTTCAAACACCCATTCCCCTCTCTTCCCGCACCACCAACTTTCAAATATCTTCAGACCAACACCCCAGACCACGGAGATAAATCTCTCTGCTAATTTTCTTGTTCGAAGAAATGAATAACATTTATTTATCGGAAAATAAATTCTGAATCATAACAAATAAATAAAGTATATTTTATAACTCATTAAAAATTATTAGCAATGTAATAGAGATAAACATATTTAACAGAACAATGCATAATTTATAGGAAAAAATGAAATTAATACTATCCATAAAACCATGAATCCCTTTAACCTTATTTAAGATTACTTTACTCTTTTAAAGGAAATATTTTTTCTTATTCGCAATATATCTTATCGATATCAAGAGACATGTTATGATCTAATTTAGTAAATATGTTCTGGTTTTCATAATCTGCATATTAATAATCATATTTATGTTAAACATACATGGATATTTTTTCCATTAATGCATCCGAACATGTTTCAAATTCGGTTAAAATTCTGTTTTATAAGATATGACCATCGATTTTTTTTTTTTGGTAAAGGCTAGTATGGGGGAATAAAAACTTGTTTCCATAAATATTTGTTCATTTTTATAAAAGTCTTGTGTATTTTTTTTAATTTCTGCATAATTTCGTGTGTGATGGAGTTTGCAAAGTGGATATTAATTTTTTATCAAGTACAGGACAAAATATTTTTGCTCAAGAGATTTCGAACAGCTAGGAAGACATTTTGACCTTGCTAGTCTTGACGGTTGAAAAAATCGTTGACCTGAAATACCCTCCCCTTCAGGTGCGGGGATGTCCTTGGTTGCTTCCTTCGTGAAAAGCTAGGTGCCTGGGTTGTCTCCAGGGTATAATAAAACCAGAATGCATTGTATGGGGGTTTGTTGAACTCAGAATGCCAACCACTGAAATCTCAGATTCTGTAGATGATACTATTAAAATTTAACCTTGAAGAAATTGTCACACTGCTCAGACCTCAGATCTCTAAACGTAACAGATTTTTGAGATATTAGCAAAAACTAAATTTCAAAAATTTCTAAGCGAGTATAAATTACAAAGTAAATGTTAAAATTCTAAAAATCCCACGTGATTAATTTAAATTTAAACATCTAAAAAATTGAACATATGTACATTTTCCACGTGCATGAACGAATTTATTTTAGTTTAATTAAGAGTTACGTTCGTTATTCCATGAAATAATGTTATAGTAATACATCTTGCAACATATGAACATATCAACATAATGTCTATTACATATCATCTATTACATTTGAACCCTTAGAAGGGAAACTAGATTACATTCGTACATGACCTAACCCAGTCTCGAACCCAGTTTATATCAACCAACCCTTATCCGATATTGTATATTATATTGGTAGTTATGGGAAAATGTTTAGAGTGCTGTCTTCCAGGACTTTTCTCTCAAAAATCTCTTGGAACAAAATATTATTCTTACTTAAATAGAATCATTTTTAATATGGGATAAGTTAAATAAATTTTAAGAAACATTTTTCATTTTTAAACATGAATTTATTGACAAAATTAGGAAACTACAGGTTGTTACAAAACATAGGACATATTAGACAAGTGATTCAAAATATATAAAAATACAGAGTGATCCAAAATTTATGTACATTTTAATCACTGAAGCATCATGCTATGTTCAAAAACATATTTCAGCAAGTAGATAAATTTTGCTCCAAAACAGGTACAAATTACACATACTTATTTCAACACACTCAAGTATAGGATGACTCATAATTATTTATTTCCAAAACAAAGTCGAAATGGTTTGCTCTGTGTTAAAAACTTGCTGATATTCAATTTACATTTTAATCTCTGTATGCAAGAACAGGTGATTTCATTATCTTGTTGATCTGTCTTTACAACTAATGGATATCATATAAGCAAATACTTTTATTGTAAATTACACTCATCCTAAGTAATGTATATGACTCAACTAATATCCACTGGTGAGTTAGGGGGGAGAATCGTCATAGTCTGTTTCACCCCATAGAGTATTCCTCTGCAGAGAAAACCATTGAATTAGATCAACATGTTTTACGCAATTGTTTGAACTATGGACATTTGTATTCCTTTTAATATATATTACTTTCCCATTCCACACACTTTCTAAAATGTGTTTTTGCTCAACTCCATCTACATATATTTCACAATTATTTATGTTTGCAAATAGCTTCAATATTCTTATACTCTATACATCAACTTTCCCATTTTAAACCATGGTGATGATTAGTAACCCATATATTTGATTTCTTGTATTTGGGAGTTAGATATTTCCTGTCAAACAGTGATTAATCTGAATACAGTTTTATGTTCTTCCATATCAGTGATAGCTAATTCTTTTATGATACATTTTTTTTTGCAGACTGAAATCCTTGCACATTGCAAAACATCTCGTCGCAGCCATGGTTCGTCGCCTACTGACCCATTTCATTATTTTCACTAGCTTATCTCTTACATTGTAACTCGCTAATCTGTCGTGAATAAGCGCGTAAGCTTGCATATTTGCTGGAAATGGTGTATTTGCAATAATTTCAATTTGTGAATCAATCACGCTAATGGTAATTCTGTTGTCTTGTTTGCTGACATTAAACACAAATAACGTTCCTCTGGTTTTAAATTATTAGGGTTCTAGGATCGGTGAACTAATTTTGTTATAATATGTTTCCTGAAACTTTGAGTATATATCATACAAAATAAGGAATTCCCCATTGGCAAAGTTCATATTTAAATCCACATAGGGATAAGCTTAACTGTTTAAATGCAGTTAAATATTTTTCATATCACAATTATCGAATACTGATCGATCTGCTTTTTAATTGTTTTGTCGATTTGTTTGAAAACAAATGACAACATATCTCGGTTATTCCGAAGAAAAACTTTATTTCACATTCCAAATTACTTTTTGTGATATTGGCAGTATTGGAAAAACCTCTAAAGCCCACGATCTGAATAGAATGTCTAGATTCTTCCCTTATTCTATAAATTTAAAAAAAATTGTACACATTCAGGAGTGTTAATTTCAATATGGGGCATCAACCATTCCACACTGCTTAATTCAAATGTTATACCTTCCTCGTTATTAGCTATATCATATATAGCAATTAAATGCGTATTGCCGAATAGAATAACTAATTCTTGTTTAGAATGTTTGTAGTCTTCAGCAATTCCCAAAACCATGCTTAACGGTATAACAACTTCGTATTTCCCACCTGGGTTTATTTGTAGTGAGTAATCACTAGCATTGTTCAACCCAGCCATAAGCCATGCATAAATATCGTTTAGAGTTCCTGAGAGATAGTTCTTTATCGTGGAAGCAATTCCAACATGTCATGTTTGATCGATTTCCACTACATTTAGCAGATATACAATTCCAGATATATGATTCTGTCGATTAAATGAAGTATTCAATTTCTTCTTATTATTATTTTTGTAGTTGCTGGATCACTTGCATCGACTGTCTTTTTAAGTGTTCCTCTAAACCTTAAACTTGATTTCGATGGTAACATGTAAATATCGTGATTTTGTATTAAAATCCTTATTTCCAAAGGAAACATGCAAAGGCCTGCTCGGAATGGTTCATACACATATATTTCTGTATTGGTTTCTGCATTTTCATAAGTGATCGGTTATTCAACATTAAGTATGTCTTTTATTTCTATTAACAGTATATCCTAATTCATTTAAATCCAATTTGTTGCAGTGTATTCACTCTGTGGGTATCTTATTTGAAGAGAGCGTTTTATGTTTGTGTTTGCGTCTTTTTATAATTTCATTTTTCGAAATACGAAATACGTTCCTTAATGACATACTTCTTAAAATAACCGCCTACTTTACATCCGCATTTACTATTATACACACTATCCATTATAATTGTGATACACAATGGAATGCAGGTGTTTATATACCTTTTTTTATGTTAACGAACTGTAATTTCTTTGTTTCTAAAATTAATAAGTTTACCATCTTGATCGACAATTGCAACAACTATTTCATCAACATGATTAACTATTACTGGAAGATATGTAAATGTATTCGGTTTTTAAATTATTTTATATCCTGGAGATACAGCACACGTGGATTCATGTAATGTATTTGTCGGTTTTACATTCAAATATGAACTGCCTACAATATTGACATTTATACAACATACATTTACCGACAATATATTAACCTGTTTTAACAATTTGTGTCATTGATTAGCTAGATATACTCTCTGTTCATAACCCAATATATTTGCAATCGAATTGTCTTCTGAGAAATCGATATCAACATTACTATACATTGCACTAGTTAACATATTTGGATTTCCACCTAATCGGAAATGTACATCTTCAGGTAATGCCGCTTTAATGAATGTTTCAAAGTCATCCAACTCATAAGATCCTACTGGTATCACAATCTTGTAATTTTTTCACCTATATTAGCAGTAAATAATGGGTTATGCATATCAATAGTAAACTGTTGTAAGTAATGAATTCTATTAGACTTATTTGGAATTCTCCATCTAACTCCAACACAGGGAAATATACCGCACACAATTGCGACGAATCACCACTTAATATCAACGTAATTCCCTTATTACCAATATATTTTACAATTACAATTACTTATATAGCCTATTTATAACCCAAAAACGTATACATAGACGTCCGCAATTGATTGTATTTGGTAATTGACCCATTTTGTAATATCGTCTTAATTGTTTTTTAAATAATTAAGTGTTTCAATTGGAGGATGTAAATCGCCGAAACTGTCATAATACAATAATTGATTTACATTTTTAATTAATGCAACCAAATTCATTCCTTCATTTTGTTTCGAATCTAAATTGACAATCATACATTCACGAAAATTTGGCTTCTTTGGTAAATTGTCTCTCATATACACACCTTGGAAATAGGTAATATACAGTTTCTTTACAAATACATTGATATCTTTGTTTGTTAATGCACATTTGGAAGACACTATTTAGGACATTCTGTATTTCTTTCCACATTTGGAGTTTTTTCGTCCTCATCCAACTTTATAGGGTTTCAAATACATTCCTTTACCTTTTGATTTAAATGCTCTACTAATTGCCGAAATCCCTCCGAGGACTGATCCAACAGCTGTTAATGCTGGACATAGGGATGGAATGATTCCGCCTTTCTTTGTTTTTCGTTTGGTTTTACATTATAAGACCATTCCTTTCTTCACCTTCGAGTGCATAACTCTATCAACAACCCAAGCTCCAAACTATTCTTCCTTATATTAGCTGCTTTATCGGCTAAAATTGTATATGCTGTGTGTCTTTCTTTCAAATCGTTTGTTCGATCTTGAACTATATTGCATTCTTTACATGCTTTATCGAAAGAGTTTATTCCTTGATCATTCAGTGCCAAACGTTTTGCAAGATTAGTACCTGGTCCGCAATAATTGTATTTCAGTAAATGAAATTCAAATGGTAATTTATAAACCAATGTATTCAATACACCGCGTCCTTTTTTGATACATTTAGTATGAGACATTGTTTTCAACTGAATGCTAGCCTATATATAGTCCTACATTTATAGTTTTATATTAGTATGTTACGTAATACTGCGTAATTGTGTAGAAATGAAGGTTACAAAACATAATATACATCCACTGGTAATTGTAAATATGAAAGAAAACGTAATTGAAAAGAAATGTAGTATTCTTTTACCATCAAATATATGTTCTATAATAAGCTGTCCTCCTTCATGTAGAAAAACTTTTGTTATTATGTCGTTGTTGGAGCATCCGAATGGACTTAAATTTGAAAATGTATGTGTGTTTTCTAAAACAACACAACAAGAGAAATATCAATGATGAGCGACCATTTTATCGTTAATTGAAGGAATGCGATATTTCCCTTTTACAAATAAAGAATATATAGTGCCTCCGAATGAAGCATTACCCAATTCCGTATTTATTTTTGACGATGTTTGGTGTGAACCACAGGGTGAAATACAGCAATACTTTAGTTTTGGCCGACATTCAAACGGTGATTGTTTTTATCTATCGCAAAGTTATGCAAGTATACAGACACATAATTTATGCGGTAATGCAAATATGGTAATTTTGTTTAAAATTGATAATACGAATCTGCAACATATTTATAATGATCATGGTTTAGGTGATGTATTTAGAAAATTTAAAGCCATGTGTTTTAAGTGTTGGAAAGAAAAATACGGTTTTTTGGTGATTATATCAACACTTCCCCCTATATAAAGGCAAATATAAGTCTGGTTTTGACAGTTTTTTACTTTCAGGCAAATAACAATGAGTATATCAAAGTTTGGACATAGCAGTACAAAACACAATCATTACAATAGCTGTTTAATCAGAAATCGCGATGTGCATTATGATTTGACTGGACATATATTACATAATATGGGCATGGCTGTGAAAGATAGCAATGCTGTAAATAAACATTACATGGAAGATAAAAATATTTAAATCACAATCAAATGATATTCAAGAGAAATTAATGAAGTTAGTTGATTTGAATGACAATGTTTATTAAAACATGAGTGTAATTGCAAACATTTTAAGTAATATTAGCACTGATTTTCAGAGTAATGACTTTAGAATAGAAGAATGTTTAAATGGATTAAAAAGGATTTTAACGATTTGACAAACTTAGTTTTTACAACACAACTTACAGAAATGCAAGAAAATTTAAGAGTTGTAATTAATGAAGTTGTAAACACTACTATTGCAAAACAACTTGAAACACAAATGGAACAAATACCACAATATATAAGAGATGAATTGATTAATAAAAGATTTGGTTTACTTACGAAAACAGGTTTGAGAATCCAAAATGATGATTTGGAAACACGAATCAATTATTTTATTAATGATTATTGTTTCATTTGATTAATGTTGGACTGATAATCCAGTGTAATTAAATAATTTTAATTGTGACATCATTCACATTTAGGTGATAATGCATTACATTTGATATGTAATTCAATTGGTAACTATGACAGATTCGTTTAATTGGTCAATCGCATTTAGGTGATAATTCAGTGTGTTTGGTATGTATTGTAATTCATTGTGTTTGGGTGGTAATCCGTTGCAATATATTCATTTTAAATGCGATGTATTAGATTGCTTTTTGTTACATTTCTTGGAATCGGGATAAAATCTCGTGGAATTTTACTGCTTGAAGACATTTAAGATGTGATTTTTTTAATTCATTGTAATTTCCTGGAATGGAAATTTCTTTTCGCTGAATTTTTTAAATTACAGAAATTTGGGAAACAATTACATTTTAATGTTATTTAGAATGTATTTGTAACGTACTGTATTTCTTAAACTTGGATAATGTTTCCCAGAACACGTTTCTCAGATTATATTTCTATTCTATTTCGTGTTTTTTATTTAATTGTGACAATTCATCATTACTTTATTGGAATACTTTTCTGGGTTTCATAATTGTTTATGCTATGTTATATTTATTTACTTGTATCGATACAGTTCTTGGAAGTTGGCAAGTTTTAATAGAGTAAAATGCTATTCCCCAATAGTCAAAACTTTTTGATGATGTATCGCTACTTAAAAGTTGTGATTGTGTACAAATTTGGATTTTTTTATGGTGTAGAAATTATACACTAAAAGATTTTTTTTTAATGGGCATTTTAAAATGTAATGTTTTTATACTAGGCTTAAAATTCAATGCAATGTTGTAAGCGCAGTTCACTCGCTTCTTACAAAATGCAAAAGCTTTGCGCTGGGAAAAATAGGTAACCCAGCCGCAAAGTGTGGTGTCTAGTGTAGGCTAGCTGTAGGCAGGGCGATGCTCATCGTGAAGTGAAGTTTGTGGGTGTGGCAGGGGGAAGTTCTCCCTCCTGCTGTCGTGCATGCGCGAGGAGAGCATCAACCTCGGGGTGTGAAGGGAAGGTTGTCGGGTGGATGTAAGCAGGTGGGTATCGATAGTGGCACTCGGCAGGTTACTGAACCATCCCCTCTCGCCTAGCCAGTTCCACGCGGCCGAAAACTCCAACCAGCCTGTGTGAAGTTCGTTCGCTGTGTATTCTGCTACAACTATGCGTGATACACTCTCATCGGCTCTTGAGACCACAGTTTCGCCCGCTCTCGCATACACTTGATTCTCTGCTATCCATTAGTTGGTATTGGACACAAAGTTATAAATGACTTGTACCCATATCTTTTGTAAAAACACGTCGTTGTAGTCAACTTCCTTTCCCAAAAAATTTGGAACTGATTTTTCCTCAACAGAGAATAATAAACTTTTGCGAGATTATAATTTCCTATACGATGGTATAGTCAAATTTTTAGTGTCGCAGAGAAGTCTACACGTGAAATACGTATTTTTATCTGCTAGACAAATAACTATATGTCGGATTGAAACTAAAACAACTTTTACAATATGTTTGTTTAACATATGGTTTCAATAGTTCAAAATAAAGTTTAACTTCAGTATTTGCTTAAAGCATTATAGTTCAAATTTGAATAAAAATGTGTTTGAAAACCGGTGTTCTTTCAATGTTTAAAATCTTAGCAAGTTAAAATTATGTCTTATAGCTGGGTTGATATGAAAAATTAATCTGTGATTAGTTAAAAGTTGGAAAATGGTATAAAGTTTGCTGGAAATGGTAACCTTTTACTTAAAAACTGTTTATATTTTTAATTGAATTTATTGCGTGTTAAAAAAAAAAAGGAATGTATTTCTTAGTGATGAGGAAGGAGGAAGCTTCAGTGTTAGAACGAAAATAAAAGTTGGTACAGGAGAGAGGAAATAGCCCCGGTCAGTTCAAAATCAACTGCTACCTCACTAGAGAAACCATCGTTTTGGTCATTAAGCAAGCTCCATTCATAATGGAGGAAACATTCTGGGGGTGAAAGGCCAGTAAACAGAAGCAGGAAAGCCAACACTAGAAAAGAAGCTTTCTGAATAGTGTAGTGGGGGAAGGGTGCATAGCCTTGTTCTTGGAGAAGAACTTGCTTTTCGCACAAAGACAGCTTCGCGAACAGGGGTGGGAGGGATGGTGTGGGTTCTTGACCTCGGGGTAAGTTTCCTATAGATAAGTGGTGCAGGATAGGGAGGTAGGGGGGCCTGCTCCCGATGTGCATGCAAGTAGGCAGATGATGCCATCTTGAGTCAGTTGCGACAATTGAGAATCGAGGACAGACAGGTGACTGACCCCCGGGACCTCGCAGAGGAGGGGTGGTAGGGGTGGCTGGCATTTTGGAGTCAGGCCGGTTCTGAGGAGTGCAGGTGGGATGGGGGGAAGGCAGGGTCCTCCCGATGTGCATGCAAGTAGGCAGTTGTCGCCATCTTGAGAAATTACTGAAAACATTTGACGATTGTGGGCAGCCCGGGGTCGCACTCTGGCAAGGGTCAGAGAGGAGGTGCAGGAAGCGAAGTGGCATCAGCTATCCCAGTCGACGCCATATTCAGTCGTTCTTCAATGCTTGTGGAAGACAGACGTGAATAGCTCTCCCTCTCATCTTCACCGCACCTCTAGACACTTGGCGGCTAACAACTTTACAAACATGGGTTACTGCAACTATGGACCATCTCTAGTGATAGCCACGAATTTTATATGAAAGTATTTCATCGGGAAAATATAGATTTTTGTGTGTTAGCTTTTTTTTTATTTTCGGATCGATATACTGAGTTTGTGACAAGTAATTGATTTCTGTGTTCGGTCTACGAAAATACAGTTTGTCTTTACATATAAAATCTTTCCCCTTCATTTATCGAAATTTAAACACAGTTGCCTATCGGACGTGCTACATGTATCTACTCACAGCTCGACGTAAGTGCTACTCATTCATCGAACTGACTTATTTTAATATAATTTCAAGTACGTGTTTATATCTGGTTTAATTCTTATTCAGAGTTTTTTTGTTGTAAGATATAATTCACCAATCTGAATCGTTTTATTTATTCAATAATTACTAGCTGGATTTCGTTTAGTGAGTTTGCACTTCTCTCTCATGTTATTCGCATAGTTCAAATTCTCTCTCCCTCTCTCGTGTAAATTATATTTTTAAGCTCGAGACTCGCGTTACATTTAAGACTCACGTAATTCCGCTTATTATTAACGTAGTCGTTTGAAATTTCCGATTCGATGTGTGTAATTTATTCATACATAGAACACACTGAAATTCTCTAACGTTTAAAAGCATCTTTCAAAGTAGCCTGTCTATGAGCAATATCACCCCAAAAAAACATACAATTTGCACTCTTAGAAATCGAATTAACAGGCCGAATTTCTCTCATGTGATAAAAAAATATATTCGTAAAATCTGTCTATCTACCACCAACATCCCTACAAAAAAAACTCAAAATTAAAATAATTAGAAAAAATTAGCCTTAGCACACTCTTGCACTAAACTCTACGTCTACAAAAGACATTGCAACCCAACACTCCGTTCAATCGACTGCCAGAGCTCCATGTGTGAGGACGTGCCAAAGCTCCTGGTATCCCCTCCCCCTCCCAAAAATAAAGAAGTACAACAACAAAATTAACCCTTTCAATCAATTTAACCCTTTGTATTTTTGATCGGATTAAGAAAATTTTAATCGGATTAAATTTTTCAATCGATTTAGTTAACCCTTTGATATCAAATTGATAGTCCGATTATTAAATCTAGAATTCCTACGCCCCTACTACTATGGTCTGGTTAGAGAAAGGTAGTTACCGCGGGAAAGTTGAACACACTCCAATATACTGTCAATGCGTGGCAAATGTTATTTTATGCTGACAAGCGTCAACCATATGTATAGTCCATTCACGTTTACTGCCAGAATATTCCAACGCCTCATGCAAACAAAGCTTAAACAATTATAGAAAATTACACCAAAGGGACAACGCACCGCATTCTTTCGCACTTAATGTAACAGTATTTTGCATAATAACTATTTCTTACTAACAATTACCAACCAACACGAATACCTTCGCAAAGCTTTTATTCATATTCATTATAAATGAAATATTATTATATACAAATAAAATATCACAAAAAGTTCAATTTATCCAACAATTAGATAATTTTGAATTAACACGAGTATAAATCTATAAAACGATTGAGATTACATATTTAGAAGAAAAAAAACCAAACACTTCATACATGGGGTGATATTTCAAAGGTTTTATTTAAAAAGGGTGACGTAATCGTGAATGCACTATAGAGCTATTTCTCCATTTGACTAATGATAATTCAGCTACCCTAATATAATTCGTCTGCACACAGCTCAACCGTGTCAAAATTTTATCATGCAATAATAACAGAACAGAGACAACATATTTTTGCGCATAATATAGACAAATTTTTTTCGATATATAACTGTCATATCAGTGACGTGCATACGATGTATGTATAGACTGTTCACGGTAAAATGAGCACTTTTGAAAGCCTTGCTTCAAATCTACTTGTATGCATGTTGTGAATTTTTTTCCACGAAATTAACATTACCGTGGGTCTTATCACTTTATTCATGCGCCGGTCAAATGAAACTGTGAAATTATTTCAAAAGTAAATATTTTACAAACATGCTCCTTTTTACATTTCGATGCATAAAAAACAGAAAGCGGAAGTAATAATTTAAGTTATCACAAATGGTTACCCAACACTTTTTATTCGACGTTAAGATATGGAACCCTTTTCCCTTTATCGTTATCAACTTTATTGGGCGCATGTCACTCAGTGCGCCAATTAAAATATACACAAGTAGGAGCAGTGACTTTTTTTCTAAAGTTGATTTCAAAAGTGCTCACTTGATCGTGAACAGACTTAACTCGAGTGTGTGCACAGTGTAGTACTGGAGCTGGACGTATCGCTCGCTACATACTCGCCACCAGTTAGTGAGTGGCCCGCTTAGTCTGCGAAGTCCGATGTCGGGGTGACAATCGTTCAACCGCCCAGGCCGAACAGTGCTGCTATTCCTAGAGCTGCTAAACAGTCCTACTCTGTTTAGCGCCCGTAAATAAACGGAAGTAAGAGTACAGTTTATTGGGCTCCGTGGTGGTTCCGCTAAACAAAGATGTTGACAGGAAACAGTCTGCGAGACGCTGCGAATGGTGACGCAACTGTGGGCTCACATCGCCTTACAACATCGTACTCCCATCGCTCGAGGTCGCGGTTTACCTTCATATTTGCTTTACGGGACACAAACCGAGACTTGTAAGCCGTAGTGTAAAAGTCGCGGCAGACTTCAACCATAATATCAGGAAAATTACTTTTTACTGCATTACAATTAGGCTTGACTCATTTATTGAATACTGGCTTTCCTGTGCTATTTCGTACGCATGACATTTAGGATTTGGACTCGCTCTTGGGAAGGAAAGGACAGCCCATAGACAAAAAAAGAAAGGAAAAATGACGGAACTTTTTTTAACGGTGCTTTTTTTATGCAGTAATCCTAAGAAAAGCTTAATCCGGTACCTATGTACATCCCTGATAATCATATTTTCGGAACCGCTTGAGATATCTCGATGAAACAAAGACTAAGTTACTCCTGGGGTAATTATCTATACACTGTGTAAATTTGATGTCAATACATTCAGTGGTTTTTGAGTTAAATCAGGTCGGACAGAAAGACACAAAAGAAAAAAATTTACATTAGATATGGCATAGTATACTATATAAAAAATAATTAAAAGTGGAAAATTCGAAACTCACAGAGACACTTTATTTAGTTGTACACATAAGTTGTTAATTACAACTGCCGAAATCGTGTCTGGCAGCGTCCCAAGCTCATCTGCAGTCTGCGATTGCGAGTATGCTATATAGCTTCAGTAAGATTACGAGCTGCGTACTTCTTTGAACACTCACAAGCTGTTTCTGGTGGTTCCGATTACAACTGCACTCCAGCTACACAAAGCATGGCAAAGTAGCGAGGAAAACTTGCATTGAATCTGCGAAGGACCGAACCTAAAAATTAATACGAGAGATTATATTTATCATCTTACATGGCGATTGTACATTCCTTACTGAAAATTAAAATGTATATAATATATCTTGTATTAGTTTTATGTTTTCCTTCGGATTTCTACCAACAAATATATATATATATATATATATATATATAACCGACGAAATTTTCAGTACAGCAATACAAAATTCAACTTCCCTTACCACACAACGGTTTCTGCAGGCTAGATAGAGGTAGCCTGCATGAACTACCTGCTGGTGTGGCAGAACGTGCATGTAACATGCGCTAACAAACGCTCCGGTAAATATGCCCCGCTGCTCCACACTATGTTGTTAGAAATATTTGCAAGTTAGATTATTTTTCATGTTTAGCCATAAACGAAAAATGAATGCAAAAGACGGTTTTTTATAGTTTTCTTCCCATCTACATCAACGTGTAAAACATACATATAGCTTCACAAAAATGATCAGACCAGTAATTAAACTAAGGTCGTGTCCCAATTCGCCGAGAGAGTACTTTCTCGCTCACTCTTGACGTCACAGAGAGTGCTCTCTGCTGTCCCAACTCCGAGGAGAGAGCGCGAGAGGTAGAGTGAACGACGATGTACACTCGGTGCTCACTCTCGCACCCTCTCTGGCAGCCATGTTGTTTGCAAGTCTAACTTCAAAAATTCAGACATTTATTTTGTTGTATCTAAAACACTGTAAGAAATATTTTATCGAATTAATCATTGCAATTGTGAAATGTGTAATAACAATATTCCGTTTGATATGGAACGTAACAAATTATATCATGTCCACGTTTCATTTAGGTTAATTGTGTACATATTATTAAATTCTATGATTTGCATATAACAATTATGTTTTTAATCATGAAAAAATGTAACATATTAAAATAAGTTACTATTTCATAAAATGCTCCACATATATTCAAGGAAAGCGAAATGCCAGCAATATATTATTCTTCACTATTTATTACCTTTTCTGCCAGAGAAATAATGCCGAAGGCTTACAGAGAGCACAAGTCTCAATACGCTAAAGTGAGCCAGAGTGTGAGTGAGCACACTTAGTTGGGTCACGGCCTAAGATACAAGACAGTTCTAACCAAGTTCATGTATCAATACCGACATGTATAGTCTGTTTCAGTATCTTCACATTTTTTTAATCAAACCTTTGAAAAATTTGCCTCTTTATTGATGTGTTCGGTAGTTTCCTAAATACGCTATGAATCACAGGCGTATTATACTTACGTTAATATAAAATTACGATATATCAGAATAAGTAACTTTTTCTTATATCAATATTATTTTATTTATCATTAATATGAATAAAAACAGAGAGAAATAGGTTATGCTGGCAATACCTAGTAATTAATAGTTTCCATGTAAAATGATATTAAGCAGAGTGCGCACGAATGCGGCGCGTTGTGTTTCTGCTGTAAGCTTCAAGACAGTTGAAAGTAACAATGAATGTACTAATTACACCGTATTTATATACCTTTATTATTGGTTTAGGAAGAGTGGAATCTGTATGACTATTCATATGAAAACTAAAGAAGTAGCAACTCTGTCCTCCATGATGGTCCAGTAGAAACTACAATGAGTATGCTGCCGTGCTTGCCAACTCTCCTTTGGTCACCAGAGTCCTAACCTGACACGCGGAAGCCGCCCGTGCGAGTCGCTGGCCACTCGGTGTCTGACCGAGGCCACGACGACAATTTCCTCGTGGGGTGTTCTCCGGGTGCTCCGACGGCCCGGCACGAGTGTGCGTGCGCGTTTTACAGCGGACTGCCAATGAGCAGGTGGTTCCAATAAGAGGTCTTAAGCACCTGTCAGACTATCAAATGTTTGCCTTCAACTATAATTGGCAATAACATTTGAGGACAAAATACGGCCATCAAATTTTTCCTTCCAACAAATTTTATCAAATAATCTTGAATGTGTTTAAAAATGTGTGAGACTACCAATTATTTTTATTGGGAGAATTTAATTTTAAATACAATTACAGGAAGAAATCTAAGTAATATTGTAGTTTATTTTCGTTTCTTTAATAAATTAGAATTTTATTCATAAGATGTGTTTTCTACACAATGAAATAAATGCCTCCAAGTTCGTAATATTATGTGCAATATTCACTTAAAATAACATTTATGCCCAGACAGCATATATTTATTAATTATCTTCATAACCTACTTCGTTTCCGGTAGTTGTTAGTTATTTTAAGTTTCCCGACTTCCATTTTTGTCGTGCACGAGTCTGATTGGCTGAGACCGTCAAAAACCAAACAAATTTTAGAATCGGTCCCATCTTCAAATGTTTGATGGGAACTCAAGCCATCCAACTTTCTCATACAAATATGGCGGAGTTTATGATGTTTCAATGACGTGATAACTGTCCAACGTTATCTGACCAAACTTATCGGAAGCAGTTTGACGGAAATAACAGACAGTGTGACAGGGGCGTAACAGAGGGCGTGGGAGGTGGCTGCCAGCTTGTTTGTGCCCGCTGCTCTGTACGTGCGCTGAGAGATAAACACGGCAAATACTTTATCCTAAGTTAGTGCGATACGTAGGTAGTAGCGTGCGCTCGGAGGGCCACACAGCAGTGTTGCGATGTCACACTAGTCACTGCTAGTGCGAAGAGCCTGCCTCCATTCACCCCACTGTCACAAAGCGTGCGGCGTTAATAATAACCACGCGAAGAAGACGTTAGTGGGACAGGCACGGGGCCAGGATTGTGTAATGTTCTCCCACATCACCTAGCTTTCTTTAAAGCTGAAAGAGTTTAGCAAAGTTGCCGCCAACAGGCAAGGTTGACGACATGGAGGACAGAAGACTGGCGATAGCCCTGCCTGAAGAACAGATAGAAAGAGCGGAAGTACCCCGAGATAACCATATCACCACGGGTCCCAGCATTTCTCGCCCACCATGGTCTGCAATCGAACCAAGGTCTAGTGGCGTACATACGTACGTCGTAGGTTAGTGTCCACCGAGCTAACTATGGCCACATGTTCTTGAGTACACTGATGTTACCTCAGTCATCATTCGTAAGTGTTTCCACTAGTTGTCTTTACAAATAATGTTTACAAAATCGCTGTCGTGTGTGTATATGTGTCTGATATTTATCTAAATTTTTGTACGATCTCGAAAATAGTAGCTCAAAATAAAAACATAAATGATCGGTAGCAGTATTAGTTAGAAAATATGTGGATATGAATATGCCACAAATAACTTAATAATTAGAATGTTACTCTGAATTGTCTGGAAACAATGTTAGTTAAAAAAATTGCGTGTCTGTTCTGTGATAGCAGTGACAAAAACAGAATAACATAGATACTGTTACACGTTCCCGACGTCTGTGGGGATAACCAGACTCTTTAAGGGATGAAGGTCTTAATTAAATAAAAGGTTAATAGTTTCTAACTTATTTATAGCAGTATTAAAAAAAATACTAAACTAATATTGTGATGGTAGTGGCTATTACTTTGCTATGTAAGCTAATATTTACATCATTATTTCCATGATCTCGCAGAAATTAACACAAGCCCTGCACAATTACTACCACGCCCACTTGTGAGATGTGTCCAGAAACATGCTTGAAGCCTCTGTCACACTGTCAAATTTTTCCGTGAAACTGCTTCCAATCAGTTTGGTCAAATAAAATTGGACAGTTATAAAGTCATCGAAACATCATAAACGCCGCCATACTTGTCTAAGAAAGTTGCTTGGCTTCAGTTTCCATCAAACATTTGAAAATTGGACCAGTTCTAAAATTTATTTGATGTTTGACGGTCTCAGCCAATCTGAATCGTGCACGACAAAAATGAACGAAGAAATTTTAAAATAACGTACTATTGCTGGAAATAAAGTAGGTAATGATGATAATTAATTTATATAGAAACTGTCTGGGCATGAATGCTATTTTAAGTGAATTTGCACATAATATTACGAACTCAGGGACATTAAATTTTATTGTGCAGAAAACCTCTCTGATAAATAAAATCGGAAATTAGTAAAGAAGTGAAAATAGATTACAACTTACCTTACATTTCTAAACTACACGGGAAAAAAAAAAAAAAAAAAAAAAAGCAATATCTCGCTATAAAAATTAATCTGAAATAATAATTCAAATTCGATTTTTCAGTACAACAATGACAGTGTGGGCCATTTGCAAACACAGCCAAGATTATTTGATAAATATTTGTTGGAAGGAAAATATTTGATGGGCGTATTTTGTCCTGAAATTTTTGTGTCAAATATAATCGAAGGCAAAAATTTGAATAGTGTGAGAGGGGCTTTAGGGAAGGCGTTTGCTGCTGCAACTGGCACGGCTGTGAGCTACGCTCGCACCAATCATGTTACGACTAGGAGGTAGGGGGGGGGGCTAGTCTTTCCCAACCCTCCACCCCCCCCCCCTCCACCCGGGACACGGCGGCCTGAACCACCACGACAGATAGGGTCAGTGCGAACTGGCGCCCGGAACTTCTAACGAGCAAATACGGCCGTGGATTGATCAAATGCTTTAATTCCGGTAGAGCGCGTTGATTTTCATATGGCCGTGACAATTGCCGGGGTGGAATGTATCGGATTAACAAAATCTCGCTACTGAAAATTAAAAGCAACACACTGCGTCTGACGCCGCTGCTACAAAGGCAGTTCTTACACTTTTCACGAAAGAATCTCGTCTCATGTAAGGAATTTCTTTGTTCAAGTTGACTGAACCACGTATGCAAATTGTATTCTGCAAAACTAACGTTATGGGCTATGCGAAAACAACGCGAAATCTTATCACGAAAAGCACCATCTCAGTAATTTGACAAGGGAGAGTTTACGCGAGAATCTAGGAAGATATCTAGTGATGAAAAACGAGGGAAAAGTAACTACGGCATTAAGTACGCCGATTGCTTTCGTAGACAATAGTGTTTCTTACAAAATTAATGTTTTTGTTTTGTTTTAGCTCTCTAGCGTTGTAATTAATTCCCTTTCCGTTTATTGTCGCCATAAGTGTTTTTTTTATACAACATTATTGCGTAGTTCAAAAACTCTGCACCGCTCAGTGTTTGTAATACTGGTTACACATAGAAAAGAAGTTCGAAACAATATTTCCCTGTTACACTTGTCTCCATTTAATCCATCTAACTAGAGTCTAATTTAAATCCCAATAGAGCATCCATTTTCACGTTTCCTCACACACAGTGTAATGTGTAGCTGGTGCTGCTCGCGAGAACGAAGCTATGCTTGAAGGCGAGACGAGAGATAATCACAGAAGAGCTATCAGTTACAAAAGAAAGCCGCCGCGCCGTGGTAAGCCTATCACGGCCCACACGTTGCTCACAATGCTGGCTGGATGTGTTGGGAACATTCCACATCGGGACACCGAGATGTCTGTGGTCTCCGAGCCTGCAGGCGGGGCATTTACATGTCAAATTAAATATTTCCCTGCTTCCGTATTTTTTGTGATATCAGTTTCAAACAAAACAAGTCTAGCTCTTGAAAGAAAGGAGTCACGTGACATTCTGTACTCAAACACTTGCGAGGAACACTCGTACTGCAGCGGGTAGCATACCCGAGAGAGGCGCAGCCTATTTGTTATGAGGAGTGGGGGTTTACCTGATCTCACACCTCTACCCTGGCACGTCGGCCAACTGCGATTGCATTCTGCCATTTTAAAGGTTTTGGTTTCCAGTATAGACACATACATTGGCAGTAGATAAAATATTTAATTCGAGACATTTCTTTATAATCATCCAATAAGTATCTTAGCAGTTGACATGCATAATGAAATAAACTTCCAACTCAGAATTTAACACGCAAGAAGTGACGTGAATTATTACATCGTAGTATCGCCATCAACTTTTATAATGATATAACGAACCAACATAGGTACAAATTACATAATATAAATGTCGATCTGACGTAGCCGCATTACAATGAAGATTCACATGCACACACTTCTCTTGGGAGGAATTAGTAACACACGTACTGAACAGTAGCACTGAGTCAGATTAGTCTGCCGCTTAGTATGAGCCAGCACCTAAGTCGAGCACTTACTTACCATATGGAGTTTACGTTCTACTAAAATGTAATTTTTGTTAGGCTTCAACAAAAATTATATGAGCAAACAAAAATTGTCGGCATTGCAAATCACAAGCAAACATTTTTGATGGATAATTTATTGCGCCATTAGAAAATTTAGTGCTTCCATATATAAAAAAAATAGCTATGTGTGTGTGTGCACAGTTCACTCTCCTCCGCCTCCTCTCTGCAGTTTTGGAAGAAGTAAGCAATGTTTCATCTCAGCGGTAAGCTCACACACGAAACATATTGAATGATTACTTACAAATGCATACTTGTACTTGTGTGAGTTTTGCATTGTTTAGTGGGTAAACTGAGACATCTGTTAGTATAGCAGTTAGTAGTCAAACTCCTCCGAACAGCAACTCCTCAGCTTATAAGATATATTTGTTTCAGTCTAATCATATCACGTGACTGACGCAAAAAAACTTCCGAGGTGGGTTTGTCGTCTGTAATTTACAGGTAATGAAAGTAATACCAAAAATGTTTTGAAAGTCAATGTATGCGTTTAGTTTGGTCTATTAATGGTTGTGAAGTACCTTGAGATCAGGAAAATATAATGCAGCCTTATAGAATTCCTAGCTTTGAAAACTCGGTAACTTCGTAAATCCTAGGTAATAATTACATTTATTCGATGCAATGGCCGGGTGTTTCTAATTGTAATTAAGTGATTGGTCGGTATTTTTAGAATCACTTGGTTTGGATTTGTTATCGTGGTATTTGCTAGTTATATTTTACACCAACTCACGGGTGTACCAGAAATACACACAGTACAGTCGATACAGTAATAACAATAAATCAACTGCACTGCACCGCTTTGACCGTTTGCTAAAGTACGAATATTAATCACGACTTCCTGAAGTTTGATTCCAAGTTAAAAAAAAAAAAAAAAAAAAATATGTGAACAAGTACAAAATATTAATCCAAGATTTTCATCAAGCGGGGATGGGAAACTAACAGAATAATCAGCATACTGTTACACGCCATGTGATTTCTCGCCGGCGCTGTGGGAGCACTTAACTCCCCCTCCCCTCACAGACCAAATCCACCAGGCGGTCAACCCATCACCTGGCTAACGTCACAGCCCCTTCTCCCCCTGCTGAGGAGCCAGAAGAATACTCTGGAAATTAGGACACTCGGTGCAACATACGATTTAGAGAAGTTTCTGGGTGCTGGCCTACGACCCTATAAATACTGCAGCAGTCCAGCGGCCAGCAGTCTTGGTAGAAGCCTTTTGGCTGAGTGCGGGCACGAAGTCTAGTGTGAGACGAAGCGGGAGAGGTGTTCGTGGTGTGAATATACGAGAGGGCGAGAAAACCGACGAGTGAAGCCTACTGTGCACGAGGGCGCTCGGAGGACTCTAGAACATTACGGACTGGCGGGACATGGACTAAACTGAGGTGGAACTGAGTGTACATGTAATACGGATTTTACTTTAAATATTGGAACTGCCAAATGTGGATACATCATTTATTAAATAATTGAATAGGTTTTGATACACTGTTTGTTGGGACTGAACTTTAATTCTTTAATTTAATTGATTTCTTTAAGGTAATTATCAATTGTATTAATTGAAGTCATTATTGTAAACAGTAAGTGTTATCAATTTATTGTGAGATGTTGAGTTGATAAAATTATGTTTGCAGTTACTGCAAATAAAATTAGGAAATTATAATTAACTCGTTCATTTAATTAAGACCTCCATCCCTTAACTTGTTTTAGCTCACTGAATTTATAGAGAGAAATTGTAACACTGGTATCAGAAGTGAGGTGGAGGTTATTTATTATTAAAAAAAATTGTAATTAATATTACAGTAGGATAAAACTTGTTAACACCGAAATATTTGTAGCAACAGGCCAAGGAACTGTTTTGAAATTTTTAGATGTTCACTAGGAAAATTTCGGCAGACATGGAAGCACTTCGCTCATTAATTGAAGCACTAGGTTGCAAATATAGTAATGTAAATGAAAATGTAAATAGCAAAATAGATAGCGTTAGTGAATCTGTAAATAGCCAAATCATTAGTGTTAATGAATCTGTAAATAGCCTAATTATTAATGTTAGCGAACTCTTAGATAAGAAAATAGACAGTGTGAAAGAAAATGTGGATAGAAAAATAGACAGTGTTAGCGGGGTAGGCAACAAACTGGATAAGAAAACAGATAGTGTGAATGAGAATGTGGACAGAAAGATAGAAGGTGTGACGGAGTTGGTGAACTAATAGACAGTGTGGGCAATAAAACTGACAATAAGAGGGACAGTGTGAATGAAAGGCTGGACAGTGCCGAGAGTAAAGTGGTCCAGGAGGTGAGCGCCCTCAAGAAGGAATGGCAGGAATTCTTACAGCAGCAGGGGAGAAGACGTGCAGTGGCTGGGGAGGGGCTGAGATCGACCTCCATCGAGCCGGCCAATGTGGACAGCGAGGAGAAGGCAGTGGTCGCCGCCAATACAGCCATCTCAGGAGAAGCCCAGCAGTTCTGCAGTGTGGGTACGCCTCCGCCAGGAGTAGGTACACATGGCATCACAATAAAGCCCGCCCTCTACGATGGCCAGATACCTTGGCGCGAGTACCGGCACCAGTTCGAGATTGATGCCGCCCTGAATGGCTGTATGGAGAAGAAGAGGGCGTACTACCTGGCGGCTATGAGGGGACCTGCATTGAGCATACTGCAGTCGCTGCCAGAACGACATCGACTGGAATACTCCACATTGGTGTCGGTTTTGGAGCTGCGATTTGGGGACAAACACCTGCCACACGCCCACCATGCCCAACTGCGAAGCCTCATACAGCGACCAGGGGAATCACTGCAGGAGCTGTGGCAGGACATCGTGAGGCTGTCACGCCTGTCTCTGGAGGGACCTTCTGAAGAGGCACGAGATGCCATCGCAGTCAGCTTCTTCGTCGACAGTATCGCTGACACCGACGTGCGGCAAGCTGTGCAGTTAGCTGCACCTCACACCCTGCAGGAATCCTTGGCCCGAGCACTGGAAGTGGAGTTAGCACAGCAGTCATCAGTGCCCCGACGTCTAGTGCAGGCAGTGATGGTAGATGAAGAGGACGACGACAGCCTCAAGAGAATTCTGAAGGACTTTCAGACGACCATGAGGGGCATCGCCTCCAGGGTACGCACTACGGGGACTCGCCGTCCCCCACCCAAACGGCCGGAATGTTGGTCGTATGGATAGCTGGGGCACCTGAGAGCAGACTGTCCTCAGCAGCAAAAGCAATAGCCAGGGAGCAGGCGCCAAGTAGCATGTGGGAGTGCAATGTCTTCGGGAAACTTGTAAACACCAGTCTTGAGGGAGCAAAGGTCGGTGATTGATGGAGGGAAGGCCCAAATGTTTTTGCAGGTGTGCTAGACATAAAGAGCGGATATTGGCAGTGAGAGGTGGCCCTGGAAGACAAGGAAAAGCATGCCTTTTGTATCCAAGGGAAAGGGACTTAGAAATTCAAGGTTATCCCCTTTAAACTATGCAATGCAACGTTCGAACCACGGATGGAGAAAGTTATTTGTCGGGTGTACCTAAACCACACTGTGGTCACAGGAAGAGCATTTGAAGAGTACCTAACATGCCTAGATTCTGTAATTCAGAAGGTCGCTGCAGCCAACCTGAAATTGGTTCAAGAAATGCCACCTTTTCCAAAAGAAAATTTTTTTTTTTGGGCCATGTTATATCACCCCACGGAATTTAAACAGACCCTGAGAAGATCAGAACAATAAGAGATTGGCCTCTACCGAAGGATAAAACTGAAATGCGAAGTTCCCAGGCCTTATGTGCTTACTACTATCAATTTGTGCCCGGGTTAGCCACAATAGCCAAGCCTATGCATGAATTGACTGAGGCAAGAAGAAAATTTTATTGGACCCCAGAGTGCAAAATTGCTTTTAATAGACTAAAGGAAATTCTGATATCTCCCAGGGTACTGGGCTTTCCGAGTAGAGAGGGTGAATTAATCCTGGATACCAATGCTAGTGATGATGGTATCGGGGCTGTGTTATCTCAGATACAGGATGGAAAACAGAAGGCATTGCAATACTTCAGTAAGGTAGTACACAAGCCCAGAACGGTTCGCATGGTCTCCTGGAGATTGCATCTGCATTGCTGTGAAGGCAGGGAGCTTCTTTCAGTTGTGAAGGCAATTGCACATTTTCACCCATACCTTTATGGCAGACACTTCATCCTAAGAACTGAACATGCTTCATTACGCTGGATGATATATTTCAAGAACCCTCAAAGGAAAAAGGGATACTGTCCGAAGCTACAGAAATGTTTGGAGGGTCCGTACAATATCTTAAAACAGATAAATGATGTGGTCTACCGAATTTGTTGACGGTGCTCTCGGGCGAAGCCTAAGGTTGTCCACGTCGATTGACTGGTATTGTACAAAGGTCCTGATGTTGGAGAGTTTGTTCGGGACGAACAGACTTAAGGAGGGGGTAGTGTTACGCACGTGTTTTCTCGCCTCACGCACGAAGTTCCATTACGCACGGGCCTAGTTTATATAAATGACCCCACATGTGCCTTAACTCCCAGGCACTACTCCCATTTTATTAGCACATGGCACTAGTCTCCACAGATTCAGTAAATGCTCATATGCAAGAAACACACAACATTTACAGAGCTAAATGCATGGTTTATGGTAAACAAATTAAATCTTAACCTAAATAAAACATACCTTATGAATTTCCTCAGAAAGTACAGAAAAAACACTAATTCATATGTTAGCAGTAACAGGGACAAGATTAATGAATCAGCAATGACAGTTTCTTGGCTTAAAAGTAGACAGTTTACGTAACTCGTAAAAGCTGTTCACGATTAAGTGAATACTTTTGAAATCAACCTTATAAAAAAGTCGCTGCTCCTACTTTCATATATTTTAAGGGGCACACTGAGTGACATGCGGCCTGTAAAGTTAGTAACGATGATGGGAAAAGTAGTTCCCTATATTAAAGTGACTCCAGCACTGCGTCGTGAGGTAGGCTGGATGTATCGTCACTGTCAGGCAGACATGCTACAGTAGTTCCATGTGTGAGCACTCGTATACGCAGTGAGGGCTCACAACAAGAGAGTCGCTGTACCGTGCTGCCACCTCGACTGACCCCGAGTGTGTCTGGAGACATGTTTCGTTACCGCTGCAATATTGCATCTGTGTACACGCCAGTCTACTGGCAGTCAACCTCCACACTAATTGCAGCACATTGCCTGCAGCACATAGTCTGGAGCACAATACCCCCGTGCACTGATGCTGTTGCTGCGATCATGGAAAAGTCACCACACGTTCCAAACTTGAACATTCACTTGTTTAAAATAAGCGATTTCTGGCGAGCACTTGTTTAGCTGAACAATGTAACATACTTTTTTTCGTAATTGTAATGGCATATATTTTCACGTAGCTACTGGTCAGTGATTCTTAGAATTTATAAGTAATGAAGCTTCTTCTGATTGGTTCTTTGTCACATTACCACAACGTGTCATTACCAACCTGAAATATTTACTATTCGTTTCTTCCTAGCAGTCCTTAGGTAGGGGAGAGGTGGGTAGCCCCGGAAAACAGAGCACTGTCTAACTCCATATGCCACGCAGTCTGCTCGCAGTTCAGTGAGATTCGTTCAAACTCGTGGATGTTTCAAGCCTAATATCTTGTTTTGTAGTAACGTTTTCTATGGCATGGTTAATATTTGAAGACGTCTTATGGAACCTGTTGGTGAGCGGAATTATACTCAACGTAGCCGTTATCCCATGGCAGCGGAACCAGTGCAGGTCAAGGGGTTCATAAGAGCCCCTAACAATATGCTCTAATGGTTAGTTTCTCTCGAGAAGTAATAAATCCACAGTACACTAACAGCTTTTGTTGTTAAATTAATACTGTACGTAAAGACAAATTTGATGTTTTTTTTTAATATGCTTCTAATAGAATGGTGCAGTATAGTGCATTCACGCTTTCTTCAGCCTTTTGAAAAGAACTTTGAAAAAGCACCCTAGGCGTAACATGTCAACCTGATTTGTTCAATCACTGGTATTCCACAAATACATAACACTGTAATTAACTCTAGAGTACTGTATTTTTGAATAAATTACACTTTTCTTAATAACTTCTATAACTTGTAATATTTATTTCGTATTAAAAAACGAATTAAAAACAGCGAGAGCAGCAGTGTATTGGCAACGGCTAGTAAGAAATAGTTCTCAGTGCAAATATTTTTTCAACAGAGTTTTTTTGGTATGCTCTTTGTAAATTAAATATTGCTATTGAAATATTTCAATATAGGTAGCCCGATAGAAACATATTTCATTGTTACAGTTAAAAATAACAGCGCAAAATAATGTGTGTAGGCCGTAGTGACGAGGTGTTTGTTTTTTTTCAACCGACGAAACCTTCGGACGGGCGTAGCTTATCGCGCTCTCTCTCTCTCTCTCTCTCTCTCTCTCTCTCTCTCTGTCACGCTCTCACGGGAAATTTCCCAACACTAGTACGCAATACAATTATACATGTTTAAAATTGTAGCATATTTCGTACTTATTACAGCAATATGATTTTTGAGTTTGTAATTTACAACTGAAAAGAGATTTTATTGTTTAAATACCTATTATATGTTATTTAGATGTGATGGCGCGACACTTACAAATCCAGCAGATTGCCAGAAGTGGTGTGGAAAGGAGAATCTAGAACTTGATCACCTTCCATGCACTTGTCCTAATATGGCGGGCGATTATACCCAGTTTTTATATGGCCCTGCAACTGACAGTGATGTGGCGACATGTCATTTATACGGCGTGTTTCTTAATGAAGCATCAAGTTCGTACTCGTGTTTTTTAAACATCCTAGGCAAGTTACAATGTTGTGATGTGTTTCCATGGCAGAGTGAGATGTGTTGTGATCGTTGTGTATGAAAGGGCGTGGTGGTTGCATTGTAATCATTACGCAGGCCAGGTGTGTGTGTGTGTGTGTGTATTTCAAATAAGTGGAAAATTTGTACGTTTTAAACATGAACTGATGTTACGACGAAGTTAATTATATAAATGCACGTATTTTTATCACAACGTTGTACCTTTGGACTAGGTGCTTGAAAAACAGTTGTGTTACGTTTCTGTGATTTGTATGTCTGCAACAATCCCAACAAAATACTAAGCCCAACCAGATAAATTTAAATAAATATTACAATAGACCTACAGACCAGTAATTACCAATGCATGTAAATATTAGCGGAATAAATGTTATGGTAGACCTATGTGTTTGTATGTTCACCACTATCTTTTAAGTTTCGATGCTACATACAATAAATAAGAGACACGAGTTGCATGCTTCAAATTTACTGGTCGTTTCGTTGGGCAGGTTGTCCCTTCGTTTAAATTTTTATTCCAAACACATATTAATAACAGGTAAAATACTACCGTTGTTTCCGCCACAGTTGTAACAAATACCGCCGTGGCAAAATATTAATGTGTATTATGTGTAACGTGCTATATCGTGTGTAACAAATTGTTATAAAGCTGACCTAAATATTGTTAAAGGCCCAAATTGTGAACAGTCGAAGGAAATGTTTTCTGCAATATGACATAATTCTTTGAACAGCTGTAAACAACAACCAACGGATTTGACAGTTATAAAAGTATAAGTCACATGGCAGTGTTTATGTTTAGGTGTAGCGGAAGGATACGTAATCAGTAACGAAAAGTAAAAATTTAGCAGGTTTTCAGAAAAGACCGAAGTTATCGTGAATCAACTATATAACCTATTTATTAATTTATTGTGTTTTTATAAAAACCATACAGGGACACATGTATTGTGGTAGCCATTGTCATGTGATATTCATTAGATCAATATAGTGCATTGCGTGTTACCACGGACAGGGCGAGTCTACGTCGAACCAGTGACAGAATAAATGTCCAAAAGATATTCTTGGCCGGCAAAGTGGGCAATGTGCTTAATTTGCTATGAAACTTACGAAGAAAACCAGATTCAGTGTTGCACGTGTGAGGGCTGCATATGAGGAATGTGCTGGAGGCGAACCAGATGTATCTGTGACATGTACATAATGAAGAAATTGTGTCCAGGGCATCCGAAACACATCATTACAGTGCGAAACTTAAGTATCAACGTAATGTTAATCAACAAAATCTATGAACTTGTACGCTTTACTATTGACAATGTATCAATGTACTATGTCCCAAGGTTAATGCTAGCAGACAGTTTTGCTAAATATATATAATAAATGTTGATATATATATATATATATATATATATATATATATATATATATATATATATATATATATATATATACACAATATGATTTAGTGTAAGCAGCTATCCACCACTCGCCTAAATGCCCTTACAAAAAATTAACTTCGCAAAGGTGAAACACGTGGTCTTTCCTTGGGGCCACTAACTTCAGTGCCCCTTTGCTAATTTATTCAACATTGGTAAAACCGGTTACCAATCCAGTAGCTGGTTCACATGTCACTCGCACCCTCCATACGTTACGTTCAACACGTCATCAAACTGCTCGATACTACACTTGGATCATTCCCATATTGTTATCAACACCTTACCACAGCCCCGTTGTTTTGTTGAGCATTCATTACAATTCCATGGAACCGTGTTTGTCACACCTTAACCTAGCTGATATACCAAAATCTGGCGGTATGAGTTCTGAATCAAATATAAGAACACTATTTTGTGAAATACGTTATTATCGGTAATAACTGAAATGTTACGGTTATGGTCACATTATAATGTAATCGGTGGCAAGCATTCAAGTATTACAGTAAAAAGTGCTGAAATAATCATGCTGTTGAAAGTCCTGATATATTTTAACGAAAATTATATCCAATATAAGCACACTAGTATGTGGCTTTATATTTTTCTGCTGCGGCGCTATACATTAGGCGAGCGGGCTGAACCAATCAGGAGTCACGCTCGTTCTTCTATGTGGATGTCTGGCGCCATGATACACCGCACAGGAAGTTCGTGTTGGTGTTGGTGTTGGTCCGGTAAAAGGTGTTAAAGTAGTGTAAAGGATGTTCACGATAAAGTGAACACTTTTGAACTCAACCTTTGGACAATGTCACTGCCCCAACCTGCATCTATTTTAACGGAGTTGCTTGCAGCCAGTGAGGGTTGGTAACTTCGGGGAGAAAGTAGTTCCATATCTTTACGTAATTAAAATCGTTAAGTAATCATTTGTGAATACCAAAATGATTTAATTTGTTTCCTGTTCTTTTTAATACGTAAAAATGTAGTTATGAGCTAATTCGTAAAATATTTACTATTTTATAGCTTCGCTCGATCGACACATGCCTATATTGACATGTTAATTTTACATAAGGTGTACGAATACACGTCGTGCCTACAAGTAGATCTTAAGCAGGGCTTTCAAAAGTGCTCAGTTTATCGTGAACATGCTATATTAGGGAGGAACATTCTAACTCGTATAGGTCGAAGGCCGCGCCCGTGAAGTGTGGATTAACCTACACACATCAAAATTTAAATCAACATGTGAACGGAGAGGACCTACGCGAGGCCAGGGACTCGTGATAGCTCGTACGCTATGCTATACGTACGTATGACCGGACATAAATGTCTACAATTCAGTGTAACTGAAGGCAGTAATATGGTGGCGCCATTTTCTCGATAAAAAATTCCGTCGTGAATCAAAGTAGTGATTCCTGTAAGAAATGTGACTTTAACAAAGAAAATATAAAATTACATTGAAAGAACGACGAAATCCCTTGTCTTTTGTCACTACAAAATTTATGTATTTGCCAGCATTTAATTATTACCCAGTGAACAGAATACTCTATGTGTGTATTTCGTCACAGCTGGTAAACAGGTGGCAAAAGTTGGGAATAACTGCATCGTTTCTACGATCCTGTTTATGTGTACACTGCTGGCCAGTGGCAGGAAAAACATAATCTCCCTCCCTTTTTCCCCATCGGGCAAATACGCCCTACTAACTTTTTTTCAGATTTGTGATTATAATCAAGGAAAAATCAGTTATACCCGTCAGTTACGTGCGTGGGCAACAATCTGACAGCACGACAAGCGGAAAAACATACCCTATAACGGTGTCACAAAAAAATAATAAAAACGATGCAATTTGTAATGCCTTCTACCTGAATAAGGAAAATTGTTATGTTCCTAATATGAGCAGAATACAACTAAAAAACGGCATTTTACTTTCAAACTTTATTTTATATCATAACATTTTTTACAAGATGCTGTATATGCACGTTGTGGAAATAGCAGTTTACAGTTTAGCTGAAAATATTATACATTTTGAAGCACATCTAGGTTTAACATACAACCTGCGGTCACAAAAGATGACATCTAATGATATTTTTTTGCGACCTCACTAAAGCATTTGACTGTGTAAATCACAACATACTTATAGAAAAATTTAAATTTTATGGAGTCTCAGGTACACACAAACTAATGAGCTCATACCTTTAAAACAAACAAGAAGTGCGGATCAAAGGAAAAACTACTTCATTCTACTCTGAACCAGGAAAAATCAAGCATGGGGTCCCACAAGGATCAATATTAGGCCCCCTACTCTTCCTAGTTTATATAAATGACCTTCCATGTGCCTTAACCCCAGAAACTACTCACATTTTACTTGCAGATGATACTAGCATCTTAGTCTCTGGAGACTCAGTAAATGATCTTACACAAAAAACAGACACAATATTTACAGAGCTAAATGCATGGTTTACTGCAAACAAATTAAATCTCAAACTAGGTAAAACATATCTTATGAATTTCACAAAGAACAGAAAAATCACTAATTCAAATGTTAGCAGTAACGGAGACAAAATAATGAATGAATCAGCAGTGACTTAGGTTTCTTGGTTTCAAAGTCGACAATTTACTTAACATATTGCATATATTTTAACTTAAACTAAGTTCGGCCTGTTTCGCTCTACGAAGTGTTGCAGAGGTCTTGAACAAAAATAAAACGAAAATGACATAACTTGCATATTTTCATTCCATATAGTGTTATGGTATAATTTTTGGGGGTAATTCCACTGACAGTAAAAAAGTGTTTCACATGCAAAAGAGAGCTGTAAGAATAATCAGTGGCAAAAGAAAGTCAGACTCCGGTAGACCTATACAATAATTTATTTAAGAAAAATGAGTCTCTTCATAAGCATGACCCTAGAATAAAAAACAAACGTGGCTTCAGTTAACTTAAAAGTGGTCCAGAAAGGGCCGCCCTACCTTGGTAGCCAACTTTTCAATAAGTTACCACAACACCTTCAAGAAATTTGCTTGTCTAACCAAAAACACTTTAAAAACCGCTGAGAGAATTTTTTATTGAGTGTGCACTTTATA